>LUGF01044657.1:367978-431500 GCA_001625245.1 Calycopis cecrops
TCTTAACTAGTTAGCAAAGAAAAGTGAAGAGTTGACTAGTTGCTGTCAAATGCAAAGAAAATTATTGGGTATTTCTTGACAGAAGGTGATATTACCTAACTCTTCACTTTTCTTGTTGTTACCTTCCTATTGTTATTTTTCATGCGTTTATGAATATTATTTTTGATAAAGGCTAGTCATATATTCTTAACTAATAATTGGATATACAAACTTTTTAGGCGATTTAAACAAAATGGCCGTTAAACCGCACCACCTCTATCTACATATTACTTTGTAAGTAGTCCGCTAGACGGCGAAATATATAAAACCACCAAATTAGTTATTACGGACCATTAGGGGGTCGAGTTTGGGGGCCGTTAGTGGTCAATTCGCGTGACCTATTAGGCCCCCAATTTGCCACTTTATATTCAAATAATAATAATGAAATTAAAGTAAATTGTATCAATATAATATCTGAATAGGTTCGGCAAACTGTTTCTTTATAGTTGGGGGTCATACGAGTCTTTTTGACTACCGACGCCGACGCCCAATATGATATGATGTATTTTCTGCTTGTATTACAACTTCACTCTCAAAACTCAACGGGCCAGCGGAAACGCATAAAGCGCATGAAAGGCGACAGCATAGGCGCAAGAAGTGTCTCGTCGGTTTCACCTTTCACAAGATGACGAGATCAAAATACATAATGACTATTATTTTGGATTCTTAACTATACATATTATAATAAAATCGTAGGAAAGAAAAAACTGTACATTGAATATTTTTTTAAAGCATACTTGGAGCGTGATCTACAATCGACATTGGAGATAAAAATATAGTTTTTAGAATTTTTATCTGTTTGTCTGTATGTATATCCGGACCAAACTAAAAATGACTGCATGGATTTACTTCAAACTTTGCATGAATATTAATAACAGGTTGGCTCCACAAATATATGTATTATCACGCTATCACCTACGGGTGAGGAGCTGTGAATCTTTTATTCGGAAGAATTGAGGACCCCCATTTTTGAAGTCCGAAATCTACGCAGGCGAAACTGCGGGCGGAAGCTTATAAGATAGGCTTACTTAGCTTGTCAAATCTTTTGTTCACCATATCCTTTAAATTGATACTAATTACATAATTAATATAAGTCAGTAATACTGACTTATATATATATATCAATTTGAAAGATATGATGAGTAGTACTACACTACTAGGTACCTACTAAGTTATTTAGAAAATAATATCCAACTATTCGAATTTCGAAATCGTATTTTTTTCCCTGTCTAATCAGTACGGCACTGACATCTATGACGACAATGCCAACCTATTTCCAGAATAACCTTTTCACGGACATGACAGCTAGCATGGCGGCATGTCTACTTGAATACGTAATCGTATCGTAACATATTAAATCGATTGGCCCATCAATTTCGTAATATAAGTTGCAAATGACACGGTAGCCAATCGGTGGCTCAAACGGCTAGTCTAATTAATAGTGGGCCGTATGCGATATTATCGAGCTCGGTAATTACAGACTACAGCGCCCTCAACTTGCCCGCAACGCATTCATTATTTTAATTAACAAATTTGTCATATGCCGACTGTACATAACTCTTGAGGCGGCAATTAAAACGTCTTCATTGCGTGATGTTTAAACGAATAATTAACGTGATGATTACATAAATAAATAAGTGTAAACGTGTCATTGTCATCAACTCATCTATGAGCGTTGACAGTTTTGTGTTATGATCCTTATCTATACGTATAACAAAACAGTAAAAAAAAACAGACACACGTCTGTACATTGAATATATTTACGAAAAACTATTTGGGGAGATGCAGATGTTGAAATAGTATTAGAACACTTTTCAATGTTCTTAAATTTTTTGTCTGTCTGTTTGTCCGGGCTAATCTCCGAAACTACTGGACAGATTCTAATGTATGCTAATGAGTAAAAATGAACTTTTTGATACTAAGCCAGGTCAACATCAAGAACACTTATTCCTATGTGAAATCGCAACAAGCACACTGCAAGCAAACAATAGCAAATCATTTTGACTATAATATTACGACGCTACGTGAACAAAGTCGCAGGCATCAGCTAGTTTTATTCATAAAAATCTAAAAATATATAATGCCGATAGTCGACCCGTGCCCACTACGTTGGGCGTCAACATGTACAGTTGTTTATTCGTAATAAAACATAGCCGATGTTACTTCTTGATAACTCAGCTGGCACTAATACAAGTGACAGAATGGTTTAAATAGGTCAAGTAACAAAAAATCCTCTTTATAGTATTAGTATATAAGTACGCAAAACTTCGGAGGTAGGTAACATTTTACCATCGCGGATTAAGAATGATTGGCCATTATTGGACCTTGTCTCGATAAGGTGTTAGTGGCATAGCTGCTACAGTCCATTGCCTCTTCTTTTAGCTAGAGCCATATGAAGACTTTCAAAACTTGCACATAAAGCTAATTTGCTGACCTTACAAATGACCCTTGATCTATTTTAAATGTTTTTCGTGCTGCAAAATCAGCGCCTAGTAAATTTCCCTTGCTCTTGAGGTTACTGTGGCGTGTGACAATAAAGCATCGTTCGTTCAAAATTTATGTTTATGGAAGCCAAAACCTCATACTTTCAATTTGTTTTTCAGATTTTAAATTGTACGATGGTATTCGTTGTGTGTGGGTTAAGCGAATACATACTACAACCCCGAGCGTGTCATCGGCTGCCTGTAAGAGGTGGCTTGCGATCTGGCAGCAACTGGACACTTTGGTGACTGGACTTCTTAAAAAACCTCCAACAGGAGGGCTCGTCCAACAACTTCGATCAGCCCCCTCCAACGTCATAACCCGTTGTTATAACGTTGGAGATTACCTCCCTCTAACCTACCTTCTAATAGAAAAGCATAACTTATGTTGCGCCGCGAGCGCTCCAACACCGCACGTTCATTTAGCTTTTTTATCGCGAAACACAAGCACAAAAATGGCATGCGTAGATAATCGTCCGTTGTCGAAATTGAAAAAAAAATAGATGCGGTTTGTGTCGGACAATAGCGGCCGTCTGTCCGCCATTATCGCTAATGACTCCATACATGTGGGTGGAAAACTCCTTGTGGTTGAAACGGCCGTTCTTTACAGCCCTAATAATTCTATCAATAGGTGAGATGTGGTCACTGTGGTGATCGCTGTTGTGGTATGTTTTTAGTCGAACAGTCATTTTTATTCAACATAAGGTAATCGCAAGGCTACTCATGTTAATTGTCGATAAATTTGTTGCATCGCCTGGAGGAAAGCCTGGACGAACTGGTTCAATTAAAATTACACCGCTTAGTAAAGGAACAGTTGGGTGCCTAAGTTTGCCTCGGGGTCTAGTTGTAAGCATGTTCCACGATAGCCTTTTTTTATGGTATAAGAGGGCAAACGAGCAGCCGGAGCCATGTTCATGACTACGGCGCCCACAAACATCCGCATAGAGGTTATACAGATGCGCTGCCCTCCTTACTCCTCCCACCTCCACGGGCCACCGGCTACTTACACACCGCACGAAACGCGACAACACAGGTGTCACTTTACGCCGGTATCGTGTAAGCGAGAGGTACCTCCCCGGTTGCCGGCCCAATTTGACTGGAGACCAGCATGCAGTGTGGCACAAACTCTTACCAAAAGCTACCGTTAAGATATCCGACCGTGAGGGTTCAAATACCTAATCGGACCTAAAAATGTTATTTGGAATTTGGTATTTGTCAATTTCTAATAACAGTCCGGAGTCAGTTGATGGCGGTACACCTCGGAGAGCACGTTAAATCGAAACACGTGATACGTCGGAATTAGGCAACTCCATTTACACTATCTTGTGATTGAGCTAAAATGCGATAAGGCACAAAACTCT
This sequence comes from Calycopis cecrops, assembly GCA_001625245.1. Lineage (NCBI taxonomy): Eukaryota > Metazoa > Arthropoda > Insecta > Lepidoptera > Lycaenidae > Calycopis > Calycopis cecrops. The sequence goes on from LUGF01044657.1 coordinate 371,859, forward strand.
GATTTAAGACGACTGAATGCAACGAAAAATCATGCATCAAATTATTAAAAATATCTATAGGTAATAATAATTATATTTAATAATAGTGATTTTTAACGTTATTTATAACGTAACGTATACGTTTTATTAGTGATATGAAAATATATTATGAAGATGAGAATGAATATGAGTTGTTATTGTAAAATAATTTTTTGAAAAAAAAATTGAGATAAAATCCTATAGATCTTGATTTACTTATAAATTAGAGTTATTTAAATGTTACGTACGATCTCATTCTTTTGTATCTATTTACCTAATTAGAGAACCTACCTACTTATTGGTTTGTACAGGTGTAAACTCGATACCTACATTATTTAGCAGTCAATATTGAAATAAACATTTCGGATCCTAGATATATAAAATCTACCTACCAACTTGCCGGTACAAATGAATTAATTATGAATTATTTTTTTGTAATATTAAGTAGATAATTTTATGTTATAAGTAGGTACTTAACAGATTTGAGTGAAATATGGCACAGTTAGAGAATATTATATGAAGTAACTTAAAATTACATGATATTTAAAAAAAAAATACTTCCCGTGATATAGATATGGTTTACGTGGGTGGAACCGCGAGGCACAGCTTGTTAACTGTAAAGGTTCCTAGGGCGAAAAGTAAAGGAGATGATAGTAGGCATAAAGCACTGAAAAGAGTGACTTTATAGCAAGTAGGGCGGAGTTTGTAAACCCATAAGGGTGCAAACAAGAATTCCGAGCCTTTTGGTGACTTTTTTTTTTGTTTACGCTGGGGAATGCATTAAGGCATGCCCCAGGTTAGGGAGGACCTAGGGGGTATGTGGGACTCGGGAGTCAAAGAGATACTCCCCTTATCCAATAAACCCCAGCGGCGTTCCTGCTTATCCGCCAATGGAGGAGCCACGGGAAAGCGGTGACATACAACCGAGACTCCACCAGCGGGTGCCTTTCCGGGCTCATCACGGGAGATTGTGCTCCCTAAACTACTTTGAGGTGTGCTGGAACACACAACACACCGGCAACTCGGGTCTTTTTGAACAGGCGATGACTTCCCCAAGCCGTTGCCTTGTGACCTTTCCTAAGGCGGCAGGGATTGCATTACGCGCCTAGACCTTGGACCTCTCGAGGAGGACTGAATATGAGTGGCTCTCAGTCGTTCTGCCTCTCTCAGCCTCTCCGCCTCTCTTTTACCACTCATAGAGCTTTTCGCAAAGCAATCTACTGCATTCCTGACTTCCTCGGAGCCTTTTGGTGACTACCTTATACAACATGTTACCCTCCTTAACTCTCCCTTTCAATTGGACAACCCGAAACTTACAGTGTCAATGGATATTAAAGTACTGGTGATATTGGATATTTTACTACATTGTATGTGTGGTACTGACATCTATTCAATAAAATTGTAAACAATATATGTAATTAACTTCTACTATTCATTACGAGATGGCGCTGTAGTTAAATTAATATAGTGTAGTGTATCTAGAATAAATATCTTTTATTTACCAAACTAGAGATGAAATATTTTCTACTTCATCAGGAAGGAAGGAACTCATCAGATTTAAAAGAACGTGTAATTGAAATTACATTGGCAAAAAATAATCATCGATCATTATTTGTTTAAAAACTAATTTGACAGCTTATGTCAAAAATGATTGACTCAAATATCATAATTTGAAAAATAATATGAAGGAATAATATTTTAAAAGTATATTAAATTAGTTGTTATTTATTACAAGAACCTTATTTAAATATCTAAAAAATGTCCTTATTACGATTAATTTGTACACGGTCTATAAGTCAATTAGATAAATGTGTTTTACGAGGTAATTTTGTGCGGTTTTCGTCTCAAGACACCGTCAATTTGTCGGATCCCTCAATACAAGTTTATTTAAAATATTTAATGCTAGAACATGAAAATCTACTATCTAAATCTCGCCGAAATGTTGAAGAAATTAAACGTTTTCAAGAAATAAAACCAATAGTTCAGGTGTTAGAACAAAGAATTGCTCTTTACGACAGTATTGATTCCCTAAAGGAATTAAATAAACGTGACTCCAAAGATGAAGAATTAAAAAAAATTATGAAAGAAGAAGCCGAACTTTACTTATCACAATTGAAAGAGGTTGACAATGTGTTACAATCAGTTTTATTGGAACCTCATTTATCTGATGGAGGTATTTTGCTCGAAGTAACAACAGGCGCAGGTGGACAAGAGGCCATGTTGTTCGCTCGAGAGCTGTTTGAGCTCTATCAGTCATATGCAGAATATAAAGATTGGGAAGTAGATGTAGCATCAATTGAAAAATCTGACTTAGGTGGTATTCGAAAAGGGTCATTGCTAATCGCAGGCTACGGGGCACCAGAGTTGATGAAGATAGAAGCCGGTGTTCATCGTGTGCAGCGAATTCCGGTCACAGAGAAGGGTGGTCGTATTCACACTAGCACAGTGTCTGTAGCTGTGTTGCCTCAACCAACCGATATAGAAATGGATATCCCAGACAGAGACATCACCGTAGAGACAAAACGAGCCAGTGGTGCTGGTGGACAGCATGTAAATACAACGGACAGTGCTGTTCGCATCACACATACACCGACCGGCACAGTTGTAGAGTGTCAGGAAGGCAGATCACAGATTAAGAATAAAGAAATTGCTATGCAGAAACTAAGAACACTTTTATTACAAAAACAAGAAGAGGAACAAACATCTAAAATCAACAGTGAGAGGAAATCACAGGTATGAGTTTTTGTTATTTTGGAGCTAAATAAAATGCCTCATTAAATAACATTTGTAACATTAATAGCTTAGTTCACCGTGTCTAAATTAAACTGAAGGAATATTGGGCTAAGGGACTAAGGATTGGGCAGTGTATTTACATTTCCTGTGTTGGTGTAGTGAGTAGACCCACACTTTGTTTGGGTTAAGGTCAAAGATATTCCTTTGTGGATAGGTTATTTTTTTATTTACACAGAAGTCTTGACTGCGTTACACACTCATAAAACACTGTCTCAAAATTAGATTTTAGCTTCCCTAATTTTTTTTTGTAAATAACAACAAATATTCCACTACTAAATCATAGTCATTTAATAGTTTTTCCTACATATTATTGCTAGTATCTTTCTATAGTATTTTCTGTTTTTGTAGATTTGTTTTTATCTTTTAATCGATTTTCTAAAATTTTCTATGAGGACAGGATTATTAAGGTTATCGATAAAAGGAAAGACTTAGTATCTGTCATATAATATGTCTCTATTATGTATTAAAATTGTTAACATTTGTGATTCGTATTTCTGTGGACATCAGCTGTCACTTTGTATCCTATGTAATACTTTCTTTGACTAACTTTTGACTTCTTCTAGGAGCCCTAGAGCTTCCTTATAATTATGTAGATTTGTGTATGTAATGTAATATGTAAATATTTTTTTATGCAGAATGTCCATTATCATTTTCAGATTGGTTCGAGTAACAGAAATGAGAAAATTCGTACATACAATTATCCACAAGACAGGATTACTGAACACAGAAATGGCGGGGGCACTGTCCATAGCCTTAAAACTTTTATGGCAGGTGGACAGCAGTTGGAAGATTTGCAGACATCCTTACTTAAACAACAGAAGTATGATACATTCATGGCTGAAATTAATGAATTTAGCAACAGGCTTAAAAGTGAAAATGCTAGTAAATGATAATTATCTTGCCCTCTGCGTCTAATGGTAGATCTAAAATATAGTCTTTATATTATAATTTCTTGTTATGTATATTTTAAGCAGTTGTAAATGAAATGATTGATCAAAATCCATGTTTTATTGTTTTTTTTGCCTCAATACTTAATTTGTGGATCTTACTCACTATTTTTTTTTTTGAATAATATTAAATTCAAGAAAAACAACATATTCACAATAGAGTATTTTTATTTGTACTTAACATCTTTCCAATGGAAACTAAAAATCACATCAACTAACATTGACATGTTCCACACACTCTGGTACAGTCAGTTATTGTGGCAGCAGAGCTTCTGTTATAATGCTAGTTAAATCATCTTCTAGAATATACTTGTTAGAACAAAAGGATTAATATGTTTCCATATATAATTATAACTTCTAAAGCCTCAACACAGAAGGCTTTCTGCCTCAATAACCAGCCATACACTGTTTCTAGGTATATGTAATATAGTATTTAAAGCGGGTTAAGGTGTGGAACACTTTAGACTATATAACAAATAGTAACATAATACTCATATTTTATTAGATGGTATTGAAATTCATGTAATTGAGACAGTAAAATAACATACTATATTCCAATCCCAGCTGAGTAAACTGTGTTACCAGGACGGAATTTCTTCAAGACATTCTTGACAATAAATAAATTATAATATTCAAACATTAAATCTATTGTTTTATAAACTTTTTAAAACAACTAAGCTTTGACGTACTAGCAATTATTTAAGCTAAACTTTACTTGATATGAATAATGAACATAGCCTTATACTTTGTGGCACCTCAGAATAAAATAATAATATACATATAAAAATTTCTTATATTAGGAAAATATTTTATTCTCTCGACATTTTATTATTTATATTTGATATGCTATTCTGACATGTTTGATACAAAAGTGCGACAAGGATCATAGACGAATGGGCATCTATTTAAAGATCAGTGGTTTGAATCCAATTTTAAACTAACAATAATTGATGTCGTCATTATTTGATTTACAGACTTCTATTAGTAAAATTCAATAGGCGCTTCGGCCTTTAATTTTTATTTATCAATTAAATACATTGGTCTCATTATCATACAAGGATTCATTGCCATTATATCTTAGGCTAATGTTGAATTTTAAACTCCAAATTTACTGTACAAAACTGAAAAAGACTAAAACAATGAGTCCTCTTATTGTTTTAGTCTTTTAGTTACCACATGTTACATAATATATACAAAGCACTGCCATACTTTATTCCATAATCGACCAACAAGTCGTATCAACTCCCCATCATATTTTTTAATAACTAGATTTGATAATTTGCAAATGTAGAAAGAAATATCGACAATAATAATAGATAATATTTATATAAATAGTCATTTTGCCTAATGGGCTAACTAATCATTAAAATGAATTTATTATTAAAAGCAAACACGAAAATACTAAAACGCTGCTTTGATGTGGCAGGCTGCCGCGCCCGCACATGTCTATATTGCTTTCCTGTAAAAAGTAAAAATTAGTTAAAAGCGAAATATAGGTAGTTAGTGGTTTTTGGTACATCTAAATTCCTGCAGGCGAGAATATCAAAATAAACTAAAAAAATCTAAATTGTCTGCTTCAGTACAAACATTATTATTGTCGTCGCCAAAATTTAAAAAGAATTCAGTTTTACGTGAGTCGCTAAAGCTAGCCGCTTCTTGGGTAAAATGGAAAACTGGATATTCAGAAATATTTATTTTATTTACTACATTAATTCGTAAAAGAGATGTAATTCCTTCGATGTGGGAGAGGTGTGTTTGTTTGTTGTGATTTCATATACGAAGAGATGTCATGTGGTATTGCAGCCAAAATTGAGCTGACATGATGTTGAGGTAGCATTTGCTCCGCAAAGTGATGTGCTGTCGCGTCTCGTGCGATTTGTGAGTTTCCGTTTCCGTCCTCTTGTCGGGAAAGAGGACAAAATGACTGCATAGCAACTATGTCAATATAGTATATAAATATTGTGATGTAAAATGACTCTAGGACTTTATCAGATGCTTAAGTTGAAAAGTCGTTAGCAAGTTATTCCGGTGCAATTTTTTACGACTCACCTCGGTATGATTCCGTATACACGACGTTGGTTGTTTCCTGTACAGTGGGTGCATATGCTTCAAGCAAGGTAACGATTCATTGTACTGTACTTCGGTCGCCTCGATCGACGGTATGACCACCTCCTCCACAGCACACATCGCGTCCACGACGACCAACAACATGTTGGTATAATTTACCAGCTGCGCGTAAAACGGCCGCTCGCATTCCTTCATGGGCTTGTTCAGTTTCTCATCCAAGTTCTTGTAATCCAGCTGGTATAAGTACATCTCTCTGTCGCAAGGAGTCGGTCTGGTTCTGTTTATGAGGACGAGCTTCTCGAAGTCCCTCTCGATACTGCGCGTCGGAGGCTTGGACATCGACGGATCGTCCGTTTCTTCGTCTATCTCGTAGTTCTGATAGGCAACTGTACATTGAACATTGTTTTAGTGACGTCATTGGCGCACATATCTACATAACATGCAGTATATTTCGACTGGTTATTTTTTTAACATAATGATCGGAAAAAATTGTGGATAAGTTACCTAATGAATATTATGTGAACTGAGTTAAGTTACAAAAAGCTTTCGGACAAGGCGGTAGAGCGAGGGACTTGATTAGAAGCGGGTAAAATATATACGTATATTGTTACCATGCAATATAAAGTTTTAAACAAACTATTTTAATAAAACTCGATTCGCACAAGCAAAACAACATCGATAATAACATGAGTTCCTAGTAAATTTATATGGTCTCTATTAGTCTTTACCGTCGCTTATTATTTAAGTGAAAAACTAAGTATTTATTTACAATAAAGTATAAATAATATTATGTGATTGTCAGCGCCATATTGGGAGCAGGATTTTAAGGGGCGCCCTCTGCAGGAATTAAACCGAAACTCCTATATTCCTTTTTCAAACTATCATGTATGATATGCCACTAGTATTATGTTGGAAAGGAAATTAGGGCTACTGTCATGCACATTCCAAATTTGAATCTACGAATTAAATAATCGGAGAGGGAACAAAATGATAAAAGTTATTTCAGTGCTCGACCACACTGTCTACTGTGCTTCTCTATAAACTCACCAGTGGGTGTTACATACTCTGAAAACAAGATGGAGTCGTTACTACTGTCGCATATTTTACTACTAACCAATGTTGACTCCATAGAAGAATTTTGGTTCTATCCAAGTCAGTGTTAGGTTCGTACATGCACAGATTGAATTTTCGAAGTGTTCTTTGTGCATTAATTTCGTAAAATGCCATTCGAAGGATACCAAAAACGGAACAAAGATAGAATGAATAGACAAATCTGCTGAAGTAAATATAAGTTTTATACATCGTTTGTTCAATAGTTTTGCTTATGTTCTACTCTATAATTTCCATCCTATTGAATACTTACTATCGCTAACATCGTTTTTTTTGTGATTTCCACCTGTGCTCGTTGTCATGCAATATACAGACATGCTGACAACTTCCAAGAGCCACATTTATTTTGCATTTATCTCAAACCAACTAAACGTCAACCTCTAAGTTGTAACAGAGATGCTGACACAGTTACGACATTAGATGCTGACACACGACATTAATAGAAGCAGTGTGGTTCTGTACCGTAGTCGAAGGAGTAGCTGGAGGCCTGCGTGAGGCCCACGGCGATGGAGTTGTAGATCCAGACTGTCGTGCTGATCAGCCACACCATGATGAGACGGAGGTTCTCCAGTGGCTGTAAAATGTATGAAACGGTTTACTGACTGTCAGAAACAACAAGGAAGCAATACAAATGTATAAGGTCGTCGCACTTGATATGGCCTAGCTACCCCGTAAGGTATACCTATGTGGTTGTAGAAACAAAACGAATATGTTATTAATGAAAAAACGAAACCTAATCATCTGATGATTTGGTTTATTTTTGTCCCATAATTAAACGGAATATACCGATACACAACAGCTATATATTCGAAAATATTTAATGGCACATTTTAAGCACGCAAGCAAGAATCTCAAAAGAACCCAACTTCGTGTGGCCTATCTAAAATATTATAATCTCCGTACATATTTGTCAAGAAGCAATCGTGCAATGTATTTTAAGCTAAAATATTTTAGAATTAATTACCGTTAGTATAGATGCCGCTGGATTTGTAGTTTTCTTCTCCCGGAAGCAGACGGCCTGGTAATCCACGATGTGTATGGTCTTAAATACATCGTCTTCCACTAGCTTCATCATTATATCCGGGCGAATCTGAAAAATGAATGTTTCAAACAAAACATGTTCAGGAATTTTATAAAAACTTCCACCATTTTATAATTACACAAAAACTGGATAATAAAGTGTTATGTGTAGGTATCATTTTATTTCTAAGTCCTGTTAGGACTTAATTAATGCGTAAGTTATGGGCTAGCTTTGACAGGTGTGTAGGTTTACTATCATGGTATGAGCTAGCTAATTGATACATTTATCTCTTGCAAAACTGAAATTTGCAGTTAATTCTAACTTAAGTTCCTAATAGGCTGACCGGGATTTTGGAAGCAAGGGAAAATATTCATATCCCTTCACGCTTGGTCTACACAAGGGGTTCCCAAACTTCTTTTGGCCAGGGACCACTTAAATTATTCTCGACAGCAGGGACCACAACGTATGTATATTAAAAAGTCTCGCTTGGGCATACATTACACATACAAGCATTGGGCTACTCCGATGCCAGTCTACTGGCATCGTGACAATAATTAGTGTTTACAAAATGAGCTATAGTTTGCCACTAAGCTAGGTCAGTACGGCAGAAAGTGGGTGGGTGAATTATGATATGAGCATGGCATGTCAACGTTGTCCTACCGCTTTAAATTCCAAAAATACAATTAACAGTCTGGAAGAAAAACTGTCGAGAGGACCGTGCATGGACAGATCAGCGACATATTAAGATGGATGAGTACCATAGGCAATTGTCTAATATAAGCCAAGAGATATAAAGAAAGAAACACAGAGATATAAAGACAGATCTAAAGTGCACGGAGATGGAACTAGGCTATCAACTACTCTCTGTCACAAATATACTTTTAATAATATAAATAAGTGTTTTATATGCTTCTTATAATACTCGCTTTTATTGTCTATTCTCCAAGTTATTGTGTGCGTCTTTTGTGTTGCGTTCAAATAAATGTTTTCTTTTTTTCTTTACTGAATCCTAGACAGACAACAAAAAGCTCGGTTACCTTTCCAAAGAACTGTCCGGTCTGCGCGGAGTCCTTGCTGACGACTATCCAGCCGCTGCTGTCCACGAGGTAGCACTCCCAGTTGTTGTTCGTGCACGTCATGCACTCCTTGTTGTGTTCGCACTGGAATTAGAGATCAGTGCTGTTCAAATTTTGATACATAATCTAAAGTAGAAACAAGTTTTTTAGTGCCAATAAAATGTACATCATTGATTTTTATATTGTACAAGGAGGCAAACGAGAAATTGGAGCCGTTTTCATGACTACCAACACCCATAGATATCCGTATAGAGGCTATACAGATGCGCTGCCCCCCTTCTTCCTCCTCCCTTCATTGGTCAGCGGCTACTTACCTACACACCGCACGAAATGCGACAGCACAGCTGTCACTTTACGCCGGTGTCGTGTAAGCGAGACCATCTCGGTCGTGCCCACCCAATTGGGCTACATGCATGCTTGCAGCATGGCACTACCTCTTGTTAGCCGCTCGCTCGCACTTTTGACAAAATCCATTGTTAACTAGTGTTGTATTACATAGTTAACACTCGTTAAGTGCAGTCCTATGCAATGCTTTAGCGTCTCGTGCGACTTATGACCGAACTTGGGATATTTTTATACGTTTGTTCGACCAATCAGAACCCTTTGACACAACGTATACGCGTGACCTGACACAGGCTCCTGATTTCTATTGGAGTTCTGGGGCCGCTATACTTACCCGGAGGAGGAGGAGATAAAGACCATTTTAACCGATTATGACACAATTTATTTGGGCCAGAGCCGGATCCAGGTGTGGGCTTAGGAGGGCAGCAGACTCGGGCCCCCTAAGGCTTTGAGGCCTAAATTACAATTTTGCACCTAAGTATAAAATGTCCCGGGCCCCGCTAGAGCGTATTCCGGCGCTGATTTGGTCTGGAGCCGCAGATTGCTAGCTCCAACTCACCGACGAAGTGATGTTCTCGAACCACTCGCTGAGCCGCTCGTGCTTGAACTGGAAGCCGACGACGGCGGCGGGTGCCGTGCGGCGCCCGTCTCCGTGGAACACCGCGTGGGCACCCGTCACCAGCGCCGCGGTGACGTTGAGGGGTGTCCGCTCCGTGCTCACGTCCACGCTGTACACGTAGCTGAGAGGATCTATGTAGTGATGGTCCACCGCGCGCCGGTACCACACCTCGTCGATGGCGCGCGGCCATTGCTTGCCGAACTCGGGCCTGGGTGAAACAATACAATACAATACAATCCAATACAATCCAATACAATACAATACAATACAATACAATACAATACGATACAATACAATAAAATACAATATCTATTATGTCGTATAGGAACTGCAACATCATTATTGTGCAGATATGTAATAAAACATTGTAGACCGCGCAGGTGTGCGTTAAAACCCGCATGAGTTTATGATTACAGCTGAGTTGTACAAAATTATAAGTTATTGTATATGTGTATTTTTATACACATATAATATAAAAAATACACAATAACACAATAATAAAAATATGTTTTTAGTTGTTAGAAAAAAAAAGGAATATTAAATTGGCGAGGAGTCAACGCCGAGGAAAACAAGCGCCTCATATCGGAAGACTGTGTATTTCTAAGCTCTAAACCAGCAGTACTGACGTTAGAGTAGTGAAAAAATTGAACTATAATAATATCGTACTAACAACTCACTGAGCGAAAATAAAAATATTACAACATTATGTATGTAACATTTGTTTGTACAAGTGCACTGTGATAGACAAGTATATTATCTATGGTGATAGGTAGGTATCGGATAGGTGATTAACTTTATTGATGTATGTGTTAGATCGTATTTTTTGTCATTTAAGTATTGTTTACATAGTATGTTTCCCAAATAAAAAAAAATAAAAAAAAAAATAAAAAAATAGAGATAGGCTTTGTGTGTGACAGTTGACACCTTTAGCACATAGTAAAGAGAGCCAGTCACATAGAAAATTAAAATCTAATTTTCTACATAAAAAAATACAGATACTTTGTATGTTTAATTTTATTCACAAAAGTAAAACTCTTTTATTTAAATTAATGCACATGACAACGAAGTCACGCTACGGCAAAGTAGTGATGCTACGCCAACGTAGCAACGCTGCAAAATCGTATTAATGCAACGCCAACGTAGCAATGCTACGTCAACGTAACAACGTTAACGTGGCAAAATATGACGTAATTGTAGTAACACGACCGTTTTCAATTTAGTAGCTGCCGATGGTTATTATTGCGATTATTATTCATATATTGATGGATACTGAAGATTTAATTTCCAGTAATCTCCAGAAGCATAAAGCAGCGATAGGTAGAATATTAAAACTGACCGATCATCGAACAGTACCTGTCTATTTTCATACTGTACGGTTTCACATACTTGTCAGAGTTGTGTTCCTTGGGCGGATGAGTCTGCCATCGAGTCAGGCCGCTGTGTGTCGCCAAAAAGGCGACGATGTAGCCGAACCGCTGAATGAATTCCGCCCTACGAAGAAAACACCGATTAGCGTTTCATGTATTAATATTATTTTACATAAGCATTTCTTATAGTTAAAACTAGTTTTATTTCTTATGGTGTAACCCAGTTGGTTTTATCAGTTTTAGGCGTAGTTTTCCAGTTAAGCAAATTTTCATAGTAGACAATTGACAAATAAGATATTTATTAAATATTTAAATACAATTAAAGATTCCCTGATAGCAGTGTTTTTAAAATTTGATATTGTATCTTTTATGTTGATAAATAATAAATAATTTAAAAAAAAACTAGTACACTGAAAACTCGCAGCTGAACGCTTCGAATGAAACCGTCTCTCGAATACAGAAAGCCTTCCAGATTTTTCCAGTTCAACCAATTATCCTTGTACCCTATAAATACTTACTTCCTCCCAAAGGCTGCTGTATATCTTATAATTAATAAAATGTAGTTGCTATCAATACTTACAATCCTCGATTGCGTACTTATTTAAAGAAATCTTATAGACAAATATTAATTTTCTTCTTTTATGTAAAAAGATCTTGAGAATGTGTAGTGAAATACTATGTATATTGTGTTTAAGTAAGTTTCAAACGTTTTCAGATTATGAATTTTTTTTAATGAAAACTTCTGTAGCTGCGTTAGGCAGTATTTCAAGATAGTTCATAAGTTTTCACTGCTACGAGAGTCCTGTAGTACAGGAGTACAAACTCCTTGATCAGAATTAATGAAACCTATACAATTGATATGTTTTTAATAAAAACATATCTGTTTAAACTTTCAAAAGGAAAAAAGAACGAATTCGGAGAATATCTCTTTTTGACAACTTAAAATATTTTTCAATTCGGGTCGCGCTCTCGAGCACTCTCGAGCGCGAACCATGTAGTCAACAAGATGTAATACATATATTAGCCAGGGCTATAGTAAATGTATCATTAATAACGTAATAACAGTATATGTAATAACAGTATAATAAATCCATAAGAAGAATAAAAGCGTTTTTCTACAAATACGTATATCAAGAAGAGGCCCCAATAGATATATATATATAGGTGACACTGCTGCCAGAGCAAGCTACGCCCCGAGAAGACGTTGCAGCAGCGTTACAGTCCCTACTTTTTGAGTGACTTGACTGCCTGATTTTTACGATTTAGACACACTTTATGCTAGCTAATGCGTGCTAATGGATTATCTGATGATAAATGGATTAAAATGGTTATTAAATAGAAAAACAGTTGACACAAACTAATTAACTCGGCTCCTACTTTTCATGAACTCACATATTTCCCAAAAGCGGCCGAAACACTTGTGAGAAGTTACCGGTAACAAACGTTAACGGATGTCGGTAGACACTTACCAAAATGTAAGCTCCTTTGCCCTACCTAAAAGCATTAAGAAAATAAACGGCGAATGACGATGTAGGTATAGATGCGCTACAATTTTAGGTAGATTAGGACTTTAGGATAATAAATATTCACATTTATTGTTACACAAAAATAACATACATGTACATATAGGGCACAGTATCCAATTTATACATGTTGTACTCATATTTTTTGACATTTATGTTTCACTTAACTGCAATAAAAACTGGCCAAAAAAATGAGCAATGTACACGAACAATTTGTTTGATATTATTGAGTCCATATGTAGTTCCCTCATATCTACTTAATAAATAATACATTAAACAAGTATTTGAAATATAAAAAAGTAGCTTAAATTAGAAACAGCTGTTGGTTTTGAAACAAAAGAAACTGAAGTAAAAACCGAGTTTAATATATTACCTTGGCAGGAGTCCAATCACTTTTGTTAACGGGCTGGCAGACAAAGTGTTTGGGGTCTCAATAACATTAATATCAAAAAACTTTACAAATATAATGGAGGTCATACTTACTTAGATTTGAAACTAATAATAAATTGATTAAAAATAATTTTCCTAAAACTAGACATAGTTAACTTTGCAGATACAATATACGGATTGCATTGTCGAGTGTAGGTATGGGTAGGAAATAGCAAAATGTACTTTAATAATTCCTATTGAGGGTTTACGTTAAGTGTTTTAACTAAATATATAAGAGTTGCAGTGGTGTCTTGACAAGAGTCAAGACATGAATGTAGACTATGATTATTATCAGACCTCGCGTTACTTAATATATGCTTGTCTTGTCTTATACCTCTTGTTTCTCTCTTCCTTCGTCTAATTAAATTTAAACAATAACAGCCGGGTCTCTATATAAAAAAAATTATTGTGCTGTTGCCTTTATTTGCCTTAAAAGATTCCTGTATCTACCGATCTCTTTACTTTGAATAAGACAGCATTACACTTGTCAAAAAAAATATTTGTTACAGATAAGTGCCCAAATTAATTTAAGAAATACTCCTAACTTTAAAAAATGATTTGCAGAATACTACGTAATATATTCATTAGTGGGTAAGAAAAAGTACTTACGCTTTTTCATCTGACGCTGACTCTGAAATGCTTTTGTTAAACCAAGCAGTGTTTCTGGCGTCATACACAAGAGCTTGCATGAGGCCATGATCACCTGAAAATTTGGTATACAATACACTTAATAAGAAAATTTAGTATAAGAAAATTTATTTGAAGATACCCATGTACCTTTCCAGACGTCTCTTCAAAACTATTTTTTCTCCTAGTCCAAAAAATATATTTTAAATTTACTATTTTATTTTCTTTATAGCCGTGACATTGCAGCGCATGCTTATAATAATATAAGTATTGTAAGCGTCCGCTGCTTATGTGCCTACAGTGCCCCCAGCTGACCCTGTAGAAGTAATTTAATTGTATGTTACAAATATACTTACAATAGTACTCATTTCTCGGGGGAGGATTAGAAGATTTTCTATCTCGAGCCTCAAGTGTTCCTGAAATAATTAACTTTTAATGTAGTTACTGTAAACCAATTACATTATTGTGCATCTCCATCTATTTGTTTATGATTATAATTATATTATATTAAGGTTAGCCAGGTCTGAAGAAGCAATCAATGTCACACAGAACTCGTCAATATTGCTATTACAACTTAGAACAGTGAAATTCTACTATTCTTAGTAACCAGACTCATAATCATTTTTTAAGAATATAATAAAGGACAGGAGATAATGCTCTTATTAAATGTCTGATTACTATAAGAATATAATAAATCATATATAGAAGAAATTAGTACTATAATATACAATAGTATAAATGTGTTAAAATTTAACAGTCGATTTTCAAGATCAACGTACCTTCGTTGTGCCTCTCGTGGTTCTTATTTTTATGGTGTTCCGGCGGCCGCGGCTTCGCCGGCCACCGCCACCCCGGCTTCGCCACTCTTTCTAGGAAATACAACAGCTCTTCTTCAGGCGTGCCGAATGTCCGCTCGTAGTGGCGGCAGTACAGCCTGTGGAACGGATTTCGAAATTATAGGTATTATGCAGAGTATCTGATATAGGTATACATAGATATGCATGCATATTTGAAAAAATAAATGCACAGTCGTCGATTCGTGCCGTAGCGAATCGATGCCTCTTGGCTCTTTCTACTTTCACATAAAGCCTGAATGAAGCTACATCTTTGCTGTATTTTTTTATTTTGTAGGAATTTCGGATAACATTCATTACCTACCGCCGCGCGCCGGCTGATTAATTAGGTTTGGACAAATAGGCCCTTGCTTACGAAATCTTTTTTTCTATATTGTCTGCTACGAAAGAAAGTTGTTTCGTACCTTAAAGACTTGCGTGTGGAAAACAGATGTGTATTAGCCCCTTGAGGTGTATTTTCTTATCTTTAAAAATTAGAGTCATATAAATGAGCGCGATATCTTGTGAATTCATGCTTCTGGTCTCTAGGCCTAGTGTAACATCTCTATACAGATATCTATGAGCGTCGGTAGTCATGAAAATACAACTGGTATTGGTATTCAGGTATTTGGTTCGGTATTATATGCTAAAGTTCCGTATTACTTTATTCATGTCGCAGTGCCATCGTTTGGTACTTGTGTTGTCTAGGTGTTACGTGGAGAGTTCTACATTTTTCTATTTCTTTTTCTTTGCCCCTTATACTATAAAAAAAAACTTCCGTACCAATCGGGGTGCACGCTCCACCTGTCGGACAAGTACTGGCGCGCGGAGATGTTCTTGGAGGTGAGCGAAAGGCGGTGGATGTCGTCGGTGGGCGGCGGGGTGATGCGGTGGCGGCCGTAGTTGTCGGGGACGGCCACCACCAGCGTGAACGGGGAGTCGCTGATGCCGGTCCAGTAGTAGTGCTTGCGGCCGCGACCCGCGCGTTTCTGTAAATGATTTTTAAATAATAATAATAATATCTAATAATAATGTTTATTTCAAAAGTTTACATACGAAGACTATAGACTATGTTTACAATATTTTCTAAAATTAGGTATTATTATCATGTGTGCCTGAACTAGGAAATCCTGTGATCCAGGCTAAAAGAGCTACTCCATTTTCTATAACTATCATATTTTATCATTTATATAACAAACTTACTTTCAAAGGGAGTATATATGTAAAGTATAATCTAACCTAATTAATAAATTCTCTGTATCTTCATAAGACATATACAATAGCAAACGAGCAGTCGGTACCATCCTCCTCCTCCCTCCATGGCCGTGTTATGTTTATCATTTTTTTTTTATGATATAGGAAGGCAAACGAGCAGCCGGAGCCATTTTCATGACTACCGACGCCCACAAACATCCGCGTAGAGGCTATGCAGATGCGCTGCCCTCCTTTCTCCTCCCACCGGCTACTTACAAACCACACGAAACGCGACAGCACAGCTGTCACTTTACGCCAGTCTCGTGTAAGCGAGAGGTACCTCCCCGGTCGTGCCGGCCTAATTCGACTGCATGCAAGCATGCAGTGTGGCACTACCTCTTACAATTCATCATCAGATATAGAATCTTACTTAGTTATCAGTCAATATCTGCCTACTGTATAGTTTAGGCCTCTTCTCTTTCATATATTCTGTTCGATCCTGGGCATCCCTTATCCACTTATTTCCTTACAAACTGAGCGACTGTTACAGAAAATACACACGTCACACGTACATGTGAAGCTTAATGATTTCTATAAATGATCTTGAACTATACTGTCTTAGCGTCCATTGAAAAAGTCTGTTGTGCAAAGAAGACGGACGGAAAAGGTCGGTTATCTACAGAAAGCGGCACTTTTATAGTTTCGACGACCAGGCTGGCGCAGTGGTACAGGGCTCGGATAAGTGGAGCATGTTGCGCCAGCGTCGCGGGTTCGAATCCCGCCTTGGTCATGGATGTTTATATATGTATTTATATGTATTTCTATAATAAAAATCTTAAATATATAAAAATTTCTTAAATTTATAGAGCATATTAAATATATTCCGTTGTAACACCGTGTGTAACACAAGTCCTTACGGAACTTAGCACGGGGCTAGGCTAACGTGGTGTGTTAAGTCCACAGATATGTATTTATTTATTTATTATTTATTTATAATTTATACTTGTATTAAACCATACATAGGCATAGCTAGGCTAAGGACTAGAGTATTTGTGTGGCGGATAGATAGGCATTTAATAAAGTTAGATTGGTTACACTCCTATAGATATCATGCAAATAAATATGAAATTAGGTATCTGAAATACTCACCATGTCGTCCATGTGATATTTTACGTTCATAGCTTTATTTCCCGTTTTCTGGTCTATTATTTCCTTTCTCAGCTGGAATTGAAGTTAAAAAAATTATTTACGAGATCAATTTATAGCTAATATAAACATACATAGAAGGAGTATCTATCCTTCTACGTAAACATATTTTCATAAAAAATATTTTTTTAAGGTGGACAAATAAAATAGAACGTAGGTAACCTTATCTACTGATATTTTTTGATTCGACAATTGATGAAAATTCCGATGTTTTTAAAGTGAAACTTTAATTAAAAGTTTTTTTTGGCATGTCTTTAATGCATGTCTACTATCTGCTACACTAACATATATGTAGCTCTTAACATCAATAGCCTCAGCTCGCATAATAGTCTGTATATTTCTTGCGTAATTTTAACTTAAAAATTTCACTTGCATCGCGGTTTCACAATTACAGTCATATTTTCATATTTCAGGATTCTTGATTGCATCAATAGAGATAGAACGTGAGTGAAACTTACTGCAGTGAGTTCTTTGCTGAAGTTCCTGGGAGTCCGGTCGTCGTCGAACAACTCAACCTCGATCATGTCCACGCTGTTGTAGCTCGGCTTTAGAATTTGCTGGAACTAGAATGATATTATGTTAATTAGTGGACTGTTGAAATATTCGTCATAAACAGTCCGTATCACAGTTAAAAACGGTCCTATCTATGAGTATAGACTTTAATTATGTAACAGTGTTTTTTAATAACGGCATCTGTAGTCTAGTCTAGACTACTAAAACTGAACCCCTAGTTACTAATTTGTATACTTATTGGAAGGTCACGATATTGTTGTTAGCGCATTAGTGATGTTTTCCGATTAGGAGTTTTATTGAATGGGTTTTAAGTGGATGTGGCACTTGCGCAGCGATAAAATGCGCACTTATTTAGAAGTGAATCAGCGAAATCCTGTTATTACGTCAAATACCTTGGACTAATTGGAACGTGGGCGAATCGCATTCGCGAGATCCTGTTATATGTAGGTACGGTCCAACTGACGGTAAAGGGCTTTGAATAGGTCAGACATCGCGAGGCCAGCGTCGACTTAGTGCTTAAAGTCCAGTACTAGACGGGTTTTAGAGCTAGCGTTAACAGAGGCCCGTTTCGGCTACTCCTTGCTACACTAGTATTTTTTTTTTTATTTTTATTTTGGAAACATACAATGTTAATAATACTTATATAACAAAGTAATACTTATATCTAATAATCAATAAAGTTTCCTCTAATCACTTATATTAAATTCCTAGCAATATTCAAAAAAATAATAAATTAAATTAATTTTGATTTGACTGCATACATTTAATTAGACATTTTTGAGATTTATTGCTTATATTTTTATTTAAATTAAATATTTCAATTAAAATGTCTATTGAGTTGTAATATTACCAGTATTCGGCATGGTCTACTAATGTAATAAGTAGTTTAGTTGTATAAAAAAGTATATTATTTATTAAAATTATAATAAGTAGTTTCTTTTTCTATTCAGACAACATATAGGGTATCTCGTGGTTTTATTGTACTAGTAAAAGTACTTACGACCGGTCTCAAGTCGGGATGTATTAAGATGTATCCGTTGTTGGTCACCATGAAAGCATATCCGTTAACGCCCACCTGGAATGTAATGAACGTATTCCATTTATTTGTGTGCTAAAACTAAAAATAAAAATAAATATTTGCATGGTAAAAGTTTCACATAAAATAGAGGTTCCAACCAGCCGGATTAAGCTTTGGCTGGGCCCTGGGCTTCGGTTGAGAAACGCTTCTTTTATGGATACACAAAAGATAAATTGTTTTAAGCTTTCACGATTTGTATTCATATTTATATACTGTACACGGGTACCATAATGCAACGGCCGAAACGTCGAGGGTCGAGGTAATTACTTCGATTTTATAACGCGATTAAGTTTCTTTTACAGTATATAAATACAAAAAGATCGTAAGGCCCTGAAGCCTCTTAGGGCCCGGTGCTGCAGCCTCCCTAAACCCCTTCCTGATCCAGCCCTGGTTCCAAACCACTCGGCTGTTGCGGCGCGCAAATGTTCACATAAAATGTATTACTTTTTTAATTTGCGCTAAGTTAGGAAATATTAAAATTGCTAATCTTACATATAATAAAGTAAATAGTATTATCCATAATATGAGACTATAGTAACAATTAACCTAATCAATCAAGTAACATTATAATAACCTTTACCTTATAAGGTGTCATTAGTGCTTGTATTTCTGATAAGGCGACATCGGTCCCAGCGACGCCTAATAACCTAGCAATACGCATCTGAAAACGTGCAAAACCTATTAGTACTTATACAGCGTTATATTTTCAATAATAAATAAACTACGGCTAATATAAATCTAGCTTCAGAACTAAGTATTTTGAGAGCAGTTCCAGACTCTCTTCGAGATTAAATGTAGTTACACGAAGAAATCTAGATCAAAATCAACAGATCAATAAATTAAAAGCAATAATTAAATGTCGTAATTTAATTAAAATTAAATAAATTATTTTAATTACTATCTACAGTTTAAGTATGTATCACTTCAAATCATATTCTACTTTTATATGAAAGTTCCTTTTAATTCTAGCAAATATCTCTCGACTAGCAGCTACGCCCCGTTAGTTACAAAAAACAAACTACAATCTTTAAGGAATCTAGTTTTAATAATATATCCATTACATCAACTAGCATTTCTACTGTAGGAGTTATATGTTCCAAAAGATCTACCGTATGCTTGTCTAAGCACCCACTACTTCTAGAACGGACCATTAACTTATCCATGAGTCCTTAGTAGGTAGGTATCTGTTGAAATTTTTAGGTTATGATTTTATATATAATGCTGTAAAAATATGAGTGAAGTATAATGTTCGACAAGGAATATATTGAAAGTGTTACCGACTGTATTGTTTACAAATGTAGTTTCGTGGGCTAGTTGATTTTCTTTTATTTGCACCTAATTAAAGGTAAGAGTTAGATATACAATTGGCACGCGTCACCGATCGTCCATCGCCATGCACACAAGTCTATGACATCGTGGGCCTACCTCTTTCTGGCCGTTCTCCTCTACGGACTGCGATTGGTTGTGGACGCACGAATGCAATAAAATATAACAATATATAGATAAATGCACTGTAACAACTTCCACTAAAATCAATATGTCCTCTATCATGTAGGAAACTTATATTTACACTAGTAACTGTTGAATATCAAAAGTCTGTAACATTCTGCAAACGCAGTACATTAAACTGAACAAATACTCAAGATACAAAAGCCCCATTCGTAGCATGTCGGGCTGCAAAATGTTCAATGAAAAATATTTACATTTACTTTTCATATTACAAGGAAACTTTGAACGTGTCTCTACGAAGACATCTAAAGTCAGGCAAAATACAAGTTATTTATTACATAGTGTGCATAATATATATTATAATTCTTGCACAAAAACAATTAATTTGATAATAATTGATAGAAAATTATATATCATAATACCCTAAAGGTCTACGCCAACTAGCTAGTTGAAAACTACTTCTACGGTAAGCCAAAGGGTCGAACAACACAATGACCGGCCAGCGAGTGACACCGCTCCACCGACAACTATCAAGGACAGTTGCATCGCTAACGGGGCCAAATAACATTTTACCGTTACTGAAATCCAAAAACTAAATGATAAAAATTCTCTTGTATCTTGCATATACTTTACATTAAAATCAATTAAAGTTTTCTAAGTGTAGTTTAGTACCTCTTTTGTTACTGATACCCAGTACGCTTCGTTTATCAGTACATTCTCTGTGATGTTCTGAGGGGAAACCATCAAACAAAACTGAATATTATTAAAGGTATTGGTAATTAAGATACATAAAAAAGATGAGGACAAAGTATAAAAGATTGTAAAGAACAAAATATATCAAGAAGAGATAGCTTACGTCCAATAGGTAGAAAATAGAACAACCAATCTGTAAAAATAGGGTTAAGAGTCGGTCATGCAAAGGGATAATTTTAAATTTGGAAAATCAGACGTATTTGTTACAGAAAGGAGAACAAAATTGATGATTTGAACCATATATTTTTTCAACATTTAATATTTAAAAAATATACAATAATTTAATTATTATAATTTCATAGTTTAACATTAATTATCTAACCTAATATTATAACTGTTGGGGTTGTCCACGCCAAAGAAAATCATTTTAATTTTGTGCTCTTTCTGATAACTCTCTTAGTACAAGAAACTTACTAATGAAAATCATCATAAATTGAAGAAGTTTACCTCGTTGTGCCGCAAATCATATACAGGCATTGAAACTGAGGTCATAAGTTGGTACCGAGAATTTCCTAATTCACTGTACTGTCCCTGTTTCAACTGCAAAATTAAATTATTTTTCATTATTATAAAAAACAACGACTAAAGATAGCAAGGATTTAAATAACAAGGAGTTGAAAGAATTATCCATACTAATTAATTATTGAACGTTCATTACCTATGTAATTGAATTGAAAAAGATAGAATAAATGAGAACGAGTAATGCTCATCAGAATCATTGCAACGAAGCTACAAGAAATAGCTATCAGTAGTAAGATATAAGATTTCAGATGATAAGATATTAGATTGATATCAAATTGTAATATATCAGCTTTACCTGGGTAATTTTCCATCTTCGGTTTTGTTCTTTTTCCGAATTAAAAAGTGCTTTATCCCGGCGCTGGCTCATAAAACGTTCCTTCTGCTCTGCTCTTTCTCGCTGCTCCCATAAATAGTCAGCTACTTTTGGATCCTGATGAATTTACGTTATAATATATTTGTAAGTCGTAGTTATATTGTAGAATAACAATAGTTTTTAATGTTTTTTGACAAATGAACAATTTTTTTGCGATATTCAGCTAAATATTCCTAGGACTTAGGTAGAATGTCTTTTTTTCTATTATTTAGTAGTAGTATAAATCTATTATTAACAAGCGTTCAGTCTTAACTTGATAAGAACTTTGAAAGAAACCTACATTGCAGTTGTTCTGTATTGGTAGTTGATCTTAGAGTTTATTAAAACATCATATATTCATATGTAGAGGGTTAAATGCATTAGATGATGATACAAAATGTTCGTGATATATGCTATCAGATAGATATATCTAGTGGCATGTAATAGGATTTTTTACCGTAACATTAGCGTAGACTGGAGTCCACACAACTGGATGCTTCTCCCTCTGCAGCACCAGCGGCCGGGCGAGCACGTTGACGTGCTCCAGCACTCTCTCCCTCACTTCGGCCAGCGTGCTCAGGTGCACATAGAAGCCTCTGTTGGCACACGCCATCCACTTCACCTCTCTAACGTCTGCCACCTGTTGTATGCTTGTAAGTTATAGATATGATCTACAGACAGACGATTCTATCTTCTGTGTGTATGTTGGTGCTAGTGTTCGAACGTTACTAAATGTATCACTGCTTAGATGTTTATTGCATTATGCATTGTTAGATGTATCATGTTTATGGTAGGTACCTACAAGTGAAAGCACTAAAACTTAGTAAAAACTTTGATGGTTGTTGTGAGACAAAATCGACATGTTAAAATAATTTTGTTTAATTATTTTATATAATGTGTAAATTAAAGACTTAATCCAGAAAACAACAAAGACTACTCACTTCACAACACAAGACAATAACATCAAAACTACGCAAAAATGAGCGTAAGATTTCAGCGTCTATTAACTAATTACACTATTAGAAGCGAAGCAATGATGTCGGAAGGATGGAAGGTCTAGTCAAGGCATGCTTAAAGTAAAGTTTCGTAGAAGAAAATAGACAGTACCACATTCAAGGTTACTGGTAAGAGGTACAAAGGAGAGCATTATGCGGGTCGCACAATGACTACGACACACAGTAATACCTGGAGTGGTACTACCTTTACCTCGCGACCTATCAGGTACGTGAACACTCGTACGGGAGTGTCGTACTTCCAGTTGTATCGCTCGTATAGTTCCTTGTAGTTGTACGGTACGCCGTCCGTAACGAGCATTATAGCCTGGAACAAAAACAATGAATCACGACTTTATATTGCAGAGACGCTTCAAAGTTGCTTTGACCTTAGGAACTGCTGATCTCAATAGTAATTCAGTAGTATATAATATGTCCTTTCTAATACCTCTAACAAAAAGTGTACGTATGCGTCATGATGATCGGTTGAGTAGTTTTGTCGCGAAATCGTGACAAACAAACTTACAATCACATTTATAATGTTTGTAGGAATTACATGAAATAAAGACAAAAGGGCGTAAATTAAATGTTTGTAGGAATTACATTGATTAAAGAGCCGTAACATTAAACGTTGATTCAGCTATCTTGATTTTATTACTCTTGATACCGTCTAGTTAGAATGCCTAGTTTATTATAGAAACTTTCTTTATAAATTATACCCAATCGTCCACCGAATGACGTCTTCTGGTATACAATAGACCTTGTTATATATTTAGCACCCCAATCTTTGTAAACAATATCAAATACTATCTTACATTGTAATATTGTGTTGTTAGATTAAGATTTTTTTTTATGTAATATAAATTGCTCTTAAAAATTGTTGTCCTGTAATTATGGTTGCAAATAAAGTTTTATCTATCTATCTATCTTACCTGATTACAGTTTGCACCGCCGCTGTTGTTTCTATATATTTCTAGAAGTTCAAACGCTCTGGTTAACGCCGCTGAAAAATTTGCAATCTCGTTTGTCTCGAAATTATCTAACGCAAGTTTCAGTTCCCGAAGGTTGGCCAGCGTCGCCTGAAACATTATTAACATATTAAGATACATTTTTTGGCAATAAAATCTAACTAGGTATGTATACCAACTGGCTTATTTTTTTAAAGTAATATATCCATAATATAACCACGACAAACGAGCAGTCGGAGCCATTTTCATGACTACAGATGCTAATAGACATCCGCATAGAGGTTATACAGATGTGTCGCCCGCCCACCTTCCTCCTCCACCCTCCATGGGTCATGTTTGACTTTATTGGCCATATTTGGCTGCAGAGCTTTGTGGCACTACCTCTTAGATTGGCATATGCTCAGGTTGTAGTCGCCCCCTTTTAAAACATGCTTTCTAGCTGATTTTTTTTTATTTTACAATAAAGAGGACCCACTACCTATATATCCCGTATGCTGGGAGCGATATCCCAACAACAATTAATTCAATAAGAAACATGTTTCACACAACAACAAAAGTGCAACCCGGAATTATTATATTTATAATATAAATACTAAATATGATGACTTAAAAGCCCGACCACCAGCGGCTATAAACTATAATTGTATAAATGGTGTACTCACATGCCCTCAATGCTCGAGTCTTCTTAAAGAAGATAGGGTATGTGAGTCACTTAAGAGCACACGACAGAAGAATTCGGTATTAAAACAGTCGCCGTGGCCGAAACCGGTTAGGACACATCAACAACAACAACAACTAAATGTGAGACAAAGGTCTTGACTCAAATGAACCAGAAATGGTTTTTAGACATATGATGTAGTGTCAGTTGCATGCGTTCATGCAGCCGAATTAAACCGGCGCGACCGGGGAGGTAAAACTGGCTCACCGGCGTAGTGACAGCTGTTTTGTCGCGTTTCGTGCGGTGTGTATATAGCCGGTAGCCTATGGAGGGAGAAGGAAGAAAGAGGGCAACGAATCTCAATAATCTCTATGCGGATGTCTATGGGCGTCGGTAGTCATGAAAACCCCAACTGCTCGTTTGGTGCCCTATAGTATAAGAAGACAAAATCATAGTCAAAGGCTTTGGTTATATTAATTACCAAATTATGTTTTAGTACTCGGTAGGTGATTCACTATGAACACAATGACTAACCTAATTAAAATAATGTTCATTGAATATAGTAAACCTTTTCTGTTATTGAAAGGGTGTGTTATTTGGGGCAACCGTGACACTGCATTATATTTGACCAGCATACCCGTGTACACTTCGTTGGGCGTCAAAAAAATTATCACTTGTAATAAAATATAGCCCATGTTACATGCTATAAAGGCTTTCTATTAGTTAAAGAATGCTTTAAATAAGTCCAGTGCTTTTAAAGGCTATTCGGTACAAAGAAACAAAAAATCTTTTCTTCTTACAATATTAGCACAGATAAATATTTCTATAATACAAAAATGTTTACAAACAATGTTTTAGTAAGAGGTAGTGCCACGCTGTATGCTTGCATGCAGCCGAATTGTGCCGGCACGACCGGGGAGGTACCTCTCGCTTACACGAGACCAGCGTGAAGTGACAGCTGTGCTGTCGCGTTTCGTGTGGTGTGTAAGTAGCCGGTGGCCCATGGAGGTGGGTGGAGAAAGGGGGGCAGCGCATCTGTATAGTCTGTATTCAGATGTCTGTGGGCGTCGGTAGTCATGAAAATGGCTACAACTGCTCGTTTGCCCTCCTATACCATAAAAAAAAAAAAAAAACAATAAGTTTCATCGCCAATCGTAATATTAAGGGCGAGATTCGTACCAAACAACAAAAACATTCTATATATTATATAAAACTCAACGGTTACTGATATAGGGATCTATCAACGTACAGCCCAAACCACTAGACGGATCGGGCTGAAATTTGGCATGTAGATAGATGTTATGACGTCGGCATCCACTAAGAAAGGATTTTTAGAAATTCAGTCCCTAAGAGAGTGACATTGTTTATATGGATTTCTTAGAAATTAACGATAATGAAACCGGTGGGCACAGATAGTATTATATATAGTCAATAGACCAGTAGTTTTTAACATAACTTCATAAGGGGCAATGAAATAAAATTGATAATGATTGTGGTGATTGTGATAATGATAATGGTTAAATTTTTCATTAAAAATATTGTCTATGTATGTTAATGTTAAGCGTGTGAACTGTCACTCTAATTAATTATCAATGAGAGTACTATTACGCATTTAAGAGAGTAGATATGTAATAGCTATTTGACACTATATTAGCAACATAATTATGCAGCTGGCCTAACTGTATACAGATAGCTACGTGCCTACGGGAAACAACTTAAAATACTCACTTGCACAAGAGAATCCTCAAAACACGGCACTATCTCTTCTACAGTATCAGCAAATGTCATGACACTGACAAAATCATTATTGCCCAGTGTATCCAAAATGTTAGTCACAACATGTTTTGCTATGTCTCTTCTCTGTCCAGTCATAGATCCACTTCTGTCTACTAGAATAACTACATCTTTGGGACTAGCCGCTGCTTCCATATACCAAGCTCTGGTCCGGCAGTCATAAATATCAACAGGATCAGCTCGCCATTTCATCGCTTAAATTTTAATTAAATCGTATTTAAAATTTGTACAAATATGTTTTATAATATAGTGTTCTTAAATAGAAGATAGAAACTGTCTATAATTCGACGACTACTACTACTTTACTAATTTATTGATCCTATTGATTTAGGGTATTCTATGCTTACCGGGATAATGTCTCATGAACCCAGTGGAACTGCCAAAATATTGCCACGATAAGGTAGGATCGCTTTGATAATTATTCATGAAATGTGTATCCAATCCTTCAGACCAATGGATGCCCTTAATGACCTCAGTGGCTGCAATCGAAGCAAATATCGTATATTTTACTCATCATTACAAACAGCAAAGATAAATACTTTTTTGTCAGCTATTTACGAGTATTTAGAACATATTTCTTACCCCAGGCATAAACATTCGTCGGTACGTGTACGCTACTAAAATTTATGTTGACAGGTATATTAGAAAAATGTGGACTTAGTTGCAAATGAGCGTTCTTCGACGGAGGCCGTATGATCCAATTCTCCATATTGAACTCTGGTTCAGGTGTGGTGGTCATTGACAGGTCTTCGTACAGATCCTCCATCTCTTTGCTATTATAAAACTGATAATCTTCAGGTACTGGTTCGTTTTGTTTATCGAATGCCATGTTTTCTGCCGCCTCCACTATTCGCTTCACTGCGCTTATCTTCAGCTCCATCATAGCTCGAATATCATCAGCCATACTCTGTACTAGTTTCTCTCCATCTCTTGATTCGATTTGGGCCGATTTGAAACTCTTAAATAATATTAAGTATTATAATTTATGTCGTCAATAACGATTTTTATTATCCAACAGATACTTACTTCTTGAACCTCCTTCTTTCTAGTAATGAATTCACCGAAGTGATACAGTTCGGTGCCGAGTTTGACCGCCCATCCTTGCACGCTAAAAATATGTATTTGCGAATTAAAACGTACATCATTCCTTGTATCGGTGTCGAGGTCGATCCGTACTTACGTGTTGAGAGATATTTTATTGACGGCATCGTACTGCGAGCTCGCCGAGCAATCCCTGGACACGAAGGATAAAAAAAGAAGCAACGACAAGAGGATACCAACGCGGTAGCACATCAGAAACACAAAATATCTTCCTATGTTCACACTTTCATTTTGTTCAAAGGTGCACTAGTTGCTTTATAAAGAAACATCTAGTAGAATGTAGTGATAAGGTAGATCGCAGAGCGCAGCCGTGTTCGCGGCACGGACATGCGCTCTGATAACCTTGCGCGTAACAACTGGCATAATTTGACAACTGGCCCCGTACCTGCGGACCTCATCGATCTGTGTACGATTGAAATAGGTCAACGTGTCGCTGCGCGGATAGCGTATAAATAAACAACAACAAGGATAAATAAATCTTTATTGCCAAATAGGAAAGGTACAAATCTATAACACTTTAAAACAAACAATGTGGAGTGAACTCAGGAGGTGAGTGACGTGAACAGAGACGCGAAGGCGGCGGCAGCGACGAAGGTCAGGACGTTGGCTCTCGTGAGACTGCCGATCCCGCACGCTGTTATGTTGTTTTCCTAGAAAAAGGAATAAAGTTCTAGAAATTGTCAAGTGAAAGTAGACATGTGAAGAGATAAACCGATATACTTTTGATAATTTAATTACTTAAATAGTAACTGTGTTTTTTATAAAAAAATATTTTAATTTGGTATTATGTTTGATTTGATTGTATAGTGATTACATTACTTAACACTTAAATTCAACTTGAATAATTCTAGACACGCTGAGTATTCACTGTTTTATAGTAAAAGTATTAAATGGGTACATAAGTACGTTCGATTTATTTGACTTATCATTTGGTACATATTTAAAGAAACCCTACAAAAAATAAATGTGTCCTGAAATATATTTTAAAGAATATGTTAAGCATTTAAATAATATCAATGTAGACAGTAATGATAGTCGCCGGGATACCTTCACCTATCGTCATCATCATCACATCATGTTCATTTTCATGAATTAATAATGAATGAGTATCACATTAATAAAATGTTCACTGGATTGTGTATTTAAGGTACCTACCTACGTATATCATACAAATCATCAGTAGTTCTTTTTATATTATTTCTTTAACAAACAAATTAAATAGCACTGAATGAATCATTAGCCTATAATAGAAAAATATAACAGTATTTATTAAAGATGTTACTTTTTTGTGTTCAATAAACGAAAGTTTAAAAAACAATAGTTCTTAAAAAAAACCGGCCAAGTGCGAGTCCCACTCGCACACCGAGGGTTCCGTATGAATGGGAAGAACATTCCAAACGTAATGCATGGTTTTCAAGACCTTTTTCTCTAAAACGCGTGAAGGGATTAAGCTGAAATTTTTGTCAAATACGAAGGTCAGTTACGTCTTGATGCCTTGAAAAAATCACACTTCTAAGTTAACGAAATAAAAAGTTATAGCCAATTATGCACAAATTTTGTATGAAAACGTACTTTGTCGAAAACCTAAAATAATCGGGTACTTCCCGTTGACCTGGAGTTGTAAAATTTGGCAAGAAGTAAGAACTTATAGCACATATATAGGAATAAATCTGAAAACTAGTAAATTATATGTAGATCATTGGAAAAATCTAATTTAGACGGTTGCGGCACGAATTTATCAGGCGAATTAGTTATAATAAATAAATAAATAAATAAGTTGATAATGTTATAAGTTGATAATGATTTTTCCAATGATCTACATATAATTTACTAGTTTTCAGATTTATTCCTATATATGTGCTATAAGTTCTTACTTCTTGCCAAATTTTACAACTCCAGGTCAACGGGAAGTACACGATAATTTTAGGTTTTCGACAAAGTACGTTTTCATACAAAATTTGTGCATAATTGGCTATAACTTTTTATTTCGTTAACTTAGAAGTGTGATTTTTTCAAGGCATCAAGACGTAACTGACCTTCTTATTTGACAAAAATTTCAGCTTAATCCCTTCAAGCGTTTTAGAGAAAAAGGTCTTGACAGACGTACAGACAGACGGACAACAAAACGATCCTATAAAGGGTTCCGTTTTTTCTCTTTGAGATACGAAACCCTAAAAAAACAATGATCAGACCGACACAGACCGCACGATCTACGAAGTACCTCTCGCTCACAAACATTTTATACCAGTATTTTGTTACAAAATTGATGATGTTTGGTGATCGCGTTTTGAGCGACTTGTTTTAAATTCTGGATTGTCTATAAAATGTTATTTAACTTCATTTTATCCTCTCTATCTGTCTAGGTGCATTGGTCACAGGTGCTAACGACAAAGTACTCTTTAATGAGTAAGGTAGTGCAATGATGAATAGGGGCCCTATTTGGTTAGGACGATGAGGGAGGCCCCTCTCGCATACAAGATGACGCACGCGACTCGTGCCTAGGTACGTCTACAGGAGTCGGTGGTATGTCTCCGGGAGTCGGTGGTACTTCTGCGGGAGTCGGTGGTACTTCTGCGGGAGTCGGTGGTACTTCTGCGGGAGTCGGTGGTATGTCTCCGGGAGTCGGTGGTACTTCTGCGGGAGTCGGTGGTACTTCTGCGGGAGTCGGTGGTATGTCTACGGGAGTGATAAATCTACCAATGTCAAATGACGTCGTTTATTTTGACTCGTTTGCCACCTCTAAATCAAAACAAATAACTCTGTTGAGACTCTGTTACCTTGTCGTGGTAAGTAAAGCAGCCTTCAAGCCGTCTTCTCGTGAGGCGGCCCAAGTCCAGCTTGTGGCACGGCTCGCGACTGGTGGTGGAGTCCACGGTTGCTTTCGGTTTGGTGTCTGGGGGCGGGTCACAGGACTCCTCTAGATACTGGTAGTTACGGTCCACCACAACCAACAGGAGGTTGGTTTTGGTGACCAAAGACGCCCAATATGGCGAGTGACATCGGCCTGGCTTGGCCTCGGAGACCACGGGAGGCACACCCATGGAGTTGAGGAAGTAGGACTGGTTGAGGATATAAAGTGTGATCCGGTGGTCGCACGAGAAGAGATTCTCCTTCTCGTCGTCTATTTTCTTGACGGTTTCGTTGGTGGGTGGTGCTGATGTAGTGGTCATCTCTTCGTCTTCTAAGGACGGGTCATCGGTCACTGGAACAAAACATGAGTGAGTACTTGTGAACGTACCTAGCAAAGACAAAACAAATACTACATAAGAGTACCCAGTTATGTACATTTTTGACGTACTACGACAATAATAATATTCATACACTAGCTTCCGCCCGCGACTCCGTCCGCGCGGATGTCGGTCTTCGCGTGGATGGATGTATTTTTTTTCTACGCATTTTTCCAAGTTATAAAGTATCCCATTTTATGCCCAGGATAATAAGGTATAATTATACCAAGTTTCATCGAAATCGAACCGTTAGTTTTCACGTGATGCCTGAACATACAGACAGACAGACAAAAAATTTTTTAATCGCATATTTGGGTTTGGTATCGATCCAGTAACACCCCCTGCTATTTATTTTTTCAATATTTTCAATGTACAGAATTGACCCTTCTACAGATTTATTATATGTATAGATATCCTCGGCGTTAGTGCAGGACCTCCTAAATGCAAAAAACAAAATTTTACAGGAGACAATTTAACTTTCTTTACCGCGATATAAACAATTAAAAACTATTTTTTGAAGTAAAACTTCTATACGCGCGCTTGACTTGGGAAGTCAGCTGGCGATAGTGTTACGAAAAATCACACAGCAGTTGACATTCAAATTCAAAATTCAAATTCGATTTAATTGAAACTTTTTTGAATTTTTAAAATAAATATCTATGACATGTTATGTCATTGTAACTACACGGTAATGGATTTTTGTATTAAATCAATAATTAAGTTTTACTTGTGTTGTCTGGTTAAAAGCACTTTGTATATGTAATTTTAATTACAATAAATAAAACAAAAGTGTAAAAATGGTAGTTTTTATTTGTTTATATTGCGTTTAAGAAAGTTTTTTTATATTTACAAGGTCCTGGACTGAGCCGACGATATGAACGTTATGTCGTTGCTGTTACCGTCTCCTAGAAGTGAAAATGACATTTTTATAGATTTATTATTAATAATGATCGTATATAAAAAAATATCATATTTATTTTTCATTATTATTTTATTATTTTTTCAAATTACTGTCTCGACTCTTTGTCTGTTTACTGATTTGGGTACCGGCATTTGCCAAGTATCCTAAATCATATGGTGAATGAAGTATGTAAATGAGGTGATAATAATTTATTAATATATATATTTATTATCATTCATATAACATTTACTTATTATTATTCATATTACATTTACTTATTATTATTATTACCAAGCCCGTCCATGTCTGCGTCGTCGGCGTAGCTGTACTGGTTCCACTCCAGCACGTTGAACGACATGACCAGAGCCTCCGTCAGCAGCCACTTCGCGAACGACCACACTATCCGGAAGGGCTACAACAACACATCATGTAAAAAACAACATAAAACATTTTTGTAAGAATACGCTGTGCTGCGGAAAGGTAGTAGTGCCATGCTGCATGCATGCATGCAGCCGAATTGGGCTGGCACGACCGGGGAGGTAGCTCTCGTTTACACGACACCGGCGTAAAGTGACAGCTGTGCTGTCGCGTTCGTGCAGTGTGTAAGTAACCTTGGGCCCATGGGGGTAGAGAAAGAAGCAGGGCGAGCCTCTATGCGCCAGTAAAAACGCATAATCTGAAAAGGTTTTAAACCGCGTTTTCAGTTCGATTCAACCAAGAAGAGAAAGAAATCTTGGCTGCGGCTCCGAGTTTTAAGGAAAAGTCTGTACTGTGTGGACTCCAGGGCCATAATAATTTTAATTATATTTCTTGATTAATGTTGTATTACACCAAATGTAAATTTTGTACAATACAAAAGGATTTATTACTTTTTTTTCCTGCCTGAAACAAAATTCTCTGGTATTTTCTGTACCAAGACTAGTACTCACTGTATCAAGACCGAACGCACTATTCGTCTCCCTCAACGTGGACAAGGGGCACAGCGCCTGGTAGTTGAACACTTCCACGTGGTCGAAGATCCTCTTGTCGACGAAGGACCGCAGCACGCCCGGGTAGAACACGCCGAAGAACTGGCCCACCTCCGACTGGTTCATGCCGAGCACGACGTAGCCCGAGCTGTCGATGACGTAGCAGTCGTGCGAGCCGCTCTCGTCGCACGAGAGGTCCTGACACAATATAAAATAATCATACATACTACTGAAAAAAAATCAGTAGTCAGTAAGACGTAGTGCCACACTGCATTCAGGCATGTAGCCGAATTGGGCGGGACGACCGAGGAGGTACCTCTCGCTAAAATCTTTGAGTAATAGAAAACTACACTATCAGGACATAATATACTATATTATAATATGAATGCCCATTTCTATTTCTGACGCCTAACGAAGTCGGCTAGTATTATATAAAATGGTCACTCGTAATAACCACTCGGACAGACATTAAAAGTGCAATCATGTATAACTTTTTACGAATAGGTGGTACACGCAACCGGCGTAAAGTGATAGCTGTGCTGTCGCGTTTCGTGCGGTGTCTAAGTAACCGAGAGAGCAACGCATCTATATAACTTCTATGCGGATCTATGGGCGTCGAAAATCATGAATTTAGTAAGAGGTAGTGCCACACTGCATGCTTGCATGCAGCCGAATTGGGCCGGCACGACCGGGGAGGTACCTCTCGCTTACACGAGACCGGCGTGAAGTGACAGCTGTGCTGTCGCGTTTCGTGCGGTGTGTAAGTAGCCGGTGGCCCATGGAGGTGGGAGGAGAAAGGGGGGCAGCGCATTTGTATAGTCGCTATGTAGATGTCTATGGGCGTCGGTAGTCATGAAAATGGCTCCAATTTCTCGTTTGCCTCCTTATTCAATGAAAAAAACCAATAATGTACATTTAATTGGCATTAAAAAACTTGTTTCTACTTTAGATTATGTATCGAAATTCGAACAGCACTGATCTCTAATTCCAGTGCGAACACAACAAGGAGTGCCATAAAAAAAAAATGAATGTCTCTGACTGCTCCTTGGCCCTCCTACACTATGAAAAAACCATAACACTTATTATTGAAAAAAAAAACAGCAGTCCTGGTGTTGAGTATCTTAAAATTCTGTCAATCAAATACAGACTATGCGCAAGCACTAGGTACGTGCTGCCTGTTTGCTGTGCTACGTATAGCATGTTTGCTGACCCGAATTCATGATATTTTTCCCTTTTTAACACCGTTAAAATAGTTTTCACTTAAATTTTGTATAGCCAGAAGTGTGCAGTGGACCAAATTTTATGGTTCTAGGTTTATAAAATTAAAAGTTTACCCAAAACTCTTGATAATCCATAGAATATTGAACGATTTGGATGAAATTTTGTACATAATATTACACATAATATAAAGTTCTCGTGTCACAATGTTAGTACTCCTACAAAACGGCTAGACCGATGTGTGGTGTGCATATCAGGTAGGTCTGAGAATCGGATAACATCTATTTTTCTGTACTAGTAGATATATATTAACGATATACATATATTATGGTTCAGATATATATTATATAGTTACCGAAATTTCATTCAAATTCAATTTCAAATCGGTGGACTGGACTAACATTTAAACTTTTTTATCCCGTCAAATTAATGAATCCCTTGGGATAGATTCTTATTTGTTTCCGATATCGATACCGGGCAAAAGCTAAAAAAATAAAATTAGATAAAGCCCATTCAAATACTCATTTTAGCATAATTAAAGCGAGGTCCTGTTGGGTTCTGTCGGGCAGAAAATTGGCGTTTTCGCTAACACGGCTCCGATAAAAATAATTTACGTCGAGGTCATTCACACACAAAGCACTTTGATAGATACATTTTTACTTAAAACGAAATTTTGCCAGAACCGGAACACTTTTGTTGTTTTTTACAATACTTTGATAAATGTATTGTAAAAAAACAAAGTTACTACATTTAGTTAATACATATTTTATCAAAGTATTGTAAATAACAACAAAAGTTATTTAATTTATGCATATGGGGATTAGCACGAAACATACCGTTTTTTCTCATGACGTTTCGACCGGCACCGACCGTGGTCACGTGTTTATCTCCGTATGCATAATTAAATAATCATGCAACGCGAAAGTTTAAAAGTATTAATAACAACAAAAGTGTAAGAGCTATATTTCACTGGGACACCATGGTGGCACAACCAGTCGCCGGCTGCGAAAAAAAAATTACCTACGTATGATTGCGCAACCAAACGGACACCAGGTGAGTAACGCCCTATAGGGCTGTATACACTATACATATTTCTCGCAGCCGGCGACTGGTTGCGCCTCCAGGGCGTCTCAGTGAAATATAGCCCTTTTAAAGTAATCGAATCGTACACTGTGAAATCTTAGAAATACCAAGCTGCACCTCGAAGTTTCATTCGCGTAGGTTGGTTTGATTTAAGATATTGGGATAAAAAGGTAAAATTTTTTTTACGACCTATTCATTGACCTACCGAACATACACAGCAAGTTTCATACAAATCAGAGGATTCAGAGGAGCACAAATACAGAAACACCGTGATATGACATAATTTTTTTTATTTTTTTATGCTGTAGGGGGCAAACGAGCATGTGGTTAGTAACTACCACCGCCCATAGACATCCGCAAAACTAGGTGTCTTGCAGACTCGTTGCCGGCCTTTAAAAAAGAGGAATGCTCTTTTCTTGTAGATCCCTAAGACGTACCGGATCCGAAATACCGAGGGAGGCAGCTGGTTCCATAGTACTGTTGTACGGGGTTAAAAAATGTATATTGTTTTAGATAACCCATTCAGGGAGTAGGAGGAAGAATGCATCGGTATCCTACTAATATTATAAAGGCGAAAGTTTGTGAGAATGTTTGTTACTCTTTCACACAAAAACTACTGAACGGATTTTCATGAAACTTTACAGTAATATAGCTTTCATACCAGAATAACATAATAAGTTAAAATTTTGAATAATTTTTGAAGTCCGAAATCCACGCGGACGAAGTCGCGGGCGTAAGCTAGTGGCCTATATGTGGAAGTCTATGGGCGTCGGTAGTCACGAAAATGGTTCCGATTACTCGTTTGCCTTCTTATACTATAAAAAAAAAAACTTACGCGACTGTTCTTAGTGATATTCGAGAACACCTCGTAGAAATTGGAGTACATGTATTCGAAGCCGACGACGGCGGCGGGCGTCTCCGAGTTGCCGTCCTTGTAGAATATAGCGTAGCTGGCGGTGATGGTGATGTCGTTGTCGTTGCTTATCGCTGGCGCGGCAGCGATGGTCTCGTCGAGGACCGGCAGTGGAGTGGCAATGACCAGCGACTCCTTGTCTATCATGTGCTGTAACACCGCCGCCTTGTACCACGTCTCTTCTATCGCGGTGTAGTAGTAATCGCCGAATACACTGGGTAGATAAATATGTTGCTATAAATGGCATGGCAATGGCAATGACTATCGAGTACTGAATACCGTACTGCAGTAATGAATATGACTTATCAGTCATTCTGTATTAAGGGGATAGATTTTATTCGTTTGCTTTCATTGAATAGGATCCGAAAGTACGGGGACGATTTTAGTGGTTAAAATTCTTGAGTAATAACGAAGTGACGAAGACAGCTAGTACCTATATTATACAGGGTTAGTTTTTGGTCACCGGCCAAATTTTAAAATAAAGAAGTAAACAAAATTCCAAGG
Organism: Calycopis cecrops; assembly: GCA_001625245.1. NCBI lineage: Eukaryota > Metazoa > Arthropoda > Insecta > Lepidoptera > Lycaenidae > Calycopis > Calycopis cecrops. The sequence goes on from LUGF01044657.1 coordinate 408,025, forward strand.
GTGTGTTTTAAAATATTATCGTCTAATTATAATTTTGTTAAATAAAAATAGACTTGCAATGGTCCTTAAAAATACATGAATCGTGGTTCGTACACGAAATGTATCGACTTCAAGGTCAAGGACGCCGGGCTTAGCGACACGTGAGCTAGATGCCACGTAGTGACCATGAAATATGTTTATAACATGGGACAAAGTAATCGTATCTAATAATCTTTTTATTTTTTTTATTTCATAAATCGAAAGCATTATTGATTCCGAACCAAACCTGAAAATTTGTCCGGTTACCAAAACTTATTCTGTATAGTGATCACTCGTAATAACTACTCAGACAGACATTATGCGATCATGCATAAGTTTATAAAAATATTACCCTAAATATATTTTAGACAAACTATACCACTGTATATCGTGTTTACTTTAGTAGAGATTACCAGTGCCAAACGATACTCACCTTCCATTATAGTCTTTAGCTCTATTCCCACTCTCGTCCACTCTCTCGTTCTTGGAGTCATCGAAGATGTAGTGCCAGCGGGTGAGGCCGCTGGAGGTGGCTATGAACCGCACGCTCACGTTGTACTTCCGAGCCAAGTTCCTCTCCTCCTCGGTGGCGGACCAGCTCATGAAGTACGGCGCAGACAACTTGGCGTCGAACACCAGCTGCTTCACCAAATCCTCGTTGCAGTAGTAGTCATCTTTCCCCAGTGGAGTCGTGCCGCAGTGAGCTAAAAAATTACAACTTTATTATCTTCTCAGGTAAATAATTTATATTTAATAATGTATTGTTATAATATGGTCATGTCACAACCAATGAATTTGGAAGGCCACTAAACTGAATAGTAAGAACGAATGCAGCCGAATCGGGCCGGCACCCCGGGAGGTACCTCTCGCTTACACGAGATCGGCGTAAAGTGTCAGCTTTGATGTCGTGTTTCGTGCGGTGTGTAAGTAGCCGGTAGCCCATTGAGGTAGGAGGAGAAATGAGGGCAGCGCATCCGTGTAGACTATGCGGATGTCTATGGGCGTCGGTAGTCATGTAAATGGCTTCGACCGCTCGTTTGTCCCCTGTACCATGAAAAAAAAAAAGATATCTATAACATCTTTTCAAATTTTAAAAATAGTTCTATGACGGCTTATACTCGTATTCGCAATTAAAAGATGTATGTAATTGTAAAAGTATAGACATTGGCGAACGACCAGGCTGGCGCAGTGGCACAGAGCTCGGATAAGCGGAGCATGTTGCGCCAAGGGTCGCGGGTTCGAATCCCGCCTTGGGCATGAATGTTTATCTATGTATTATATGTATTTCCATAATAAAAATCTTAAATATATACAATTTCTTAAATTTATAAAATATATTAAATATATTCCGTTGTCTGGTACCCGTAACACAAGTCATTACAGTACTTAGCACGGGGCTAGGCTAAAGTGGTGTGTAAATAAATAAATAAATTTTGAAATATCTGTGGACTTTACCACCACGTTAGCCTAAAGTTCACAGACATTAAATTAAAAAAAAATAGACATTGCCAGGAAGCTCATTTTTGTATGAATTATAATTTAATTTATTTTCTTTGAAGATTTAATATTATGTGCGAGTCGTTTAATTTATTAGAATGCGAATTATTTTATTTAAAGATCAAATAGATTCAGGCTTTGAAAAAACAAATATACCTAATATAGTGGTCCAGATAGGTCAAGTATTATATCAACAATAGAAAGTTCTAAGTCATACAGTAGCGTCCACAAAGTATTCAAAGTCATATTTAAACCCTATTCTGCAGCAGTCCCGCTGAACTTTTCTGCGTCGCGGCGTACGCAAATGTGAACTTTACGCTTCCGTCACGATAGTTTAGTGTTCTTTATTACATTATTTCAAAAACAGGTCAGAAGGGTCGCTTTTAAAAATTCTCTCTGTTAAAATAGGATCCATAAATCGATGATCTGGCACGCGCATGGTACTTATATAGAAGTCGGAGGAGAAATATATCACTACTAATATTATAAATGCGAATATAAGTTTGTTTATTACGCTTTCGCGCCAAAATCACTCAACGATCATCATTAAATTTTGTACACATAATCTTAGAATAAACAGTGAAGCCGGTAAAAGACAGTAATATATATTTAACTAGCTGTGCCCTACGGTTTCACCCGCGTAAGTTTCGATCCCGTGTAAAATAAAAAATCATCCCATGGCATCCCATAGGAACATTTTTTCGGGATAAAAACTATCCTATGTCTTAATCCAAGTTACCCACTATGTGTGTGACAATTTCCATGAAAATATGTTCAGCAGTTTTTGCAAGAAGGAGTAACAAACAAACAAACATACAAACTTTCGCATTTATAATATTACTAGCTGCGCCCCGCGGCTTCGCCCGCGTAAATTTCGATATCGTGGAAAATCATTCCATGGCATCCCTCAGGAACATTTTTTCGGGATAAAAGCTATCCTATGTTACTTCTAATACCTCCAAGAACATGTGTACAAAATTTCATGATGATCGGTTGAGCAGTTTTCGCGTGAAAAGGTAACAAACAAACTTACATTCGCATTTATAATATTAGTATGAAGTATGACTAGGGAATATCCTAGTAAATAGCAATACATAATAATGTAGATTTTGGATACTTACTTTCTATATTAAATGGAAGACTTTGTGTTTCTTCTTTGTATTGAGTTTTTGTTATATCTATTTTGTTCCTCGATATATTCACCAAGAATTTAAATATTTCTACTTCGTTGTTTTCTGACTCGTGCCCTTCTAAATAGTGATACTTGCAGTACACCCTGTTCAACAAAATATTAAAATGTTTATTCTTTTTTATATCATAATAGTAGTTTATGCAACTGTCGTATAATGAAGGAATTAAAACTCGAGTGTGTTTTTATGAAACGAGCGAACGCAAGTTTCATAATAGTAACACGAGTGTTTTAATACCCGTGTTATATGCAGTTGCATACACTACTTTATCTTCACTAATTCAATTAATCAATTAATAAAATATTGCGAAACATTAAATTCATGCTTACGTCACAGCGAGCGCCGCCATTATAATCTAACCAATGAGAGCGCAGCTGCAGCGCGCGCAGGGCCAATCAGGAGCGAGCGCGCGCTGTTAAGGATTTTGACATAAGGCTCTCTCACCACTCTCACTCTCTCTCTCTCGCTCTCACACAGTGTTATAATGAGATTTTACGATGTCGAGTTGGATATTATAACATCATGTCAAATTGCTTAAATTGAGTTTTTTGTTGTCTGAGCTATAACAGTAGTTATTATAAGTCAAGTATTGAAAACATAAGTAGAATGTTACAACATTCGTGTAGATAAAAATCTTTACGCATTTACAGTTTTTGTTGTCAAATTATTACTCGTGTGCCCAATGACTACCGACGCTCACAGACATCCACATGATTGCTACACTAATGCGTTGTCCTTTTCGCCTGCCTTCCAAGAGGTCCAGTCACAAAACGTACCTTTTTTTTAACGCAGGGAAAATGCTTTGTGCACCGTCCAACTGGTTTCTGGGTCAGCCGGTAGGGTATATCGGACTCAGTACAAAACCGCTACCGACTAAAAACCACTACGAGAGCTTTCGGCCGCCATGCTCGAGTGTCCCGGACTCTATCAGCAACAGGACACTCAAAAAACGTGCCTAACGCAAAGGCGTAGCTGTCGCTCTAATCTGGTACTGTGTGCGTGAGGTACACTAAATATTAATGCCAAGATAGATGCAAAAACATCCGAACAACAGATTTAATAAATTAAAATGAATTTAGAAAGTAAGATGAGGTAATTAGTTCCTTAATAAGACAAAGCCTCTTTCATTTAATGCGTGAGTCGTATTTTCATTAAGTTGTGTATCCACCAACTATAATTCTATATGAAATACAACTTTCATTGCCAAGGCTATTCAAAGTATTGGATAATAGGTGTATCAGAAACAGTCTGACATGAATATTATTTAGCATTTCCAAATATATCGTAATTGTCGTACCTATTTTGAGTGTACTTATTTATAAACAGCTTTATTACACGTTACGTTTTAGTCCTAGTTTAATAATGTTCAGATAACGATATTATTACAACGCCATTTTTTTCAGTTATTTCACTACTACGAAAAACAGACTTAATATAATATAATAATAAATGGTATCAGTATCAACTTACCAGTCCGGATGAACTCTGTACGTGAAGTTGAAGTAACTCGTGACATTAACACCCACAAGCTCTTGGCCCTGCTTTGCCTCCACGGGATTGTCTTTGAGCATCAGCTCGGTGTCACCGTAACCCATCGGCAAAGAAATGCCCATAGAAAACGGAGTACCCTCCAGTTTGTTGAAGAAATAGTCGTGTTTCACTCGGGAGATTCGCCTGTCGACAAAGAAATGCATGAAAGTGAAAGTATATTTTAATCAACGTAAAAGTTTTGAGGAGACGTTTCTGTATAATACAATTTTCATTTATTATTGATATTTGTGTATATTGATGATTCCCTTTTCTTCCTACCTTCAGATTTATTTGTAAAAAGTAGTATCATTTCTACAAGTATAGTGCATGTATATATAGTGCACGACATAGTAAATACTTCTGATGTGAGCAGTGGGGAGAACTTTAGAAATAGAAATAGAAAATTTACACGGTTATGGTGTGTGTGTTTGTGAGTATAGGGGTATAGGACAATATACATAACGTATTCAATCCAAATATATAGACTGTGTAATAAGTAGGTATTTTGAAGAGAAAGGGTTACACGTGTTACATTAATTAATAAATTATTCAACAACGCGTCATCGCAGGCGGGGCTGTTAGTGTGAATAACTGAGCGATTAGATTAGGGTTACCGTAACGTACAATAAGAATGAAACTTATATGCGGTGAATGAATGTTCCTAAGGATTTAAACTGATGAAATGTGGAATTTGTATTGTAATGCGCTATGTTAAAAACTGACTAGAAGATTAAATGTTTGATAATGTGCAGCGCCTGATCCAGGTGGGAGCTTAGAGGGGCTGCGAATCCGGGCCCCGTAAGGCTTAAGGTCCTCAAGATCATTTTTGTTCCTATGAAATGGTCCCTCTTGTCAACTCTAAGGCCCAAGACCCGGGCCCGCCAGAGCTTAATCCGGCGGCGACAATGAGCTATAACATGGCATTGGTTCTTTAATATTTTGAGCCATACAGGTACATCTAACAGGAATATCCTAAATAGTTGTTACGTCTTTAATATATTGATAAAAGACATTTCAACAAACCCTAACCTAACTAAGCCAACTTGTAGTCATAAAATAATGTTAATTAAGTCAACCGTCCAATCCCACCCAAACCCGATGGCAGTTCGTAAATTTCGCCCGCAAAACCAATAATACAAGCAGACAAAGAGATTGCTGATAGAAATGAAAACTTAAGCCTCGTGTTCTATTTGGAGTAATATCGCTCGACGCGTTGCAGTACATTTACATGTGACATGTGGAGTGACAGTTGGTTAACGCGTGAAAGTCATGGCGCTCGAAATATGCAAATATCCTCTACATTCAAACTGTCACTCAGTGAATTATAGTTCGTAGCGCGGCTCACGAAACTGTGCTACGAGTGAGCGTAGCACTACTTGTGTACATCACGTAGCAAAACTACGTCCGTTTCTGACACGCGTACGTTTTTTCATAAACTTCCATCGCTGCTAAAGAAGTTGTTACTTAAAAAAGACTTGAACTTGTGGCTCGTGCTGCGCCTCATGTTGCTCATAGCTAAAGATGTTTTATTTAAAAAAAAATTGTATTGATATTGTCACTTCAAGACTTCAAGACGCAGCGTCTTATGTAGCAGAGATAAACATACACACAAAAACATTCCCTAAACTAACTAACGTCACTAAAATAAACAAATAAATAATAAGTCCCAGCCGATTTCGGCTACGGAGAATGCGCGCAGATGCAAGTGCACTCTCTATACCCTAATTCTCATATTCCGATGGGACGACAGTCCGACAGGACCGGAGAGAAATCAGGCGCAAGACCGATAGATTAACGTCCTCGTTAAGCTACATTCTCCAAATCTCCGAGGCACGAGAGTGTAACACCGCCAAGTTCCTGACTCCGGACTGTTACTAGAAATTGATGAATCCTAATAACAATTTTTGGTCCGATCCGGGATCCCCACCTGCCACCACGAGGCAGTCAAACGTCACTAAAAAGACAATGTAAAACAGGAGCATAATATAAAAACATAAAACTACCAAGTAAAATTTAGTTAGAAGGAGAAAGAAGGGCAGCGCATCTGTATAGCCTCTATGCGGATGTTTGTGCCTCCTCCTATGCCTTAAAAAAACACTTAGTAGTAGCACACATATGTTACGTTGAGCAGCTGCTACTAATTAGCGTAAACACTTTCTGTGATACGTAGCACGCGAACGAATAACCTTTTCTCCTGTCCTAACGTCGCTGAAGAAGTCTCCACTTACCTCATCTTGTCGTAGTGGAAGAGCACCTCCACGTTGGTCATGTTGCCCTCGACGCCGTTGACGAGGCTCTTGCGCAGCTTCTTGATCTTGTCGCCCAGCTCCCGGGGGCCCTTGCCGTCGTCCACCTGCTCCACCTCCACGAAGTCCACGCTGTTGTAGTTCTCTTGCAGTTTGTTGTTTATCTACAAAGGATACATTTTTTGTTGGATAGAAGGCCAAAGACTGGAGTGGAGTGGACTTGAAGCAGTTGATGTAAGTAGGACTCTGGACTGGTAATGATGAGAATAGGCCAACGGCCTTTCCAATACTCCTACATTACGTGATTTTTATTGAATAGGGGGGCAAACAAGCAGTCGGGTGACTATCGCCATGCGACGCTCATAGTAGCAAATACTCATAACTAGTATGTAGATGCGTTGCCTTAATTTTGCCTTCACTTTCTTTGGGCCACCGGAAAAGCAAAGATGAAATAACGATTGCTGTAGTTAAGCTGGCGCTGAAGTGACATCACTACAGCGTGAAGTGGCAGCCCTCACATCTCACGCTGTTTATGACAGTTGTAAATGACCATGTCAAGCGGATTAGGGCAACGCGTGTCTTGTTCGTGTTTTTGGATATCAATAGTAATTTTCCATGATGATCCAACTATTGACCTGTCTGAATATTTTCGTCATCGTTTCATTTACCTATCTGATACCATCAGACTTGAGTCCCTAAGCTCCGATTTTTATATTCTGGTTTAAACAAAACGGCTGTTTTTTTCGAAAAAAACAGCTTTCTAAAATAAAATGTTTCCGGGATACTTACAGTAGTTATAAGTAGCGGATGCAGCAATAAATATCCATTATTGCTCACAATAAACGAATAACCGTTTACGCCTAGCTGCAAAAAAAATATATTATTTTTTCTTTTAACAGTAAACAAATATATTACATTATTACATTTATTCCCCGCAGCAAAGTATAATACTTCCAGAGCAAATACGTTATATTATTAACAGAACAAATTCCATTTCACTGTGAAAGGACTATTCGATATTATTCGGAATCCAATTCCCCTTTCCAATAAAAATATGAAAAGTTCTAAAGATTTGTGCCTTTACATTATATTTGTATTTTCCGCGGAAAATAAGATGGAATAAGTTTTATAAAAGCTTTAGAACATCGTTGGAAATCCTTTTTAACTACTCGTAACAATATTTCTTACAAATTAATGAATTTATTTACATATCGTTGTAAAGTAATGCTATAAAGTAAAATTTTGTAACGAGACAGAGGCTGAGATATGCCTTTCTTTTATTTCTTTTTTATAGGATAAGGGGACAAACTCACGCACGCGGCTTTTGAAATATTCATCACGTTCTACTGATATATTTTCCTGCAGATTCAAAGTTCAGATTCAAAGTAGGTATGTACATCATTGATTCAAACACATCCAAAAAACATCCAAGCATCAATCTCTATCTCGTGTATCTAAATAAATTGTAAATTATACGAAAGTTTGTATGTTATGTTAATCTTTGTACAAACACTACAGCACTGGAATAATATAAAATTTACTTTTTATTCCAAAAAAATAAGTTAGGATATCGTGGTACACAACACAACTTGTACAATATATTACCAACCACAGTTATGTATTGCAAACAGAATAGGATAGAAGTAAATAGGTTATGGCTCTGAGTTTATGCATATATTGTTTTAGATAAGCTCCGTGAATTCGCCCAAGTAAATGTTTACCTTCTTTATCGTTGAAAAGTATTATTAATGTTGTACTAGATTAAAGTTTTTGCGTGAAAGAGCACTTGCATACAATTTTCGTGAGAGCTAAATAGTTTGTCTCACTTTTTTAAACAGGCTTGGCCCACCACTCTTTCCCACCGCTGCTACTCCTGTGTCGCCAGGATCAACAGCGGCAATCACAACGACCCTTTGATATGGTTTCAGGGAGCCCGAGGGAAAAGCTAAAACTGAGAAGTAGGAAGATAATACAATTTCCCTCCCCAGTCAAAGCGGGAGACAGTACAAGATTGCAATGACTTATAGAAGCCAAGAAAAGAGAGTGCAGCCAGGTGAAGCGCGGCTGCCATGTATCTCACTTATACGTTTATAACTGAAGGATTATTTGGACAGCAGGATGTTACCTGGTGGGGTTGCGCCAGTTTGGCGATGCTGTCGATGGGCACGTCGGTGCCGGCCACCCCCAGCAGCATGGCGTCGTTGTTCTCCTCGTTGTACTTCTTGTCGAAGGCGGGGATCGCCACTGACGTCACCAGCTTGTCTTCATCAGGCTAAGATACATTTTAAATATTTTGGTAAGCGGCACTGCAACTCTTATTAGATATGACAACATAGCATTAAACAAGTATGACATCGATTTTTAGTCCATAAAATGTAACTATTACATGTATATCCTCCTGATCATCACCACTAGTAGCCAGAAGATGTCCACTGCTGGCCACTTAGACACGTAGCCCACTTTAAATCACTAATCTATTTCTGATAGTTTTTTTTATGATATAGGAAGGCAAACGAGCAGCCGGAGCCATTTTCATGACTACCGACGCCCACAAACATCCGCATAGAGTCTATACAGATGCGCCTTCGTGTTGTAAGCACTATCAGTAGGCATTGAAGTTATGACAGCGTAATCCATCATCCATAGTTAAATCTGCCCAAGTTAGGCGGGTCGTTCAGCATGACAATGGCTATATTTCCCTTTAAAATGATGTATGATGAGTTTTATTATTTTGACACTCTATGAAAGTTAGCCATAACTACTTGGAAATTAGTATTATGTATTAATTACTCATCGGGCGTTGTATTGCCTCGAGCCAAACTGAGAGAAAACATATCTGACTTACTTAAAGTAGGCTGAAATAATAAATATGCGTACACCAGTTAAACTATTGACTCTACAGTGAATATCAGCAAATCTTCAGGTTGAGCCGATAACCACTTACAGTAGTTACAGTAAAAGTTATTTTAAATGATAGTGACCATGAAAAAATTTATGATTTCCATGTGAATAAAGTTAAGGGCGATGGCTATTTGATCAATGCATGATTCAGAGAAAATACGAGTGCAGCGTCCTTCACGCAGTCCCTAGTGCAACTGGTAGAATGTTTTGGCAGTTTCGAATTTATTGCTGTTTATGTATCTACGCCGTCAAGTTTTATTATAACGTTGTCCTAGCCGAGTTTCGTCTACAGCGGCTCATGTCTTTAGGGACGAGCCATCTGAGCGTAGTAGACAAGTGTACACTCTATTCCATCATTCTATTCCGATGGGGCCGACCATTACTATTAATCTATTCCGACCGTAGAGAAATCATGCGCAGGATTGACAGCTTAACGTGCTCTCTGAGGCATGGAGGTGTAACACCACCAACTGAACCCTGACTTCGGACTATTATTAAGATTTAAAAAAAAAATTGTCACTTTTTGATCCGAGACAGGATTTGAACCCGGGACTGTGGGTGGAAATACTTACCTCTAGACCACAAGGCAGTTTTAATATACAAAGTACTCATGTTTAACATTGGAATGTTTGCTAAATGTTGTTTGCGTAGTCAAGCACCCTCATACGGTTGATATAAAATTGTTTTATTACTCAAAGGAAAAAGTTTATGTTTATATTGTACTTAATATATGTATATGTACTCCACGTCGATTTTATAAACCTCACCTTTTCGACCTTGGTCTTTCAATGTAATCAAAGTACTCTTATCAGTTTCCTGAGTAGTAGTAGATAAAAAGATAAAACATATTAAATAGTTACATTTTCAGCGAACACATTCTCCTGATACAGTAAGCTTCGGTAGGACAAATAAGTAGTCTAAACATTACAGCAAAGAAGGTAAAACTCCTAGTGAGAAACTGGCTTTTATTTGGGCTGACCGAATTCAGGAAGATGACTGGATCTTGAATATAGTCTGACTGCAGTATAAACACGTTTCTAATTATTTTTTTATTAAGATCTAGCTCTAAAGACGACCTATTACGCATATCCAAGCATGTTAAAGTTTGAAGTTAAAATATGAGCTTTTAATAAACTGACCATGTCTCATCATGCTATGGCGTTTTCAATACAAAGCTATTCGATAAAAATCCGACATATCAGGAAGAACAAGGCCATATATGTGGCAACGTCAGATCTGCCAAGAAATTTAAGGTCAATGGGCTAAACTCTGGTTTCTAACTCATATAGATCCGCGGCTTCTTACTTATTATTACTTATACTATTGAAGGAAAAATTCACTGATGTTAAAAAAAAGTACAATAAAATAACTTGATCTGAATACATCGTAGTATAAACTAAAAGTATCATATTTATTCATTTCACAAAATCCCACAAAATCACAAATTCCTAACTTTTTACCACCTTTTAATTCCCCTCTTACGCATAGCAAAAGGCGAGTAAGCAAAGTCGCTCGAAAGAATTTGTCAAAGTTAAATTGTCGAACTTTTGAAATTCATTATACGAGTTGTGATGAATAAAATTAAAGATGGCCGTGAATATTAATTTCTTAAGTACTTACTAAAAAGGACTCCGAGAACATTTAATTATTTTTATTGTAGGAGAGGTGTAATAAAAGGGACAAAAAGCGTAATTACCTTTGAACAACAACAGCAACACCAACCATTTCCAGAGTGCCATATAGATGTGTTTCAGATGAATATCCTAATCCTTCTTAATCCTAATTCTAATAATATTATAAATGCGAAAGTTTGTATGTTTGTTTGTTTGTTACTCTTTCACGCAAAAACTGCTGAACTAGAAAGTAACTTGGATTAACACATAGGATAGTTTTCATTACGAAAAAATATTCCCATGGGATGCCATGGGATGATTTTCTATTTTCCACGGGATCGAAGTTTACGCGGGTGAAACCGCGGGGCGCAGTTAGTCTCTAAAAAAATGGAATATAATGAAATCTTCGCTTTCATCAAAACAGGCCTGTGGTAAGTATCAAGCTTTGGACCGATAAATGCGAAAAATGAAGTAGGTAACTTTCAACTAGGGTTTTTTATAGAGGCACTGCCATATTGCATTGCGGTCGAATTGGGCCAACACGACTGGGGAGAAGTCTGTTACTCACACAACTGCAGCTATGCAGCTATGCTGTCACACTTGATGCTACTGTTGACTACCTACGCCCACACTTGCGGCCCTCCAAAGGATCACCATACAATCCGCGCGAAAGGAGAAAGAGAGACGAAGAGAGGAAAGAAAATACCATTTTAAGGCGGTAATGGTTGAGAGGAGACCCGGTCGAGAAGACTAATTTCTTCTGCAGTGCGGTGCATCTCTCACCAATACTACCAGTCACAGTTATATAAAGTCGCTTGTTTTATGGACCAGATAGGAAAAGCTGACCAGAAATCTTTGAATGGGATTTTATTTTCTGCGTTCCGCGATGTCACTGACATAAGTTTTGGTTCCGAGAAAGTATCGGAATTTGAAATAAACTTTATGATTAATTCATATACCTAACAAATACACTAAGAAATTACTTAAGAATCGGTCAAATCGCTTCAGAGAAGTATGAATACAAAGACCGACAAGGAATTTATAAAATTAAAAAGGAAGGAAAGGAAAAAATGAAAAAAATTTAGGAATTAAAAAGATGTATAAACATTTTATTTTTCTCACATTACAAGTTCTCTTTTTAAAGTTACGCCTACTTAGCACACTCAAATTCGTAAATGGAAAGAAAAATAAATGTTGCTCTATTCATTTGATATTTCTGAAACAAAAGCTTTTTCATGTCTTACGTCATTCCTCGCGTAAAAAGAACCGCGACTTGAAATAATTGGGTTGTTGTGTAAAGAGCGCTTGTCGACGCAAACATTTCACTTCCCCTTTATTTAAGCCACTGAGAATATATTATCTCACCTTAATTTTTGTATTACAGACTCGTAAAGTTAGTCATTAAGTATTTGCAAAATAAATTAGGTGAAATCTTTTTTAAGTGAATTGAGCATTTTTCGCCATGGGAAAAATCCTATGAATTCGCGGTAGCATTGCGTGTAACACAAGTATATTATTATATGTGTACGATATAACGATATTATTAAATAATTAATCGTTTGCACTTATGTAATATAAGTACAGACGGTGACATACAATAATTGAAAATTAGTTTTCAAGAGATATTTTTTTCTAGCGCTTTGATAATTTTTCAATATTTTTAGCTGTCGGCACCCCTAAAAATATATAGCGACGCCATGATCGGTCCCTTTATAAAATTAAAAGGCAAAATATGCTCCATTGTATACAGCCAAAAATATTATTATTTTAATACTAGCTGCACCCCACGGTTTCATCCGCGTAAATTTAGATCCCGTGGAAAATAGAAAATCATCTCATGGCAATCTATAGGAACATTTTTTCGGGATAAAACTACCCTGTGTTAATTCAAGTTACCTTCTATGTGTGTGTCAAATTTCCTGACAATCGGTTCAGCAGTTTTTTCGTGAAGGAGAAGCAAACAAACAAACTTTCGTATTTATAATAGGATTAGTTGGTATTTTTCTTTACAGCATAGCAAGATAAACAAGTAGTCAATCTTTTTGGTGACTACCTTCACAATTAACGTGATGAGGATGCGCTGAGGTTATAGAGAAATCTGCCCATACGAAGATATTCACGTTCTTAATATCCCTAAAAGTATTTCCAAGTAAACATTGAACACATTGTAAATATAAACCTGTGTCCTTGAATAATAAAACAACATTATAACATTACATCAGCCGTGTAAGCGTGCTAGGCTCCGCAAATAACTTTGTCAAGTAAACATTCAAATGTCTACATGAATAATTTAGTCCTTTATACATTAAAACTTGATAATAGCGGATAAGTAAATAACAATAAATTACAAACTCCCAAAGCATCACATCCCCCCAATTGACTGGGGACTGAAGTGAGCTTTCCAAATTTCGCAGTAGTGGGTAAGCATTAATCAAATCGCCTCCCTTAGTTGCTAAACTCTATTCACTAAGCAAATAAAAATGACTTTATTATAACTAAAATTTCGATCAAATTAGATACTTTCAACGGAAGTATGGTTTTAAAGCCATTTATTTCAAAGTACACAGCTTTAAAACGTTCCATATAGTCCTGCCTAGCCTCTTGCCAACACACACGTAGTATTGAGTCCTGCTGCCTGCCTATTTGAAGAGAGAAGGAAAGGTCGTTCCCATGACACCGTCGCAAACTGACAGCTGTGCTGTCACGTTTCAGTTTTTTTCTACTTCCTCTCTTTTTTCCGTCGGACCATTTGATGTAGGGATATATAACAATTAAGGATTGTCTACGGTCATCGGTAGTCACCGGCTCAGTAACCAGTCTGGGATGGACGCGTACCGACCAGACTACACGGCCATGATAATGATGATGAATAATAGAAACCAACACTTCACATTGACACTTTGGGTGGAAAATTCCGCTTTAGTTCAGCAATTTTCCTAGAAGTAAATCTATATACATAAAATACAAAGGTGACTGACTGACATAATGATCTATCAACGTGCAGCCCAAACCACTGGACGAATCAGGCTGAAATACAGCATGCAGATAGATGTTATGACGTAGGCATTCATTAAGAAAGGATTTTTAGAAATTCAACCCGTAAGGTGAAATGTGAAATAGGGTGTTGAAGTTTATATGGATTTCTTAGAAATGGAAAGAGGGTGAAACCGCGGGGCACAGCTAGTTTACTATAAAACTTCCGTAAACGAATCTACATTAATAATATTTATAAACAAGCTATTTTCGTGTTCTTAGGCTCTGTTTTACTTTTAAATATTTGTAATAAATATTTACATTCTAATTGAATAATGGTTACGAATAGTTGAAGGTTTGGAGCAGCTTCCCACGCCCATAGACATTCGTGAATCTTCCCTTGTATACCCCGCCCCTAGTGTGACACCGAATTCAAAATTAAAAGGTAAATTAAAGGGATAATATGGTATATACCATACTATCCAATATATATACGCAACATACACAAACCTACCTCCTATATGAGTTTGTTGCTGAGTTTGTTTCGCCGGTTCTTCTCAGGACAGGGCCAAGGTTGAACCGGTGGCAGATGTAACAGTCGACGTTCAAAATATAATTTTTTTGATTCTATTTTGAATAAAAACTTTTTCATTTCATATGAGTATGCCATAATAATATAAGAACTTACTACCTTGAAGTATAAAAGACTTCGTTTACGTCCTTTGTAGTCATGAAGGGCGTAAACGAAGACGACAGTTTACAAAGAAGCGTTTAGGTGCAAATAAACTAGACGTACCTTTGTCATGTCTTTGCTGACACGCCATTTTAGTGTTCTCTGTGGACAAAGAATACATATTAATTATAAGGGTCAATTCACACCAAAAGCGCGGCGAAGCGCAGCGAAACGGAGCACAGTTTATGTGTCATATGAATTTCAACTTTTTTTTTTTCATTACTATAGTAGTTATTATCGAATTCTCGCGACTTCTGATGCATTCGAGCGACTTCTCGTGCATTCCAGTGACTTCGCGGGAATCCGCGCGACTCGTTCGAGTTTCTCATGCGCTTAGCTTACATAAAACGACGTAGTGACAGCTGTGCTGTCGCGTTTCGTGTGGTGTCTTAGTAGCCCGTGACTCATGGAGAGAGGAGGAGGAAAGATAACTCATCTGTATTACCATGCGCATGTCTATGGGCGTCGGTATCTCATTTGCCCCCTTGACCTATTATTAAAAGAAAATTGTAGGTAATGTATAAAATATGATGATATTGAAATCATTCCAACTAGTTTTGTTTGTTTTTGTTGTAACGTTTTGTTCTATTGTGTTAAATATAACAACAACAACGACATATCCTTAACAGGGTAGGCAGAGAGTACAGAGTACCACATGCCACGATCCTTACACCCTTGTCTTGCACCCTCCACATACGTACATACATACATACACGCCGATTGGGAAGACTCTTGACGCCGTATTCAGACAATGCCTGATCATCAAATTAAATATACTTCTGTAATAAAAATATGAACCTATACGTTGCTTTCACATCTTATATTGTAACTCCTGTACGTTTGTACAGGAGTATTTGAATTGTTTAGGAAAATACGGGACGGAATGGATAAATAATTTAACAGTGATCAGCAAACATTGTGAATTTACAATTTGCTCATATTTACACAAATTTTCTAAAATTCATAATATGTATTTAACTTTACTAAAGGTGTTTTTATTATTACTAAGCAAGAGAGTTATAAAATAAAAATACCTTTGCAATAATCTCACTAAGGTATATCAGCGTGAAGATAAGTAATTTACTGAAAATATGGCTCTTTTGCCTCCGTTAAATAACAAAATTTGTTATGTCAAATGGTTGATAACATATTCACCAAACATTACTTGTTAAACGTACTCAAGTAAGCTTCATACATTTATACAGTACAAATTATAATTTGCCAAACAATTTGATCGTATACAGGACGTGTCGGATATTACTCGTGACAAGGTTACGGGCTAGAAGGTGGGCTGTAGCAGCGCTACGACGCCGTAGCACTATTCATATATCGCGTGACTACGTAGCACCCTATTTCTGCGAATTAATTCTGTGAGTCAATGTTTTGGAAAACACCACGTCGTCATTACTTGTTTTTGTACAAAGATAATGTAGGTAATGAAGGTAATATTTATGTTTTATTCTCGTACATATTTTATTTGTTTTCCGGTTGTAATAAAAGTTAAGTCATCAATA
Source organism: Calycopis cecrops (assembly GCA_001625245.1). Taxonomy (NCBI): domain Eukaryota; kingdom Metazoa; phylum Arthropoda; class Insecta; order Lepidoptera; family Lycaenidae; genus Calycopis; species Calycopis cecrops. The sequence goes on from LUGF01044657.1 coordinate 424,240, forward strand.
TTGTCAAACACTTAATGTGTCAATATTGATCATAATCACAACGCCCTCTCACACATGAATTAACGTTTTTAATAAATTACAGCTGTATATACTCACGTATATGTATCATGTATGTACTCATGTAAAAAGCATGCGCACGAAACTTTAAACTTCTATTAAAATCTGCCACTACGGTGCTTTTAGCTACTTATTCGTGGATTAATTTTAATTTTCTAGTGTGAAAATGCAGGTAAAAATGTTACTTTATTAATCCACATACGAAACTACGCGTTAGGTGCCTGAGACATAAAAATAAATAACTATACTTCATAAATAACATTTAAAACATGGCAGTTTATACAGCATAAGGGCACTAAACACCGTTTCAACCGTAAAAATTGGTTGAAATTTAACATTTGAATTGTTTTGATTTAATGGCACCATGAAATGACTTACAGAGAACAAACATATTGCAAAAAATTAAGGACTTAAGGCTTCTAGTGATTTGTCGCGACGATCCGTCGATATGTATCAAGTATTGGAATAAAAGTTGTCAATGTAGTTCAAGTAAATGGCAATATAGTTGCCATCGATCTTGGAATGTAGCATTGGAAACTACAATGTTGCGTCAATACACTTTATGTGAATTTCGTTATATTCACAATTATTGACGATCTTTTATGTGTTTCAAATGACAAAGTATTTTATAAATAATACACTATTTGATAGTTATTTTTGCTCAAAAACTATGTTTACTTTTTTATTATCTATTATATACCTATCTATTGTAGTAATAAAAGTAAGGTTCAATCCTCAGTGAAGGGTGAGAAAGAAAAACATAAATAGAAGCATCCCATCCTCCGTTTCTAAAGGGTATCAAATATCATTTTTCGGATACCCCATGCAAAGCGTTGGTGACAATGGAATTCAAAATATACCTAATTACAGGGCACTAATGAGGTTATCGTGAAAATTTATGTAATATATTGTAAGTCATAACTACAATAAACAATAACATGTCACAAGATATACACTCAACCTCCATATAGATATCCATTGTCTTGTGTAAGAGTGAGCGAGGTCATAAATCATTCTCAATGATAAACGAGCGCCAATTACTTGTACACGTCTCCAGACCGAGCTCTGAGCCACGCCGAGTCCATTATTCTTCATGATTTCACGTTTAAGCGCTGGGTAAGATACGGGCATTAGCACGGATATTCATTTAAAGAACAAAATATAACATTCTAGAAACTTAACTAGTTTAGACCGTGCTAGGCCGATTTCATATTTATATTCTTTAATTTTTGTTTCAGCTATCGAAATTAGTTAGTATTTTCACATATTTTTGTGAAATAATTATTGATTTCTATACATTGGAATTAATGAAAATAAATAATACAAATTCATCTCTATAGTACTTATATTACCTATCATCACTTGTGCACTATACACACAATGAATCCTCTTAAACATTATCCTAAAAAACCTGTGTAATCAGCATAGATTTAGAATGTACAAGATACACAATGTCAGAGCAGAGGTGAGACAAAAAAAATATTTGACAAATGTTAGAATTACTACAAAAACACATATGACTTTGATTAAGCGGGTCGCTGTGGCCTCTTACTCGCTAAAATAATGGTCTTATAATATGTACTTCATCTACTGTGTCTTTTCTTTTCCGATGACTGCAGATTAATTTGAATGTTTCGCTCCCAGGCATTGTACATCTTTCACGCAGTGAGAACAATTCTAAATCTATGGTAAAAAGTGTGCGCAAAAAGTTCATTATAATAAAACTACTTTAATGAAATTTGTTTCAATCATCTCCCGGTACATTTTTAACAATAACAATGTCAAACCAGTAAAATGACTTTGAAAGTTCGTTGTAAAAAGAATATCTCAACCCCACTTGAATGTTTGTTTGAATAAATTTCTCAAAATCTTCGTTACCGCTGACTTATGCCATGCAGACGCCTGTCCAACGAGGGGAGTGACGTCTACACAATGTGAAACGGGTGCTTACATTTTACACATGGTATCCTTAATACAATATTCATATATTCATTGATAAACTCTACAGTTGTATTCAATACCTTTCCACATAATATCCATTAATATAGATATGACAACATTCTATACCTAGACTTTATATTAAAAGGACCTTACAATGGGAATATTTTTTTGGGGCGTTTTATAATTTCTCGCCCGGCAGATCTGACTGAACTAAAAGGAATTTCATTATTTGTTCCATTTGGATCGTAGAGAATTTAATAAAATTTGTCTTTATAATATTTCATACTTTATTAGGAAATTTTATTTCACTATTTGTGCCATGTCATTTCACTCACATTCAATTTTGGGGAAATCCTACTAATCCTACTAATATTATAAATGCGAAAGTTTGTATGTTCTTTTGTTTGTTACTCCTTCACGCAAAAACTGCTTAACCGATTTCCATGAAATTTGGCACACACAGAGAGTTACTTTAATTAACACAGGATGGTTTTATTCCGAAAAAAAAATCCTATAGGATGCCGTGGGACGTTTTTCTACTTTCCACGACATGGAAATTTACGCGGGGGAAACCGCGGGCGGAGTTCTTTCAAGATAAAAGCATATATAAGTACTTATTAAGTATATTTAATACTTTATCATCTATTCTCAGTCCTACTCAACACCTTCTCTTCTCTTTCTCTCTATTCTCTCCTGTTACCGATACCCCAGAAAAAATCACTAAAATCGATTAAGCCGTTTCCGAGAAGTTTGAACACATTTACTGTGACTGTAGTTTTGCCAGTTGGATATTTCTCTTCTCCATAAACTCAACTAATTACTTTTAATTATTGTAAGTTATGCGCAGGGCTGAACTTCTGTAAATTGTAAGTATTTAAAGCAGGAGTATCTCACCGTGTAGTCGATGTTAGCGTGTGTCCAGGTGGGCGGCGGCTCGTCCCCGGCTATGATCATGGGCCGCGCGATCACGTTGATGTACTTCAGCACCTGCTGCTGCACCTCCTCCACCGAGTGGATGTGCACGAAGTACCCTGGTGACATGAGGATCATTGTAGCAAAGTCACGATTGGCGGTATTTGGAATACTGCTGAATATAGGATTTCCAATATGCTTCTAGATTTTTTATAGCATAATACAACCGAACATTTCAAGTCTTGATGACTATAGCAAATAAAAAATAGTATAATCGGTGATTATATTCTTCTTTACTCTACTACTTTACTCTACTTTACTTTCTATGCCCCTGGACCTTAAAAAGGGCGTAGACTACTTCGCCTCCCTAAACGTCGCGTTAACACATTAAGTTGTAAGTAACCCTTGTAAGTAAAATTATATCTCTATCATTTATTTACTAGTTTAATATAATGGTGTGCAAAAATATAGATATATTTTTATTATTGGTTATATTATTTTATAATCTTAAGTTATCTATGGAGTTTGATTTTTTTTAATTGAGTTACATTACAGCATTTTTACTATTAAGCAAATACCAGGGACTAATTTAATATGGTATATCACTCTACGGCAAACGCATTTCTCTCTCATATTTGATAGTTATTGGCGCCTGTACGTATCTATTCTACAAAACATTAATTTCAGCTGAACTTAAAAATACGACGAAAATCATAAAAATACAGACCATAAAAATCAGAGCGAACTGCGCATTAAATTTGCATGAAGAATCGTGGGGCGTTAAGACTTTATTTATAGACGTTTGCCGCTGCATTATTTCACTATAAATACTACACTCAAACGAATAGATGGATCTGATCAGGCATCAAGAGAACACCAATAAAAATTCACACAACCAGTAAAAATGCAAAATCTTGCCCTCTTTTGTTTAAGTCCCGAACACACATAGGTATTCTGTAATTAGTAATAGCTACATAGATATTTTTGTATTTTTTGTTTGTTTTTTATTTACTTGGTTTGAACTACTTGTAAAGACATAAAACCGATTCGACCAAATCGAGATAAACGGTTAGGTTTACGACAAGGCCTCTCCCTTCAGAAGGTTCCGCTTACGATCTCTGAAATAGTTTTATTATTCAAATCGCTCGAACTATGTAGCGACAATGTGACTAAGGACTACAAATGGATTTCGGCCCCAGGGAGATAAGACATATTCTTGCCTTTTCCTATTCTTTGTCCCTAAAGATTTAGATAAGAAAAATAAACTTATATGTTCAACGTTAAAAGCTTATATACTATCTACTACATCCATTATAAGTAGGTTCCTAGATTTCCTTACCTATCTTGTATACAAAATTTAGTAGAATTATTCGATTTATTTGTCTCCGCACCACAAGAATGCTAATAAGACTAATCACTAATATTAGTTATGTTACGTTAATTATATCATGTATGTTTTTTTATATCAATACTGTTAAGCTAAAATGTTTTTTCACTACTTTTTCGAAAACGCTCTCCATGTCAAAAGATCCATTACTTTTAGCATAAATTTTGATATCTATGACGTGTTAGCGAGCACGGGGAGTTTCTTTCCATTGATGAGATACGTCTTTAGTCAATGGCGGCGACGAGGTTAATTGTTATGGTAATGTATTCGACGTTCTGAATACATCAACTTGAGATCGTATCCCACCCCCGCAATGCTGATCCAAATACATTTTCTTCAGTTTTCTTATCATCATAATCATCTTTTAGTACTGATGGTCGATTCGTCCTTGAAATATGGTTGTATAGGTCATATTTCTAGAACCGCTAAGATAACTGATTACTGACACACGTGTAGCCTGAGCTGGTTACCTACGGACTCTAAGAGCTTGTATACAAGCTGTGCTCCGTGGTCCGTGGTGTCATCTGCGTCATATCGTAGAATATATATTGCACTAGCTGCGCCCCTCGGTTTCACCCACATAAGCCCCACGGGAACATTTTTTCTCATTTAAAACTATCCTATGTGTTATCCATGTTCATCCATCCGTTCAGAAGTTTTTGCGTGAAGGAGTAACAAACAAACAAACATACAAACTTTCGCATTTGTAATATTAGTAGATCTTTGGGATTTCTTGCTTGATGATATATAAGCCTATTCTCTACAGCCATCGTCAGTAAATACAATTAGATACTGAAATATTTTCTGTATCGGAACATTAACCTCTTGAGATTAGTATTCAGCCAAGCCTACCAATAGAATATAATGTACAAACTTGAACGAATTAATGAACTGCGGAACTGGCGACAAGCCGACGAACTTTCGAACAAACTCTTCAATAGTATTTTTATTACTATGGTGATAACAGATATCAAAAACACAAATAAAATATAAGCTTTTTAAAACATTACTATAATCGTAGTAAACAAAATGGTGTAATGTACAAGTACGGATGCTCTCGGCAATCAAAACGTTCATTGAAAAGCCTTGATGTTCGTGTGGTAATAACTAATATAATATTATAATGACAATTTACATTTCGTATTTATTTTCACCAAAGAACGTCGTAACACAAAAGGAACATTTTATTGAACAAATTAGCATCTTCCTGCGTAGAACTTTGTACACGTCAAAATTATAATTGCTCTTTGCGAAAGACTGGTGTTTTGTAAATTGATGAAATAAGATAACTCAGAACAAATAAAAAGTATAAGATAAGTATTTCACAAATGATTTGTGAAGTTTAAGCAGAGGTTACACATTGCAATAAAACTTTAATGGATTTTACCGCTTTTGAGCTACCATGTTACGGTTGGATTGTAAAAATTTTAAAATAAACCGCGATGAAATACGTTAGAGCAGTTTAATTATAATAATTCAAAGTGTTTTCAATCAATCTCTTACTATTACATTTTTAGGGTTCCGTATGTCAAAGAGATAAAACGGAACCCTTATAGGATCGCTTTGTTGTCCGTCTGTCTGTACGTTTGTCAAGACCTTTTTCTCTAAAACGCGTGAAGGGATTAACCTGAACCTTTTGTCAAATACGGAGGTCAGTTACGACTTGATGCTTTGAAAAAATCACACTTCTAAGTTAGCGCAATAAAAAGTTATAGCCAATTATGCACAAATTTTGTATGAAAACGTACTTTGTCGAAAACCAAAAACCTATCGGGTACTTCCCGTTGACCTGGAGTTGTGAAATTTGGCAAGAAGTAAGAACTTATAGCACATATATAGGAATAAATCTGAAAACTAGTAAATTATATGTAGATCATTGGAAAAATCATTATCAACTTATAACTGTAATTCGTTGCCTACTAAATGTGTGTGAGCAACCGCTTATATAAGTTTGTCACTTAAATAGCAGGCGTAAAGTTACAATAATTGAAAACCATGCATTACGTTTGGATTACGGAAACCTCGGTGTGCGTGTCGGACTCGCACTTGGTCGGTTTTTTTTTCATACCAAGACAACAGTTGAATACCTACAATTTTTTGATAATTAATTATTTTGATAATTTTGATAATTAATTAAAACTCCCAAAAGTAATTCTCACTTATATCTATAGACTATTTACAATTTTTCAATAACTATTTAAGTTCAATAAGTTCAAGTTTCAATAGATCTTTTAAGATTATCTATTTTCTTGACCTTAGACATTAATCAAAACATTAATGACCATAAATGGCCGTAGGTATATTTATTACATAAATATTTTATCATGTAATTTGGTGCGTCTAATCCAGCGATAACGTTATTAATTTAGGGCTGTCTACTATGAATTTCCCTAATATCACGGTAAAGAAATCATATTTATGCCATGCTAATAAATTTAAAGACATAGAATATACTTAGGATATTAAAAAACAGCGTACGTATTTACTGAAAAAACTAAGCTTACTAGCGCCAATGTACATTTTTGGTTTATTGATAAGAGTGAACTTTGACCAAATAAAAAATAATCGTCGTCACTGTCCGTTTCACCGATACTAAAATATTATTTCCACAACTATCACACATCTATAGACATGAACATTCAACAACAGGGTTTATTATTACATAGTACGTAAAACCCCACAAGGCAGTTCCTACACAATTGAATAGAAGTCAACCCTTGAAACGAAGCACAAAGACATCATGCACACTTGACACACCTACCTCTATAGAGACACACATAGACATGAAGCACACATTGACAACCTACCTCTATAGAGACACACATAGACATGAAGCACACATTGATAACCTACCTCTATTGAGACACACATAGACATGAAGCACACATTGACAATCTACCTCTATTGAGACACACATAGACATGAAGCACACATTGACAACTTACCGCTATTGAAACACACATA
>LUGF01044657.1:431690-450508 GCA_001625245.1 Calycopis cecrops
CTCTATTGAGACACACATAGACTTGAAGCACACATTGACAACCTACCTCTATTGAGGCACGCCATCCACTGTATCTCCCGCACGTTGGTCACCTCCTTCCCGATGAGGTAGGTGAACACCCTCACGGGGATGTACGTCCTCCCCCCCACCACCTCCCGGTTGTGCTCCTCGAACACCTCGGTGAGGTTGCCGGGCACGTAGTCCGTTATCACCATCACCAGCTGGTTGCAGCCTTGTGTGCTGCTCACGTTGCAGTGTTTCCTTTTCTGAAAGATAAATGTGTGTGACAGAACATACATACACATAGAACAGTAATTTAGAGAAAAAACATTATGAGTTACGTAGCACATAAAAGTGCTACGATAAAAGTTGACTACGCAAACTCGTAGAGTTCGTAGTGCCGCTTAGTGTAGACTAGTGTGTGCTACTAAATACAGGTAGTTGTTATTTGATAGGTTTATGTTTTCACTTCTATCATCTATCATAGTAGTCCCTGTTTTATTGTTAGAACAAGAGGAGATACAAGAGCAATCGAAGATTTTTCTTGAATACCGATGTCCACAGACATCCGCATTATTACTATGCAGGTGCATTGCGCTCTCTTCTTCCTACCCTCCTATGGGCCACCAGAGACTCGCAAACCTTTTCATCATCTTTGTGCTTGACGCTTCGTTGGTGGGTGGTGATGATGTAGTGATCATGTTTAATCCTCTAGCTCTCGGTCTTGGACTCCTTATGAGCTTCATAAAATTATAAACAAATATGTTTTTTATTACATTTATACATTACATACCTCTTTAAGTGTCGTGAAGGCTGTTATATATGCGGTCGTCAAGTTGGCATTCCCCTCCAGGGGTACCTTATGTTTCTTCCCACCATCAGTCGGCTCGAGCGTATTGCTTATCGTCAGCAAATTCTCCGGCGTCGCCTGCACGAGCCCCTTGAAGCACTTCACAACTTCTGACGTATTCGCTTTAAACGTGTACACATTGACGTAATCGTTGTTCGACAGGGTTGCCAACAGCGAGCCCAAAGTCCTTCGAGCCACGTAGTTTTTGAAGCCAGTCATCGAGCCAGACACGTCGAAGAGTATGATGACGTCCTTAGAACACGTTGCCGCTTCTATGTACCAGGATTTGACTCTGCAGTCGTAGGTGTCCACTTCTTGCATGTTCCAAGGCATGCCCGGGTAGAATCGCAGGATGCCGTGCGAGCTGCCGAAGTACTGCCAGACCAGCGAGGGGTCCGAGTTGTAGTTCTTAATGAACACTTCGTTAAGCTCCTTGGACCATAATATTGCGTTCAACGCTGGCGCTTCTAAAAAATAAATATAAATAACATTGTATTAGAATCTCAATGCATTAATAGGTCATGTCAGGATGTCAGCCAAAGAACTATAAGTCTACTCTACCAACGTACTATTAGATATACTAAAAAAAATATATTTTATATGGCCGATGGCACCCGCGGGGTTTTAGTTGGTATTCGGTTTATCTGGGATGTGTGGGGCACACACATCCAACGGACCTCAACCTAACCCTCGGTCCGGTAGCAGAGCGTAAATCCATTTCCCCGAGAAAAAAAAAGATACTTGGAATAGAAGATCGCACACACACAAACACAGATAAAGAGAGAGAGTGAGAGAGAGAGTGAGAGAGAGAGAGGGAGGGAGGGATATCCATGCGTTGCAGCATGGCGTTGAATTATTAACGGCCGAAACGAGGAACCCTATCGCTTATATAGTAAAGGCGGAAAGTGATGAAATGCTTGGAGTTTTGGTGACTCATTCGTTCTCTTTTATATACGCAAATGAGTTGAAGTGAAGAAGAGCAATGGAGAAGGCAATCTTAACCTGTAGAGAGAACAGAACAGACTACTATTTATGCCACTTTTGATTGAAATATGTAATATGCGTTTATTTTACATCATCTTAAAGCGACTTTTTTTATAGTTTCATTTTCATGACTACCGACGTTATACAGATGCGTTGCCCTATTACCTCCTCATCTCTCTATGGGCCACCGGCTACTTACATACAGCACGAAACACACAGATGTCGCTGTACGCCGGTTTTGTGTAAGTGCGAGGTACCTCCCCGGTCGTGCAAGCTACATGTTTGCAGCGTGCCTCTCTTACAAAAATTACTCTTACGTACATGATTAACAAAAATCTAATTGAAGCAAAAACAAAGGCCCTGTCCACGATCGAGGGATACGAAAACAACGAACCTTTATAAAATATATTGGTAGGCACGTGCACGCAGCTGGTGTTGGTGGTGACATTTATATCATAGAAGTGCGAGTCCTTCTCCAGCGACACGTTCATGTAATGGGGATTGTCCACAGCGAACGAGGGCACCTCCTCAGTGTGCTGCAGCTCCGAGCCGTCCTCGTAGAAGAACCTGGAGTACTTCGCCGAACAATACTCGAACTGGTAGCCCTCGTCCTCTATCATCGAGTAGTTGAAGTCGGCAGCCAGCCGCTCCGCCGTCGCGTGGATGCACTGGACATAAAAGAGAAATGTAAGTATAGCACTAGACGCAAATAGAGAAATGTAAGTATACCACTAGATGCAAAAAGAGAAATGTAAATATAGCACTGGAATCAAAAAGAGAATGTAAGTATAGCACTGGACGCAAAAAAAGAAATGTAAGTATAGCACTAGACGCAAAGAAAGAAATGTAAATATAGCACTGGAAGCAAAAAATGAAATGTGTGTATAGCGCTGGACGCAAAAAAGAAAAGTAAGTAAAATACTAGGCATCAAAATACACACACACAAATGTGTGTATTTTTATGGCTGTGTATGTGTTGTTTGGTGTTTTTGTTTGTATGGAAACTCTCAAAGTGACGACCCGTTTTGGATGTTCTTTTCATTTGATAGCCAGTTTACTTGAGGTGGTGCTTGGCCACAATACATCTAGCAGTTCGAAGAGTATCAACTCTTTTCTTATTGCGTAGGAGGATTTAAAATTTAATAACGATAAGTTGGGCTGCTCTCGGTGAAGACAGCGTCGTTATTTATACGATATTTATGTTTATATCATATCATAGAAGGGAAAACAAGCAAAATAAATAAAAGAAAAAATAAACAGAATACATTTGAAATCGATTTAATTTTTTTCCTAGTTTACGAAGTCATCAATTCAATAATGACCGGTTTTCAAATACGAAGTTTTCAAAATACGAATATTTATGCGAATGTCTTTTGACATTGGCGCGTGTACAAATATAATTAGTCTGTGAAATAAAAACTCCCATGTCTGTTAATAAAGTTTTTTCCCCAGACATTAAGTCCTGTCTCCACGCTCTGGTGATATAAAAAGGTATGCATTAGACTGTTAATTGAAACCTTTTAGCGGACACTCTGATTAAAGTTGTACCCTCATTAATGAACCCGTTGGCAGTCTGCATCCTCTCCTTATCAATTACCAGAGAAATATGCTAATACCTGACATTAACAATTCTCCTCTGAGTCTTAACCAATGTACTTTGTCGGAAATAAAACTAATGTGACGGATAAATCTGCTGTTGACGAAGATTAACAGAGCGTTATTACACTTCAAAAGAAATTGTATTTTGAGTTCCAATAATGAAAGTACTTCGAGTAGAGTTCGCTTGTGCAGACACAAGTCACATTTATACTATTATAATTCTTAACTCACACTGAATCAGAATCGCAGCTACAAATCAATTTTTTTTCAATGAATGTTTAATCCACGGAATAGATAAAAGAGATTGGAAAGGAAATCATGCTTGAATTGTATGAAAACCAGTGTCGCCGTTTGACTCCCCACTCTTTATTTTACTACTAACGCAATCCAATACGTACGTGCATTTCGCACACATTATGCAGAAATCACTTAGAACCGCAAGTTACTATTGGTTCACATACTAGAGCAATTTCTATAAATGACGTGCATTTGACAAATGCTTGACACGCATAAAAACAACACATACATAACTAGGGTTGCAGTCGACTATTGATATCGATAGAAATCTTTAACACGAGATGAGAGATATAAATGTTAGTAGATAAAAAGGTAACACAGGTAAAAAAAAGATTTAACTGTATATAATTGTATATATTTATATACAATAAGTATTCTAAATATTTTATGTGCTATTTATTAAATTATTGTTCCCGAAATATAATGTATTTATTATGTAACACCCGTTTGCTTTCTTGTAAATTAGATTTTTTCAAAATAAAGCGCAATCTTACATTCATATATTTTTCTATAATAGCTTTAGTTAAATCTGTTACATGACTAGCTGTAGGATATAATCCAATCTCATGATAACAAATATTGCTGAATAATTGAGGCCCGACAAAATTGCGTAAGATTTTTGATGTCAACATATTTTTGTTAATTTGTCGGAGACTATCAGCGTAAATCTTGATGACTGCTTCTGAAGTTTTGCAAATTTGTATTAAATCTTTCGACGAGTATAATAGTCCACCCTTATCTTTTGCTAAAATAAATCTATGGTCAGTATTTATTACATTACTTAATAGCGCTCCAATACAAATATGTACCTAGTACAATAATTTTTTTTCATCAAAATATGAGCAATGTAACAAGCAATATGGCTATTTATCTGGTTACTAAATACTGAAATATTTTGGAAAAATAAACTTATGTCTTCATCGTCATTTGTTTCAGAGATTATTTCATCTTCCACTAAACCATTATTAGTCGTTTTATTTAAACGTATTATAGGCGAAGATGTGCAATTGAGTATAGTGATATTTTCCAGGGAGAGAGACTTTAATTCTACATGAACCAGAAGCTTTTTGCATGCTGCTTTAAATTGATGGGCGCCATGAGATCTAATATTCCCAAATAGCATCTCGAGGTGATCTTGGCTTATTTTGTACATAGGCAGGCAATTTATCGATTTTTTTATCGAATAAGTCACATCTCTTATTCGTTGCCAAGGACTTCCCAAAAACAAAGCCCAAACCATGCGATGCGTCTACTCGTGAAAGTATCGTCTCTATACAAAACACTACGCGCTATCTATGGCGTTGCGTGGATTGCTTGCGTACTTTACAGACAATGTATATTTTTTCTATTTGTTTGCAATATTGTTGTTTTGATCGGTAATTACGTAATATAAAATACATTTTTCGATAAAAATATATCTTAGGCTAAGTTTTTCGACTTACCTATGAAAAAAAATGCCTCCTTGCTTAATACTTGATGTCTGGCTTTGATTTTTACAAATAATAATAGCGCAGCACGGCATTTTAAACAAATTTTACGCAGCTCTTGTCACAATCGCATTGCAAGAGCGACTAAAAGCACGATATTCGTGTTTCGTTTCAAGTATGATTATCTAATCATACTTGCGGCGCGCCGGCTCCGCCCACATTTCCTTTCCAACCTTATTTTTCTATTCCGTGGTTCAATCAATAACACATTTATCTACACCATGCAATCGCAATTTTGCGTCGACGCGCAAAAATAGGCGCTTTCTTAAAAGTAGAGCTAAATGTATGTTAACTAAAACACAACAAAACAGCTAATGATAAAGACAAAAACTTATATTAAGTTTTTGATAAAACTAGTTTTGCAGAGCCACTTCAAGGCATTAGCAGTGGTTCCTGTTATATATGCATCAGGTGTGGTTGGCTGATATCTATAAAGATGGCAACCGTACCTGAAATATCTAGCATTTTGTATGCTCTTTGAAATATACAAGAAGATGAAAAATTGTTTTAAGCTTTCACGATTTTGTATTTATATTTATATACTGTAAACGGGTTAATCGCGTTACAAAATCGAAGAATTTACGTCAAATCTCAACGTTTCGGCCGTAATGCAACTGTCGTGGTCACAAGTAAACTGATACTTCATGGTGTCATATCTCGTAACCGCGCGAGTTCTTCGAACTGCCCGCGGTTGGTCTTCATTATTTTTATTTATATTCAAACTACCCACGGTACATGGAACTACAGGCGGTTGATCATGATTATTTTTCCCGACACACAACACTCACAACATCCGACGAATTATTCGAAGAATCGTGGAATCCGGTTATCGGGAAATGTAGGCGACATTTCCCGATAACCGGATTCCACGAAGCCGATAACCTATACCGATCCTCCCGGTTAAATACAAAAATTTTAACCGGAAGGATGGGTATAGGTTGGCGGCTTCGTTGAACCCGGTTATCGGGAAATGTCGAGAGTCGAGGTAAGCACTTCGATTTTATAACGCGATTAAGTCCAGTTTACAGAACCTATATAAAGCTAATGATAGAGATTATAAAATATGTCTCTTTTATAAAATAAATTTTGCTGAGCCTACTGCTACAAAGCATTAACTGTGGTTCCTGTTATATATGCACCCGGTGTAGTTGGTTTGGACGAATATGATTACATCGAAAACTTTAAAACAAATCAATTTTACCTTCACGGCATTAATTTTTCTTGTCAGCATCGTACTAACGGATCGTAAGGACGACTCCAAAATTTGTTTTCCATCTTTTTTCTTGACGCTGGCATTCATTTGTTTGTATTTCTGGAAACAAAAACAAATGTTTAGATGTTATTAGCTGTGCCCCGCGGTTTCACCCGTGTAACTATCGACCCCGTAGAAATATCGAGATGAAAAATAGATGTTGGCCGATTCTCAGACCTACCCAATAGGCACATATAATTTCACGAGAATCGGTCGAGCCGTATCGGAAGAGTAACTAACATTGTGACTCGAGAATTTTAAATATATAGAGAAGATCACATAGTGCATGTCCGTTTCAGTTTGAGGCCAAATTGGGACTGTGCATTTTCCGAGATATAATTGCGGTTGCGGTTGGACGAATGGAATTGGAATTAATGTTACGTAAAGCTAACGAAATATTAATATTAGTTTATGCAACTGTCATATAATGAAGGGTATTAAAACACGAGTGTGATTTTTTGAAACGAGCGAATGCGAGTTTCAAAATAGTAACACGAGTGTTTTAATACCCGTGTTATATGCAGTTGCATACACTACTTTATCTTCACTAATGCAATTAATCAATTAATAAAATATTGCGAAACATTAAATTCATGCCGAGTTCGCCGTGACGTACAACGCACTCGACGACATTAAAATCTAACCAATGAGAGCGCAGCTGCAGCGCGCGCAGGGCCAATCAGGAGCGAGCGCGCGCTGTTAAGGATTTTGACATAAGGCTCTCTCGCCACTCACTCTCTCTCTCTCGCTCTCACACAGTGTTATAATGAGATTTTACGATATCGATTTGGATATTATAACATCATGTCAAATTGCTTAAATTGAGTTTTTTGTTGTCTGAGCTATAATAGTAGTTATTATAAGTCAAGTATTGAAAACATAAGTAGAATGTTACAACATTAGTGTAGATAAATATTTTTATAACATAAAAATTGGAAAACTAAAGAGCAATCGGAGCCATATGGTGACTTGCGACCCTCATTGCCTTTCGTATATGCAGATGCACTAAACACTGACTCATAAACGACATGAAACGATAGAATATCAGTTTTAAGGCGTTACCAAGTGAGCGAGAGATACCTGCCCGTGCCGGCCCAATTCTCTGTAATGCAGTATTAAATATCACTAAATGAAAAAAGTATAAATAAATCATCATATGACACAAGCGAAACACCGGTGCTGACATAATAATATATAATAATACTGACATAATAATAACCGGTGCTGACATGTTAGCAGATGCCGAGTTTGGGAACTATTTTGCAATACCCAATGTGAATGATGTTTTTTTTGTGCTATATGTGTGTAAATTTGCAAAATAAACGTTTATTATTTATTTAAAATGTGACTAAAATATATCTGTCTCTTCATAGTTTGCCGACTGTAGTATTGCGACGTCTCCAATAAGTAAGGTTTATTTAATTTAATTCATCAATGTTCTTTTAATGCAAACTGTTCTTTGCAGTCTAAAAAAACTCTCCAACTGCTGTCGTGTCATTCCAGAATCATGTGGAAGATATCAAGACATCACTTACTACTGGGATTTACGCCAATTAAAATGGCGTAAAAATGCAAGTCGGCAAGAGTAAAATAGTGCAGACACTAAGTAGCTTAATATAGGGCTTGAATGATATACTTACTATTCTTATTTGATCAGACTTTGTCAGCGATTCACTCAACCTCCAGAGTTCTTCTCCGAGTGTTCTTGCCCATATTTTAACCCTTTGGACAAAAGGAAAACATGAACTTATACATTTAAATATACATTTTAAGAAATCTTCTACAAATATTAGAAATATAAAGATGTCGACGAGATTTCGACGAGATTGGACGATTAAACTACGAAATATAAAATATTTTAGCTTGAAAAGAACAAAGGTTTCTAAATACAATAAAAGTACAACGAAAGTGGTTTACATTTGGAGAATTATTTGAGCTATACAAGGTTACAGAGGAATCGTCTTAACTCCCTCCATTTAGTAATTAAAAGTACATATTATAAAGGCAAGTGAATACAATTTTTGTTATCTCTTACCTTTTCCCCGGATTATGTAAAAAGATAAATCTAATCAAATACGAGGTGCTCTGAAGAATATATTAGGCTTTATTTAGTGGGGTTTGAGTAACGAAAAACGTGACCTATAAGGAGCTTATATAAATAAATGGTGATGAGTGCAGCTTTTTTTAGTGCAAGGGGGCAAACGAGAAATCTGAGCCATTTTCATGACTACCGACGCCCATAGACATACATATGGGATGTATACATACATATGCGTTGCCCGCCTTCCTCCTACCACCGGCTACTTACACACGTGAAAAATCGGGCCGGCACGTCCGGGGAGGTACCCCGGTCGTGCCGGCCCGATTCGACTACATACGCCGCAGTGTACAATACCTATATACTACCTCATATATCTTGATACCATTATGTTTTACCCTACACTACCTATATACTACCTCATATATCTTGATACCATTATGTTTTACCCTACACTACCTATATACTACCTCATATATCTTGATACTATTATGTTTTACCCTACACTACCTATATACTACCTCATATATCTTGATACCATTATGTTTTACCCTACACTACCTATATACTACCTCATATATCTTGATACCATTATGTTTTACCCTACACTACCTATATACAACCTCATATATCTTGATACCATTATATTTTACCCTACACTACCTATATACTACCTCATATATCTTGAAACCATTATGTTTTACCCTACACTACCTATACACTTCCTCATATATCTTGATACCATTATGTTTTACCCTACACTACCTATATACTTCCTCATATATCTTGATACCATTATGTTTTACCCTACACTACCTATATGCTACCTCATATATCTTGAAACCATTATGTTTTACCCTACACTACCTATACACTTCCTCATATATCTTGATACCATTATGTTTTACCCCACACTACCTATATACTTCCTCATATATCTTGATACCATTATGTTTTACCCTACACTACCTATATGTTACCTCATATATCTTGATACCATTATGTTTTACCCTACACTACCTATATACTACCTCATATATCTTGATACCATTATGTTTTACCCTACACTACCTATATACTACCTCATATATCTTGATACCATTATGTTTTACCCTAATTACGTAAAAATGTGATAAGAAACTCCTCGTATCTTGTTTGGATTGCACTTGACACCCTTTTTAAATCTATCTATGAAGTCTTATCGGATCATATACATTAGCTATTTATAGGAAATAAAATCACTATTTAGAGAAAGGGGGCAATGCATCTCTATATCGTCTAGGCGGATGTCTATAGGGGCCATAGTCATAAAAAATGGCTCAAATTGCTCGTTTGCCCTCTTATGCTATAAAAAAGTAAATTTTAGCATGTTTAAACAAAGATGAAATGCTATTCAATATTCGAAATACAAAATATAAAACCATTTTAAAAATGTAAAACTGTTTAGAATTTTATATTCGCAATACAAAAAAAGCAATATATTGTAGGTACAATATATTGTATTGAAATACATTTTAAAAACCTTTCGCACATCTCTGTTTGTAAAGCTCTTAAAACATTGTTTTAAGTTCAAAAACGACAAATTTAAACGACGAAATATTAAATTTCATAAAGCTAAAAGCCTGTGTAAGATGAGAACAAAGCCATCGCTTGAGGATTGTATTTCAGGGAAAGACTTTTCTTGTAAAACAACAAGAAAAGATTAATTATTCTGCCTTTTAATTAAGGCAGAAATTGACGGTAGCGTGACTATACGAGTATGATTGATGTTACCTTTTCTAGTGCGCGATATTTTTTTTAATAACCAGGACTAATATATTTTGGATTTTTTTAAATATTATAAGAGAGCAAACGAGCAGTCGGAGTCAATTTAATGACTACCGACGGATTTAGACATCCGCATAACCACGGATGCGTTGTTCTCCTTCCTCTTCACCTCTCCATGGGCCACCAACTTACACACCGCCGGAAACGCGACAGCACAGCTTTACTTTACGCTCGTATCATGTAAGCGAAGTACCTCCCCGGTCGTGCTAACCCAATTCAATTGCATGCTCTACCACTCTTTTTTCCTTTCTTCTAAATAATGCATCAGTTTTCCTTCGAAAAACAAAAAGAAAAGTCACGTATTCTCTCATATCTTCAGCCTGAGCTGGCTACGAATGTTCCTCAAAAGTTCGTGATGCGTGTTCAATATTAATATGTAGTCTGTCAAGTGTCGAGAGACGCCAGGCACGTGCGACGCTTGTGCAGTTCCACTTGTGTGACGTCACGTGAACACAATTACAGCACTATTCTAGTCGATACATGTAACTATAGAAGAGGTTAGTAATAAGTTACTACTACCTAGTGGACGCAATCGATAAATGTGATATCTATTTTTTATAGTATAAGAGTTGCTCCCTTGTTGCTAAAAATAGATCCCAAACCTCAATTTTGTTAAAGTGTTAGGACGCAAACAAGCAACTTTTTTTTTCTTGACTACCGACTACCATAGAAATCCGCACAAAAGTGCTTTGCCCTTCTACCTTCTCCTACCTCCATGGGTCATTGGCTACTTATATATCTCACGAAACGTGCCAGTCACTTTACGCCGATTTCGTCTCTTCCTTCCAGGTCGTGTCGGCCTAATTCGGCTACATGTATGCATGAAGAGTGGCATTACCACTCTTATCTAAATTTTTCTAAACGTATATAAAATTTGTGTGCGTGGACGTACGATTTAAGTATTTTTTTTTTCTATTAGAGTGTATTTCATTTATTGCTAAATAGACATGGCATTAAGGAGTTATGGTGTTACGTAAATAGGGGTTAAGTATAAGAAAAAGAATGACGAAAGTAAGAACTAATAAATGAGAGCATCAATTACAAATACTCTAGTTGTACAGGTTTTATCAGCGGTCATCATGCCAAAAAAACTCATATTATTATTTTCCTCAATATAGCAAAAGTTAATAAATTGGTTCAAAAATATTTTCAATAAACATCTTTGAATATTATCATTTAATATCCTTAATATTGTAGGCAGGGAGAACAAGTTAGTTTATGTAAATATCAATTTGAATAAACTAATGACTGGAAATTTAATCGAATCCACAGCTATTTGTAATCACTGCCAATTCAAATTTCAGTAGGAAGGTATTTATTATTCAAATAGTGGTAATTGAATTGTTTGTTAAATCAAGCAAGTTATATAAATTAAACATAATGGCGATAAAGGATTAAAATAAGTATTTAGTTACGGATAGTGCCACGTTGCATGCGTGCATGTAGCCGAACTATTAATTGTATACAGTATAAAATATATACGATCAAGAAGCGACTTTTAAACACAAAAAATGTTTTATACTCACGCTAAATCAGGGCCGCCACCAAGCGGGCTGTAAATAAGAATGGAGAGTTAGTATGTTAAGTAGGTATATGAGTGAAACAAAACAACAAAAATTCACTTATGCAATACAACATTATATACAGTTGATATCGCGGTTTAATTAAGTACATGCATGATCTAGGAAGAACGGTAGCTTCTCTTTCCTTGAACATGGTTACAATATGTTCTACTCAACAATTACAATATGTTGTCAACTCGCGGCCCGCGGGGCGCATATAGGGTTGCCAACATATTTTGGTAAAAATATAGTATTTAGCCAAAAAAAATATAGTACGCTCCAAAAAAATATAGTACATTTTTTTATGGTATACGAGGGCAAATCAGCAGTCGGAGCCATTTTTCATGACTACCGTTGCCCATAGACATCCGCATAGAGATAAACAAATGCGTTACCATCCTTCCTCCTCCCACCTCCATGGGCCACCGGTTACTTAGACACCGCACGAAAAGCGACAGCACAGCTGTCACTTTACACCAGTCTCGTGTAACCGAGAGGTATCACACCGGTCGTGCCAGCCCAATTCGGCTACATGCATGCAGCGTGGCACTACCTCTTCCTAATTTCTTACATTAGTAGGGAAGAATTAAAAAAAGACCTTATATTTTTACTTATTTACTTCTTATAAAAACTATATTTCTTTGCACTTCTTGCATTTTTAATAATTTTTTGTCCTGAAGAAAACTGCCATACGATGTATCACAATCACATTTTAAATTAATATAAATCAAGAGCTCATTTTTTATTAACGATATAGTTGCTCTATTTCTATCTTCCCGCCACTTCGAATTCATAATTGAAAATATCCTTTCTGTGAATGCTGAAGTGGCGGGAATAGAGAGCAGAAAAGATATTATTTTATATATATTATTTAAATTATTTTTAGTATTTTTGAAAATATTCTGCCATTTTTCTGAAGTGCTTTTATTAATAAATTCGCTTGAATCTTTTATTTTGGAAATAATTTCGTTTAGTATATTTATATCGCAATAAAGTTCATCCATGTTTATATCAAGTTTTGTCTGTAAATTAATAACTTCTATAACCTTCACATTAGGGTTGCCAACCGTACTATAATATATAGTATTGTACTATATTTAGGGCCTCCGTACTATATACTGTTGAAGAAATATATAGTACGCTAAAAATACTATATTTCAGTACATATGTATTATACATACAATTATATTTTGCAACACTAAAATTAGTAAAATAAAAAAAACATTTCGACAGACGTTTTTTACACAATTTTTATAAAGCTGTCAAGCTCCTTGAAGGCTTATTGCCTTCAAGGAGCTTGTCACAGTATTAGATGTGTATAACATGTCCAGTCTGAAATTGGTATAAAACAACGAAAAAGAGACAGTTTCTATGGGTTTGAAACAAGAAAAATGTTAAATTCCCTAAAGGCAAAATCTCCTATAGAAATTGATGCCATTCAAAAGAATTTTTTGTTATTTATTGATAAATGTTTAGCATATCTTAATAAGTGGTTTGACTTTAATGAAAATAATTGGTTGTGCAAAATTCAAAAATTTAATTTAAAACAGGAGGTATCTTTTGATGACAGTGTGAAGGTTATGGAAGATCTTAATTTACAGACAAAACTTGATATAAACATGCATGAACTTTATTGTGATAGAAATATACTAAACGAAATTATTTCCAAAATAAAAGATTTAAGTGAATTTATTAATAAAAGCACCTCAGAAAAATGACAGCATATTTTCAAAAATACTAGAAATAACTTAAATAATATATATAAAAATATAATATCTTTTCTGTTTTCTATTCCCGCCACTTCAGCATTCACAGAAAGGATATTTTCAATTATGAATTCGAAGTGGCGGGAAGATAGAAATAGAGCAACTATATTATCTTTAATAAAAAATGAGCTCTTGATTTATATTAATTTAAAATTTGATTGTGATACATCGTATGGCAGTTTTCTTCAGGACAAAAAATTATTAAAAAATGCAAGAAGTGCAAAAAAATATAGTTTTTATAAGAAGTACCTAAATAAGTAAAAATATAAGGTCTATTTTTAATTCTTCCCTACTAATGTAAGAAATTAGGCCACGCTGTATGCATGTAGCCGAATTGGGCCAGCACGACCGGGGTGACACCTCTCGATTACACGAGACTTTATACCATAAAGTGACAGCTGTGCTGTCGCGTTTCCTGCGGTGTCTAAGTAGCCGGTGGCCCATTGAGGTGGGAGGAGGAAGGATGGTAACGCATTTGTTTATCTCTATGCGGATGTCAATGGGCAACGGTAGTCATGAAAAATGGCTGCGACTGCTGGTTTGCCCCCGTATGCCATAAAAAAAATGTACTATATTTTTTTTGAGCGTACTATATTTATTTTGGCTAAATACTATATTTCGACCAAAACATGTTGGCAACCCTACTTCACATAGTCATCAAAAGATACCTCCTGTTTTAAATTAAATTTTTGAATTTTGCACAACCAATTATTTTCATTAAAGTCAAACCACTTATTAAGATGTGCGAAACATTTATCAATAAATAACTACAAATTCTTTTGAACGGCATCAATTTCTATGGGAGATTTTGCCTTCAGGGAATTTAACATTTTTCTTGTTTCAAACTCATAGAAACTGTCTCTTTTTCAAGCGAAATATGACAGGGACACGTTCGGATACATGCATTATGCACACGCACATTACGTCTGTCCAAATGTTTTTTTTTTATTTGACTAATTAGTGTTGCAAAATATAAACATTGAGCTATTGTACTGAAATATAGTATTTTTAGCGTACTATATATTTCTTCAACAGTATATAGTACGGAGGTCCTAAATATAGTACAATACTATATATTATAGTACGGTTGGCAACCCTAGGCGCATATGGCCCATCGACGTCTTACTTGCGGCCCGTGAAATAAGTTAATAATAAATATGAATATTTTATTTAGGTATATTGAGTTATATTGAGCTCATCGGTTTAATATCACAAGTGTGGGCCAGCCTTTAGTTTCTTTTGCCGGCTTGTTGCCCTTGCATACCAAAAGGATGTCGACCGCTATGCTATCCTATTACAAATGCGAAAGTTTGTATGTATGTTTGTTATTATTTTACGCAGAAACGACTAAACGGATTAGTTTAAAATTTAACACAGATGATTTTAACTGAAGGGCAGAATGGGCAGAACTGCAGGATACAGAGATACAAATCCAAACTGTTTGCGTAAACTTGTGAAGCCAATATCGATCCCTAAATGGAAAGACACAGCATATACCGTCTACAATAAGTGTACAATAAGTAAAGTCTACAGTAAGTGTTCTGTTATGTGCGATATCTCTTCTGCATTATGTATCGAGAAAGGGGAACTGCATTACCCCGAATTTGAAGCAAGCGAAGCCGCAGGCAAAAGTTAGTTTATCATGAGGAAATGGCTGTGAGACCTATGGCGCTCTCTCTTTCTCTCTCTGCCTTCATCCAGCAGTGGACGTCTTCTGGTTTTTGATGATGATAATTATGAAGGAAATTTAATCTTTTATTTTAATATATCGAATAAGTAAGCAAAGAAAATGGAATCGGAATTGCCGTATTCAGATTTACAATTTTAGCTACAAATCGATAGCTGCTTTTGATTTATTTTGCTACTTTTAATATATTTTGCTTCCTTTGATTTATTTTGTTTCTTTTGATTTATTTTATGCCAATTACTTTTGACAGACATGTCGGCAATCATCTTTCTAAATTAGGCGTACTAATGCTATTGGATTCATCAACGTTCTGTCAGATATCAATCATGTTTTAAAAGGGTATCCGTGTTTTTTAAAAGGGTCTTTGCACTGAAGAAATCGTATCTATGCCGATTATCCTAATAATCGTCATATGTCATGGCAATTATAGGACATCTCTAGATGTATTATTTCTTGTTAAAAAATTACAATTAAGACTGAATTATTGTGTAGGACATGGAAAAGTTTGTTCGGATACAGCCAATAGTAATTATAAATCATGGCCTGACTGATCAAAGACAAAGAACTAATCCAATCATGGCTTCAAAACATAATGTAGTAAACCGTCAGATTAACACAAAGGTATTATACTGGACTAAAGTTAGATAGATTCAAAGGCAACTTCAAAAGAGAATTCCTTAAAAGACTTATCAAAGGTAGATCTTGGATGTTCAAAGTAGGTACAATCAAATATTGGGTCACATATTCATATTTTTTTGTAACGTAATTTTGCTCCACAGGTATGCTCATTACAACATTCTACCTCAGGGATGCCGAACCAATGGCATGCGAGCCGTTACTGGCACGTCACACAATATTTCGGACACGTTTTTTTTTTGTGGTTTTGAGTGGTTACTGTTTTTATTATAATTTTCCCAGTTACCATAAAGTTAATGTTATTTGATATCGCGTCTAATACCACATTAAACATTTTTTAGAAAATTTGCACGTATACGCATAAAGTATTAGCGTACACTGTTTTAACTGTTTTTTATATAGTATAGTATAGTAGGGCAATAGAGCTATTGCAGCCATTTTCATGAGTATGGACACCCCATAGACATCCGCATTTTTTTTTGATATAGGGGTGCAAACGATAAATCGGATTTTCCTAACTATCGAAGCCCATAGACATCCGCATAGAGGCTATATTGATGCGTCGCCCTCCACCTCCTCCCTCCATAGGCCACCGGCTACTTACACACCGCACGAACACGACGGCACAGCTATTGATAATAGTGCATAAGTGTAATAATATCCTTTGTGTGAATCCCGATAGTCTAACGAGAGATAACGTATTGCAATGCCTCTACACAATACGTAAGCTCTGTTTGTGGGACTAGGTATACAATGGCAGGCTCCGTTCAGTCGATTTGATCGCTCGTTTGGAAGCCTTAAAGCCAAGGCTTTGCTTGTCTATGACTATATAGTACAAGTCAAGTGCAGGTTTTGTAAGAGAGGAAAAGTATACTACATCATTTCTAATACTTCTAGGAATATGTGTACGAAATTTCGTGATGAACGGTAGAGTAGTTTTGGCGTGAGAGCGTAACAAACTCAAATTCACATTTATAATATTAGCAGGATAAATGATTATTTCTAAGCTAGTAGTTTAATGTTCATCATACCTCAAACTTTCCCAATTAAAATTTCCACTCCGTGTTATTTCAGGTAAATGAAATTTGCGATGTGTCCTCCTCGTGTAATTAATTTAAACTTTAACAGATTAAATTTGAGTTTCTAAATTGAATAGTTTATGTTTATTTTATTTTGGGAACACAAACAGTTATCATAAAGTCCATCTAAATCAATTGACATAATTAAACTCGTAAACCAAAACGTAGTGTCCACAATTAAATAACACAATCAATACAGCTCCGAGAAAACAAAATTAAAACTATTGTTGTTTAAATTAATTTAAAATACAAAAGGTTGTTATTTCAAAAGAATTGAATAAAAATGTATTAAATTAAACTCAATGAAATTAAAATTAGATTAGATAGGTAACATCGAATTATCATTAATAATATAAATAACATTATATAAAATTATATCAGCATATGTAATATGTTGATGCTCAACGTTTTCAGCACTCATCATCAAGCACAATCTGACATTCGAACGTTGGCTGTATCCGAACTACAGACTTTTCCATATTTTTTTTAGTTTAACGGAGCAGCCGGAGCCATTTTCATGAGTACCGATGCCTACAGGCATCCGAATAGAGGTTATACGGATGCGTTGCCCTCCTTCCTCCCTCCATGAGCCACCGGTTACTTACACCGCACGAAACACGACAGCACAGATGACACTACGCCTGTTTCGTCTAAACAAGAATTATCTCCTCGATCGTGCCGTCCCAACTCGGCAACATGTATGCCTGCAGCGTGGCACTATCTCTTATAAACTTCGCTAGATATTTAGAGCCCAGGTCGTTAGCATGTGGTTCTAAACGGAGAAATTATTTCAGCATTGAACGCACAACTAGAGATTCCTAGTTTTAAATTGGACTAAACTTACTCCTCCCCATTCCTAGACGTTGGTTAGCAAAGTTTACTCCTGAGACACAAGTTTGTTCAGATGCTCGATGGCGTGGCCTGAAATATTGACGCGGCCAGCGTGTAGAGCGTCTTCAGTACTTACATCATAGCTACGGACTGCATTAAGGCAGTACATGCAATCTAGCACCTTTCATTAAAAGTAAGTTTTTGAAGTAAAACTTGTATACGCGAGCTTGACATTTCATTTTGTTTCTTGTTGAATTTTCACCAGCTTACTCCCCGTAAGCTGGTGAGAGCGTTACAAAAAATCACACATCGGGCGAGGCCAATGGAAGTTGTCATTCAAATTCGAAATTCAAATTCAATTTTAGTGAAACTTTTTTGTATTTAAAAAATAAATATCGTATGACATGTTTTGTCATTGTAACTACGGTAATTAAAATCAATATTTAAGTTTTACTTCAGTTATGTGGTCTAAAGCACACACTTTTATTATAGTACAAGTGGAAAAACGAGCAATGGGAGGCATTTTCATTACTACCAACGCTCACAGACATCGTCTTAGAGGTTATACAGATACGTTGCCCTCCTTCCTCCTCCTCCTTCTATAGGCCACCAGATACTTACGCAACGCACGAAATGCGACCGCACAGGTATCTACGCCGGTTTCGTGTAAGCGAGAGGTACCTCCCCGGTCGTGTCGGCCCAATACGTCTATATGCATGCAGCGTGGGATTACCTCTTACTAAAAATGAAAACGAAATGACATTAAAGACGCCAGTAAAGACAATCTAGCACTATTCATTAGTAAGTAAGGTAAGAGGTAGTGCCACACTGCATGCTTGCATGCAGTCGAATTGGGCCGGTACGACCGGGGAGGTACCTCTCGCTTACACGAGACTGGCGTAAAGTGACAGCTGTGCTGTCGC
>LUGF01044657.1:452450-472356 GCA_001625245.1 Calycopis cecrops
AAAAAAAAAAAAAAAAAAAAATATAGCATAAGGGGCAAAAGCAATCGGAGACATTTTCACGACTACAGACGCCCACAGACATCCGCATAGAGTTTATACAGATGCGTTCTCCATCCTCCTCTCACCTCCATGGACCACCAGCTACTACACACCGCACGAAACTCCGCACACAACACTATAATATCTTATTATAACCCGGTTTAATAACATGCTAATATGTTTAGTTGGTAACTTATTGCGGGTATCTCCGCTCGCTCTGTTTATCCCCAAGCGCGTTCTTATGATAATGGAGTGTTAATATTAAATTCTTGCCCCTCTTATACTCTCGTAAACATTTCACGTAACCTCTCACCATGACGTCGCCTCCCAAGGAGCTCACTCTATTTATTAAATGATTTCATGACTTTTTTATGGTATAGAGGGTTATATACATACAGGGTTACATTTTTTACACACACACATGTAGGTACACATTTTTAAAATAAGGATTTAAACATCATTCCAAGGGTCGGCCGAGGCGCCGACCGATCGCGACTCGCGAGTCACGTCACGTGGTGACCAAGACATATGTTTATAATATGGGATAAAGCAATTGTATCTAATTTTTTTTATTTTTTTTTCCATAAATCGAATGTATTTTTGATTCTGAACCATACCTGAAAATTTGGCCGGTGACCAAAATGTAACCTTGTAGGTATATAATATCTCTGGTGGTGGTCTCTGTAGGCGTTGGTGATCACTTTACATCAGGTGATCCAACTGCTCGTTTGCCTCCTATGCTATAAAACATAAAACGAGCAATCGAAACCATATTCATAAGTACCGACGCACATAGACAACCGCATAAAGGTTATACAGATACGAAGACCCTTTCCTTCTCCTCCTTTCATTTGCCACTGGCTTACACACCGCACGAAACGCGACAGCACAGCTGTCACTTTATGCCGATCTCGTGTAAGTAAGAGGTACCTCCCCAATCGTACCGACCCAATTCAGCTACATGCATGCAGTGTGGCGTTATCTTTTACTAAAATACACATATATAGCTATATGTATAAATAATGAATTTATTTCTTATGAGTTGTTAATGTAGATTCGATAAGACTTCATGCATCTTGACACTACCCCTTATGATGACTTTCTTTAAGTTGTTTACGGTTGGTACTTAGTACCAAGGGTTCCATGGCTTTAGTTTTGTGCGCCGTTGTAATAGTGAGATAACAGCAGTTTGAGGCAGTGAAACACGGAATGGGCCAGCAGGATCGGTAAGGTACATCTCGTTACTTTCTAAAATATATTATGAAATTGCCTTTATGGAGTATTTGGAATATTCGTACATATTTATTTTTATAGCATAGGCTCTGACTGCTTGCTTGTCTCTTTATACTATAAAAAAAAATCCTCATACTTATTATTGAAAAAAAAATAGCACTCATAGAGTTAAGTATTTTTTTTATAGCATAAGTGGGCAAACGAGCAATCGGAGCCTTTTGATGACTACCGACGCCTATGGACATTCGCATGACTGTTAATCAAATGCGTTGCCCTTTATACAGAGTGACTGGTAATATGTCACGATCCTGTTAAGGAGATGTAGATGAGATCACTAGCCAACACTTTAGTAAGGAGTGTATAGGGCAAATATGAACCAGTATGGAGAAATATTTTTTTATTTTTTTTTAAAGTAGGGTTATACAGCATTTAAAAATTTATAAAAAAAAACTATTACATATTTTTACATTATTATTTATTATTGCGTTAGAGCATAGTCTAGTACATAACAAAAAATATTAAAATAAATAAAAACATTAATCATTTTGAAATGAGACCGTCTCTAACTCCACATTTTAAGTGAATCTTACCATGTAGTTTGGAATAAAGTTATTTTTTATTCAAAAAAACTAATTAACGGCGGAATATTTTAAAAACATCAACACATTACTGGCTATCCAACAAGGTATAATTTGTTACGCTTACTGTCATAAATTTGAAAAAAAATTGATAACAAAAAGACTAGGTGCGTAAAAATGGCTTAGCAAACTGAACTAATAAGGATGAAATGTCATAAATCTCAAATTACATATCTACACTTTAAATTGTTTTTAGCATTTCCTAACATTTTGTACAGCTCGTTTTTAAAGTGTGAACCTCTATTTCTTACGCAAATACGCATTCTCTTCCTTAGCTCAGTTTTTACAACACCACTCGATAAGTTATTTTTTATTTCTTCAGCTCCGTTTACGATCCGAATACTTAGCTCTTCAACTGATTGCACAGGCGACATGTCGTAAACTAAGCTCTTCATATGCCCCCAAACGTAATAATCCATTGGTGTCAGGTCCGGACATCTTGCCGGCCAAGGGATTGGTCCACCTCTAATACCTAGTAGAGGTGGACCAATCTCTTGATGATATGATACCATTTTTTAATTTTTATGGTTTTATGGTTTCCCATTAATATGGTTTGCCGTTGAGCAACATTTATGTTGTTTTTTGTTGTCTGTCCCTCTTTCATCTCTACTACCGCTGAATTGTGAATCCCGAACAAAGTCTTTCATAAGCGATCAGATCTCAATTTTATTCAATGAAACCTATTACCTGAACAAAAGTAGTAGGTTTAAGCACTGTATCGGAAAATTGAAAGATACAGCCTTCAAGGCAAACAGACCCTACTCAGGGTGTGACGCGGGATCCCGTATGTTTGCTCGTGGGGTCAGTTATTTACGGCAGGCCTTTACCTGGTCGGCAGTATCTCGCTTGTAGTCTGTTACCTATATAGGCTGGCCCGTACTCGTTAAAATATATGTTAATTGTTTTTTTTATAGCATAGGACTGTGAACGTAAGATGTATGTGCTACGTTTTCACACGTACACAATACCGTCGCAATGTGACAGCTATGCTGTTTCATGTAGTTTCTGGATTCCTGGTGCCTATTGGAGGAGAAAAGGATATGAGGATCACAGAACTGCATAACAATGGCGCTCATGACTCTATAGTCTTGGGCAGTTGTATGTTCCATGTCCTGTGTGTCAGTAGTCAGAAAAGGCTCCGACTTCTCGTTTACCCCTTATTCATATATAAAAAGACTTATAACACAATTATAGGTCAGCCTATATTGCTTTTAATATACTTATTAGACACGTACACTAAAATAGCTTTCTCTAACGACAAAAATAGATTCTAATTTGTGTGTATATGAACAAATCGAATAAAGATAACAGATACGAAATTGTTATGAAATATTGAAAGCCGCTTGTTTTTAATAAAAGATAAACATACTAGCTGATACCCGCCGCTTTGTTTGTTGACTTTCGTTGCGATACGGCATGATAATCTACCATCATCTTCAGCCACGACCAGTGATACAGTACGGGGTACCTATATTCAACAGTTTACGCTAATCTCTATAAGAAAATATATACATTAAAGAAACATTTAGTTGACTCAAATATGGTCATTGAAGAAAAATTAAGTTGGCTCAAATATGGTCATCAAAGAAAAATTAAGTTGACTCAAATATGGTGATCAAAGAAAAATTAAATTGACTGATTCATTTCTGAAATGAAAATGTTTTTAATCAAATTAAAAATTGTTATAATTATTAAAAAAAAATAAAATTACTCTTTATACATCAATGAAATTTACCAGCAACCTCTATCTCTGACCTCAGCAGAACTGGTGAAACAAAATCAGCGGCACTCATTGACCAATTCAATATATATAAAAACAATTTACTGACTAAAATTGATAAATAGTCAACTAAAATTAATATACAAAAAAGACTTATTGAAGCACCATATGGTGTCTGTCATTGACTCTATTAACTTATAGTATCATTGACCACACAAAGATTCTTTAACGATTTAGATTTAATTACTGATACTGAATATAGACGAGCCTGAGCTGTCGAGATTCGTGCGGTGTATATGTAGCCGGTGGTCCATGGAAGTAGGAGGAGAAAGGAGGGCAGCGCATTTTTATAGCCTCTATGCGGATGTCTATGGGTGTGGGTAGTCATCCGGAAAACTATCCGGAAAGTACATAGCAACGACACAAACCGAATGTAACACTTTCTTGTGATTCCCTAATAGATGGGAAATACCTATTACGGGTATCGATAGCCAAAAAGGAAAGCTAGGTAGAGTGTGGACATATTCTCTAATACTCATGGTAAAGACTACAAATATGTTGATAGATAGCCACTTATGATCAGGTGAAGTTATTGCTGCGAATACGATGCCATAACATACTCGAACTAGAGTTTTAAGACGTCCGGACTTTGGCTTACGTACAACCAGCAGTGCAGACGAAATTTTTTATGCATATTTTTATGTAATTCGTTTAACCATAACTACTAATCGATTCGTGCCCAAATCGTTGGGCGTTAATTCCTGATTAAATTATTGGTTCCCTTGCAACATACTCTATGCGTTAAAGGCGCCTCCACATCTAATAACTACATTGAACATAGTCTATGACATAGATCCGTACATAAAACAATATTTCACTAACAAAAGTTACCCTGTTCAGTAGCCACATAGACTCTATATTGCTACTGAACAGGGTAACTTTTGTTAGTGAAATATTGTTTTATGTACGGATGAGTATTTTCCCCTATAAACAAAGTGAAAAACTTCTCATCTTTATAATATTAGGTAAGGATATGGATATATGATTATTGGTTTCATAAGTATATGCGAATGTTAATAAATATATGAATACAACTTTATATTGTTAATAGAATAAACCGTTATTGTTTTATTAAGGCCTAATTGCATTGGTAATATAGAATATCAAAATAAACCGCGAATTAATCACTTATTAGTTTCACTGTAAAAATACTTTCACAATGAATAACTGTTGTAACGGATACCTAATCACAATATACCTACGCTTGTGTTCGTACACGCACACATACATATACACAAAAATACACACTTGTTAGTCACTGTTAGTATTTACCGCTTTAGTTGAAATTTTACAAGGCCCACTATCACTATAAACCGTACAGAAATTTTACTCACGTGTCGGCCTTGAAGGCAGGTGTGGGTTCGGGCACAACAATCAAAGTCAGCAACACCACCAACTTATAATAATACATTTTAGTACAACCCTAACCGAAGAAGCTCAAACTATTACTAAATAAGGCACGTCGTTACATTACCACAGGGCTAACACATTTAACAAGTGCAAAAAGTTTCCTATAAAAGTTATAAATAATAACGTGACTAGAAGCTTTACCGGTGCGAGATAACGTACAAGGCCACTACGATTACAAAATATTTACGTTCATCTACGTAAACGATATAAATACACTTTGAATACACATTTTTTGTATAATTAATAAAAAAAAACACAATTCTGGAAAGTAAAAAGTTACGAAGTATTTCGGCCCGCGTGCCGTCCGGTACTCGCGGGTACTCGGGCGCGGGCGGGCGGGTACGAGCGAGCGAGCGTCCGCCGCGACGCACGTGCTGCGTCTATTCTGGGCGGCGCATCGAGCGGGCGCGAAATAGGTCGCTCCCTGACGCAGCTTATCCACAGTACAGCCGAACCAGCTTATCAAGGATTACTGAAATATGCTAAATGCATGCATGTACTAGATTTTTTACGCACGAAATGAGGTCTTGCTATTAGTAACTGCACCGTCCGACGGTATACACATTTTTACGTATTTTTTTAGTTTGTTTGTTAAATAGCAATATCTGCATTCGAATGTGAGTAATTTTATTTCATTTTCGTAAAAAATAATGAAACATCTTTATCTATATTCTAAAATGTGTTATAATATTTTTTTGTATCTTTGTGTACGATATTGTATCTTTTTTATTTTATTTCAAAATATATCATTGAAACATTTTACAAAAAAAGTTTAATATTTCTCAAAATAAATAAAATTTCTACCCAATTAATACCAGCAGAGTTCTAAAACTCGAAAAGTTTTCCAGCGCTGGCGCTGTGTATGCAATTAGTATAACTTTTAATAACAGCGCGCAAGTAGGCGTACAGTATTTTAGAGATATTTGATATTATCTCTAAACAATATTTTACCTTGATAGATTAAGATAATTTTCTTTAATTTTGATTTAATTCGTGACTGGTCTGAACTGGCCAAACAAATAAAATATATAAAGCAGTCTTGATTGTTGAAATATTTTAATTCATCATAAATTCAACATTGAAACTATTTAAGCTTTTCACTAAATATTAAGCCTCTTTGAGTTTTCTGTCAAATATTTTGGAGTAAATAATTTTTATATAAGTTAGGCAAAAACTTTAGGCACATTTTGACGAAAATTGCGCGAAGGTAGGAGTATGAAATTTGACACACGTATAGTTTATGTGTAAGAGAAGTTCAGAACGCTAATATTTTTTAATAATAATTACCGTGCATTTGACACATTGATATATAAGATACACGTAATTATTGATGAAGTTTGTCTTTAGCAATTGTATTAATATGATAATATTTAGTTTTTAATTACAAAAAAGTTTCACTTAGATCGAGTTTCGATCTTCGTGGGATCACTAGTACATTTAAAATGCTGTATCAAATATTAATATCGTTTGTTCATACAATTAATGCTCTGGTCAGATTTGACTACTAATTACACTATTTGACTACTAATACTATTATACTTACTTAATACTCATAAATATTATCACACCATCGATATCATTGGATGAAGCAGTAACTCTGGTACATTTATATGGTCAACTAGCTTCGACACACAGCTTCGCCCGCGTGGATTTCTGACTTCAAAAATGAAGTTATCTATATATATAAAACTCAAACGTGACATAGCCATCTATCAACGCACAGCCCAAACCACTGGACGGATCAAGCTGAAATTTGGCATCCAGGCATTTGTTACGACGTAGGCATCCGCTAAGAATGGGTTTTTAGAAATTCAACCCTTAAGGGGGTGAAATAGGGTGTTGAAATTTATATGGATTTCTTAGAAATTAAACGCTGGTGAAACCGCGGGGCACAGCTAGTTATACATATAAACCTTCTTCTTGAATTTCTTTATTTGTTTAAAAAAATCCATCAAAATCTGTTGCGTAATTTTAAAGCTCTAAGCATACAGACGCAGACACGTACGGCGGAAAGCGATTTTGTATTAAACTATGTAATATTTAATGGCCCGAGGTTAAAAATTGTAATTAAAGGAGATATATATATATATATTATATACGCATTTTAATATAATATAAACCAAGTTGACTTTAAGTCTTATATTGTTATTTATATGTTGCACCTTACAACACAGAATTGATTTTATTCGTAACATAGAAGTGAAACATCCCGTTGTCTTACTTTCTCTGTATTCTTTATAGTAAATTAATGTTAATTAATGTGTATAAAAGGGTAACATCACAACAAAGCTCGGATAATAAAAAAAAGACGCCAGTTGCCGAAAAATGTCTATTTACAGGACTGAAGGGGATGGGACAATTTAATAGGTACATAATATGGTAAAACTAGGTTTTTTTTTTTCATTTTTATCTCATAAATCATATTATTGTGCTGTTAGTAAGAGGTAGCGCCGCTGCGTAGCAGCCGAATTGTGTCGGCACGAGGGTACCTCTCGCTTATACAATACCGGCTTAGAGTGACAGTTGTGTTGTTGCGTTACATGCTAGTGTGAGTATCCGGTGGCCCATGGAAGGGGGAGGAAGAGAAGAGGAAGCATAAAGATTATACAGATATGGAACCCACATCTGTATTATCTGTTGTCTATGGGCGTTGGTATTTTTATATGGCCCCTTTGACCCACCAATACTATATAAAATGTTATATTAACTTTGTTACTGTTTATTATTTTATTACACCTATGTATTTTTCTCTTCATGAAATGAATGTACAAGAGCATACTTGAAATGGGTCGTCTTCTTTGACACAGGCATCATAAATATAAAATTCTTATGTCACAATGTTAGTTACCATACTGCTCCGACATGGCTCGACCGATTCTCATTAAAATTGTATGTCGGGTAGACCTGAGAATAGGACAACATCTATTTTTCATCTCGATATTTCCACGAAATCGAATCTTACGCGGGTGAAACGAGGGATCGCGAGAATATAAAATATCATACAAATACTTTATAAAAAAAACACTGTGAAATCATAACAAGGTGAAACCGTGTGGCACAGCTAGCGGAAGTATAAATGAGCCTGGTTATAAATGTTAACGATGTCGAAGCCAATTAGAGCTTTTACAGCCTGTAGAGAAGTGCCTGTGGCTGAGGCTATTAACTATATCTTTAATCACTACCACTGTGCCGTAATGGAAGGAAATATGTTAATTATAATTAATACTTAAAGCTAAGTGTAAAGAATCACAACTGAAAACTATCAAGTAACAATGATTTGTATTTAGTGGCACACACTTGTAGCGCCCCGTAGCTGCCACGAGTCAGTGTAGCATGTTGCTGACGCGCACTCATTACATTTTTCCGATCCTAATTTCACTTATAAAAATAAGCAAATTATCCAATTATGATATTGCATACAAGCTCTTTTTTTTTAGAAAAAAAAGATATACGCATAAATTGGGCTAGTCACACATGTAAAAAGATTTTTGAAAAAAAATAGATCTTTGTATTTTTTCTCGTCATTAAATTTTTTTAAATACTTATCTAGCATAATCTATTAATTTTGTAACACAAACAGCTAAGAAAGTCTTTCGAATGCAAGAATTTGTATTCCTATCACACACATACGTTTGAGTGTGTGTGAGATATATCTTTGTACGTCACTTGCAAAACAATCGGAATAGATTCTGAGGACCGCAAAATCTGGGGCAAACTTGATTGTGAAATTGGGACCGAATGCAGTAACTTCCCAAATGGAAAACTTTAATTTTGCAAAGTAAATTAAACAAACCAAATCACTTGTGAGTTATACAATATTATTATAAATTATTAAAATAATAAATATTAATATTAGTAATATTATAAATGTGAATATGAGTTTGTTTGTAACGCTTTCACGCCAAAACTACACAACCAATTATCATGAAACTGTGTACACATATTCCTAGAGGTATTGGAAATGACAGGGTTATTAAAAAAAATATAGCGGTCAAAAAAGCCTATTGTGGCAAATACCTATGGGAATTGTGTTGTAGTTTCTGTTTGAATGTAATGTTCATCGATATTTATTTATAAGCTTCAACGTGAGCGAAGCCGAGGGAAATAACTTGTATTAATATAAAACATAGACAGGATACTGTAAGATCCTGAGTATGTTAGTGTAGATGGCCATATGAACCGTGTAGTGTGTATCAAACGTGCTTTAATGGATATTCGGTAATGTGACGGAACCCATCCTGAAACGGTGACAGTAAATGCATTTTCCTGCAAAAGTACAAAAATTTGTAATAGACTTCATTTAATAAAACATCCACACTATTTACAGAAAGAACTAAGTAAAAGCTCAGCACAAGGTCAATATAATACAAGGTAACGTCGTTTCGATTAGCGAGTAACGATAAAATCGTGCTACGAGTTCCCTTAGTTGATAATCCTCTAGATTATCTCTGTCATAGAATATTGTTCCGTCCCCTTTGAGATACGGAACTCTAAAGGGACAATATGCTTCATTAGAGAAAAAATATATCCACAGGTTAATTAAAAGCTCAGCTATAAGGCCCCGCCGTTTTCCTCGATAGCGGACTAATGATAAAAACGTGCTCGGAATTCTCCCTGGAATTTCTCCGCGATAATAACTCGGCCAAAGCGTACTTTTACGTTTTTCCCATTAAAGGAACCCGAAAAAGGCAACATACTTCATATACGAAATAAATATACTTTATATACGAAATAATATATCCACAGGATTTTAACAGGGTGAATTAAAGCTCAATGCTCAATGGTCAATATAATATAATCCATGTCGTCTCAATAGATAACCAACTAACGATGAAAAATGCTAGTAACTCTCCGCTTTTGTTGAAGTACGTAATTATAAAAAGACAATAGGCGTCTTTTATAAACGAAAAACCTATAAGCGAATATTTGCAGGGTTAATTAAAAGTTCTGATAATATAATATGATCCACGCGTTTTCTTGGATAACCAACTAACGATAAAAATGTCCTAGGATATCCCCGCTTTTTCCGAACCCTAAAAAGAAAATATTATACTACATAAACGAAAAAACATATAAACAGGATATTTGCAGGGTTAATTAAAAGCTCAGTCGATATAAGGCCAGGTCGCCTCCCTCGATAACCGACTAAGGATAAATACGTGCATAGAATTCTCCCCAGGATTTCTTCGAGATAATAACTTGGCCAGAACGTTTACGTTATGGCTTTTAAAGCATAAAACCAATAAAGACAATATACTTCATATACGCAAAACTATTCCCACAGAATATTTGCAGGGTTAATTAAAGCTCAGTCAATATAATATAATCCACATCGTCTCCCTCGATAACCAATTAACGATAAAAACGTGCTTAGTTCGAATTCTGCCCTGGATTCCTCCGTTACAATAACTCGGCCAGAGCGTTTACGTTTTGGCTCTAAAAGCACAGTACCTACCCTAAAAAGACAATATATTTCATATACGAAAAATTATACCCACAGAATATTTGCAGGGTTAATTAGAAGCTCTGTAAATAAAAAATAGTCCACGTCGCCTCCCCGATAACCGGCTAACGATAAAAACATGCTCGAAGTTCTTCCCGGGATTTCACCGCGATAATACTCACCCAAAGCGCACGGACTCCTAATTGTTTTCGCAAACAATCCCTACAAATGGACACTTTGACGTCACGCTAAATGAAATAGGGGCTTCTTAGAATGGACGTAAATGGCGTGTCTAATACTTGCGTTTATCTTATTTCAATTGTACATAAAGCTTATCCAATTGGCGCTTTTAACGCTTAGTAAGTTTCTATTTATTAATTAGAAGATAATGGGGAAATTTGAGCGTGAAATGCATAGTTGATAGTGTATAAGACATATTTCTACACTTGCACTTACTTTGAAAAAAATTAATTTTCCACAACACTATAATCGTTATACCATCTTCCGTTCCAAATTAGTGATGTCCTTTTTTCACATTATACAGCTGAAGAGTTAGTCTATACAAACACAATTCCATTTGCAAATAATCCAGAAATAGACATCGATAAAACCATTTTGTTTTGCCTATTTATTGAGAAGTATACCTATATACAAATGCTATTTTATAACCTTCCCGACCCATAGAAACGAAGCAGTAACCATAAACTGTAACTAATCTGGAACAGTGTGGGTAATTACACGGCCAGAGTAACGACAGGCAATAACACAGGAGCGTGCGGTCCAAATGAAACGCGAGCAGATCCGCGGGGTAATATCAAGCTAGAGGCTTTATGGTATAGGAGGGAAGAAGCAATCGGAACCATTTAATGACTGCTGACGTTTTATAGCTTCCGCATAGTTAATTAATATGCAGAAGCGTTGCTCTTCTTCACCCCATCCCCCTAACATAACTCCAGCTACTCGTAAACCGTACCGTAGCCGGTAAAGTATGGTTTGAGGCGGTAACATGTGAGCGACAGGTACAATTACCCTTTCTTACTAAAGAATTATTGTCTTAATAATTACGTTTATCCTTGTTTGTGTTCACAGCACTTAATTTCAAATCATCATCAACACTCTTTAGGCTAAAAATGACTAAGAGATGGCCAGCCGCACGTCTGTCATCAGGCTTATCTCAAGAACAGTGATAATTTGTTGAATTTTTTACAGACAATGTATTTCTGT
Source organism: Calycopis cecrops (assembly GCA_001625245.1). Lineage (NCBI taxonomy): Eukaryota > Metazoa > Arthropoda > Insecta > Lepidoptera > Lycaenidae > Calycopis > Calycopis cecrops. Next base: position 464,218 of record LUGF01044657.1, read on the forward strand.
AGCCACTTTAACAAGTAATACTTAAAATAGAATAACATAAACATCCCATACAAAAAAATTATTAGTTTTGCTAGTTTTTATAGTCAATGGTATGGAACCCTTCTTACGCAGTCCGACTCGCACTTTATATAATGGAAAATGGCCCCTGTTTTATATAATGGTTTACTTTCTTCAGCGAGGGACTGTGCAACAGGTTTTGCTAATATTGTATCCTGTACGCTCATCTTGACAAAATAGGAGCTATTCTACGTTCTGCCCTCCATGACGCCATTGCCTTATTTTTTTTCACATATCTTATTTTTCAATTATCATTACGTTTCACGGGATTATTTTGTATAGTCAGAAAGTTGTAGCCAATGAAAATAAAAGACGGAAATGTTATTGAAAGTTTTAGAAAAAACTACACAAAACACACATTTATATCAATAAATAAAAATTATAAGCAAATAACTTGAACTCATAAGATATTATACATACATACATAATATTAGAACCTCCATTATTTATCCCAGTATAAAAGTTAACACAATAAATGTAACAATACAAACAGCTGACTGTATTCAATCTTTCAATCTCGCACAAGTGTTGCCCATTCAATTATTTAAACTATAGCCCTTTCGCAAGCCCTGAAGAAAATATAAAGCTATTTTCTCGGAGTATTGGCAAGGTCAATCGACGAGGTTAAGTCGGCGAGGAGTGGGGGAGGCGGGGGGTGTAGGCGCCGTGTTGTCGGACCACCCCCTCGTCTGTAATGGAGGAAAATTTCGTATTAAACCTTGGTTAACGCTGTTAACGAACAACGTAAATCATAAGCGTATGGTTTTTGCATGCATCGAGTAAGCCATTTCCCGGCCACTCCCCTTCATGTTTACGTGATGGTTCGAGGGTATCATCATCATCATCAGCCCGTACCGGTCGGTCGGTATCAGCTGGACGATGAACGATCTAATATCGTGGGTATAACATTTAATAATACGAGAGAGCAGCGGCACCTTCTGGTGAGCACCAACGCCCATAAGATGTGTGCTCTCCTTTACTCCTGCTTCCCAATGAGCCTACGATATCTGACAAACCGCGCGAAGCAGCATAGCCATCACTTCACTCCGGTGTTGTGAAAATGGCCACGTCTCGATACAATGGGGGAAATTCCAAGCCAAAAAGTCATTCATTTAAATTTTTAACCGATATTAAAATTTCACGTGAAGTAAAATAAGGGCACGTGATGAAGAATTGTCATTTCAAACTTAGACATTGTAGTAGGGGGGAGACGGTCCCACATTCTCCCCACTTGACACACTGATGCTATAAAGGAGGGCAATCGTACGCAAGTGAAGACTACCTCCTTAACCTAAAGGTATCGCCATCATCTAGTGTTATACTTATTTATTAGTGACCCGACTTTTTTATAGTAAATAGGGGCAAACTACTACATACTAAAAACTATGTACATACATACCAACTTTTCCATTTATGGGATAATATATATTTATACAATATGATTAACAGTTCATACTAAGTATATTGAGAATGCAATGCATATAACATATTCATTAGAATTGTGTGTGTAACTTACGCAAAACCCGCAATTGTAATTCCAATATCTTGAATTCCGGTGCAAACAGAGAAAGACTGTCGCCGTGAAGTATTTTTCATAAGCTCTGGAAGTCGTTCCGCCCGTACAGTAATATTTACGACGAGAAAGGAACGTCTCGTAGGAAATAAATAACCGCCGACTTACATTGTATTCAGTTAGTGGTTTATTATGTTATAATATCATTTATCATTATTATATTTATAATTCATTTTGCTAGCGTAATTATTATAATTTGTTGTTGATTTTTATAGTTGATTCCTTTGTCTTCTTCCGATCCATAACTTTGTTTGTCAAGCTGAACGTAAAGTTCCGGAACAATTTAGTAGATTGGAATCGAGTGTTATAATATAATAAATTAACAGTGCCCTATGGTTTCACCGGCGCGATCTCGAGGAAATTATTTGTTTCTTCGAGATGAATAGCTTCTTTGTTATTCATGGACGAGTCTATATTTCTAACAAATTTCATTTAAATCGGTACAGCAGTTTTCGAGTGAAAGAATAAAACATGTAAGGTTTTATAAGCGAGTGACTGACATACAATACATAGCCGAAATGACTAAACACAAGAAGCTAAGTTTAGACATGTATTCCTTGGGGATTGTAGAGAAGCATTTACAGATTTTTTTAGGTCCCAAAGAGTTGAAAGCGGAGTGGACAGCCTCTACGAAAGAATTCAAATTGTGCGGGTGAAAATGCGAGGCTCTGCTAGTAGTTATATAATGGGACTTTCCCCGCCTATAGGTTATTATAAAATAATTTTTATCTACACTAATGTTGTAACATTCTACTTATGTTTTCAATACTTGACTTATAATAACTACTGTTATAGCTCAGACAACAAAAAACTCAATTTAAGCAATTTGACATGATGTTATAATATTCAAATCGATATCGTAAAATCTCATTAAAACACTTTGTGAGAGCGAGAGAGAGAGAGAGAGTGGTGAGAGAGCCTTATTTCAAAATCCTAACAGCGCGCGTTCGCTCCTGATTGGCCCTGCGCGCGCTGCAGCTGCGCTCTCATTGGTTCAATGCCAGTCGCCTCGTCGGTCAAGCAGTCGTCGCCTCGTCGGTCAAACAGTCGTCGGTCCAACAACGAATGGGGCAATACGCGTGAATTTAATGTTTCGCAATGTTTGATTAATTGATTAATTGCATTAGTGAAGATAAAGTAGTGTATGCAACTGCATATAACACGGGTATTAAAACACTCGTGAGGTACTATTTTGAAACTCGCGTTCGCTCGTTTCAAAAATTCACACTCGAGTTTTAATGCCCTTCGTTATACGACAGTTGCATAAACTACTATTATACATATTTTGTATGCAAACATCACGTCACTTTATTTGCGTCCAAACACAACCGCAACGGCATGACAGATTATGATGTAATCTTCTGCGTATGTTATGTACATATTAGAATAGTTCGTATAGTATATTTCAAATTTTTATTCCAATATTTTCAAACTAACTCGAGTGAAACCACAGGCGTAACTAGTATGTATAAGCCTCCCACTATTCAATGCTCCGAAGGCCGGGTCAATTAATGGAACTTATGTGGGAGACCTTGAGTGTATAAAAGAAAATCAATGAAGTACGTGGAGACACGTCGCACCCGTGTAGATTGAATTACTGAGTTTCCTCGGAGTTTCATTCGACTGGGGAACAACTTGGTATAATGGTTTGTTTTCGAGGTCTGCATGTGACGTGAAAAGCAATAAAGTAATGGAGTGATGTGGTTTTGTGAAAGCATGTTGCATGTGAAGTATTATAAGTTTAGCTTAAATGTATATGATAATTATACAGAATATAAAGCTAGCTGAGGCTAGAGGTGAGCTACGTGATGAGCTACGAATATCATCTGCCATGTAATCATGTTACATTGGCATAGCCGAATATTATACTACATGAATCAGAAAGATTAATAAATTTTGGTCATCACATCGATTTTTTTAATACCACAAGTTATTAACACAAGTTTATTTTAATATACAAAAGATGCAAAAATGTATACTTCTGAATATCAGTTATTTCATTTCAGTTTCATTTCATTCATTCATTTTATCTTTTGCATTATTATACTGCATAGTTCACACTTTAGTAATTAATTACTTGCTTAAGCAATAGGCTATTTGACAGTATTGAATTTAGTTATTGAGTTTAATATTTAATTAATATGATTTTTAATTCATTTCGTAGTGAAATAATTTGTAAATAAATAATCAATACTTTATTTTAAAATCAATTTTTTAAAATACGTATTTTTATATATGCGACTCGTATTTTTATTCACGTGACTAGAAAATACGTGAAATTGACGATGAAGGAACACGTGCTTGAGCCAACAAATCATAGAGGCTTCATTCCGAAATCTACTGATAGTACTAGTTAAAATATAACTTTTTTTTTCTATATTCTGTAATATGCACAATAAAGTATACTTATTTCATTCATCTATTCATTCATAGTATTAGTCACTTGTCAAATTTCTAGCTCAACTTATGGATTTGTCAACCGACAACAACAACAAAAAGTTCTAAATAGTACTGGCAGTGATTTTCGGAAAACTACAAAGCTAATACCTACGTTACAAGATTTTTTTTGTTTAAAGAAGCGTTTTCGCGGGTTTTATAAATTATGAATTTTTATTTTGAAAATTTAAGATAAATACTTATCAAAATTAAAAACAAAAAAATGTATAACTTCTTGGATCACTGATTAACACTCTCGAGATTCTAATAGCCCATTGCATTTGGTACCCGACAGTCGTGACTTGCGGCTTATCGTCGTACAATAGATTTGATACAAAATGATAGCAAATCTCTAAATATAATTTGCTACAGGCTGCTCTTTCGGCACATCTACTTCCTACAGTGGCGTAACTACCGGGTGGCAAATCGGCAAATTGCCACGGAAAGAGGGCCCCGGTCTGATGAGAATCCCAACTCGCAACATTTATAATTACACACTTAGTAAAAAAAAGATTCTTTTGTTGGGGAGCCCATCCGATGTATTTACCGCGGACGCGATGTATTTGCACCACTTACTACTTAGTAACACAGAAAAGCTAGACGATTACTTTTTGTGTTCCAATTTGTTCATCGCTTGGTTCTACAATAATTTTAAGTGAAGACTGAAGACGTATAAATTATAATCTGAAGAATACTCATATGAAATTTAATTTTACACTTCAGATACTTAGATTATACTTATTATTTTGCCTGAATAATTTATTATAGCAATCATACTATAGGCAAAGAGTGTCAGCAACTTTGCGTTGCTATTTTTGAATTATTGACTACTGACTGCGCCAGCAGAAAGTTTCAGGGCTATGTTATTAACGTATGTATCTATTAATGTATGTAAATTTTATTAAAAACTACTTCTTGATGTATTTTAGAGCGACGCTTAACCAAATTCGGTATATCGGCGCGAAGACTACCTGATTTATCATTTATTAGAATGGAACAATTGATTGTAAAAGTGTAAATTCTTGAATGTTATCGCAATCATTAGCTTAATTAGTTGAACACATGTTACTTGCAATATAAGTTCTCGCATTTACGACAAAAGGGATCATTCTTATCGAAGTAGTCGTACAGTGTAAAGCTCTCTGGGACGACGATACGCTGCCCAGATAATAAAACTAAGCTGTTGTGAAGTTGGAATACTTTTATTTGAAAACCATCATCCACAATCATGGACCAGCATCATCGTGAAGTTGTTGACGTCAGCAGTGATCACGTCCACCATTTAAAAAACATGGCTGAGGTATCTGTATCGTTATCAGAAGTGGGATATCAAGGAGTCCCCACCCAAGACACGCCCTCAACAATAAACAAGAACATCACATCAGCTGGAGCCACCTAATGCCCAGGACCAAGAAGCTGGTACCATAAACAATTCACTGTGGGTTGGTGTACTACGATCAAGATCACAAGACTATGGAGCACAGATGCAAGAAATATCGCCACAGTTCCTCCTGTAAATGATAGAGGGAGAGAGTTTCTACTCGAATCTAAAAAGTACTGTGATAACTTTGGAATTAATATTCATGCAATTGCACCAGGAGTTAGCCGAGCGAATAGTCAAATCGTAAAGAAAGTTGTCGGCAGAGGACTACCCCATGAGGTGCGGCGTACTCCGCAACCTGGTGACCAGCTGACCGTATCGGCGAAAAACGAATCACCTACATACCACGATACTGGCTCAGCCGTCTCTTTCCGTTCCATCGACTTCGCGAGAACCACGTACAAGTAAGTAACTTAAATCCTTAATATCACAAAAAAAATTCTTAAATCTTTCACCATCCTTTCAATAATTCTTCGAGACCCTCCGAGAATTCTCCGGGAACTCTCCGAGAATCTACGAGAACCTACGAGAACTCTTCGAGACCCTACGAGAACTCTCCGAGATCCTACGACAAATCTTCAAAACCTCTCAAATAACTCTTAGACTTCTTGAGAACTCTCGGAGGCACTTACAAAAATCTATTCATTTTATTGACTTCCTTCTTTCCCTATGACAGAAGGTTTACTTTATACTACTCAGAGAAAGTTTTTACATTTGTTACAGATCAACGAGAATCAACAGGAACAAACGAGGCTGGTGCAGAGCGTGCACCACCTGTCAGTATGGCCGTATCGGCGCGAAGACTACCTGATTTATTAAAATGGAACAATTGATTGTAAAAGTGTAAATTCTTGAATGTTATCGCAATCATTAGCTTAATTAGCTGAACACGTGTTACTTTCAATATAAGTTCTCCGCATTTACGACAAAAAGGATCAGGATTGGCTCGCTTCTCGTGTGCATAAGACGTTCACCCGGTGATTTCCTTATGCCACGTGACGATCGCGACTGGCCCAAATCCTACAGTTCTCAAAATCGCCGCTAGGTTGATTTCAACCAAACGGTGATTTGTGTCCGCGTTGTAGGCGCCCCCCACCTGACTCCCGGCGGCCACACAGCCAGTGTGGTTGCTGTGCGATCACGGAGGAGTGTCCCAGTGACTTCTATCAGTGTAATGTGTTCCGTCTAGTGTTTTTGTGCCGTGTTCACGTTGAACTTTTCGTAAGTCCGTGTCCCCCCGCGCTCAGAGACGCTTTATGTGTTAAAATTAGAACTTTTCCGCGTACCTCTTCCGCGTTCGTGTTACCGCGTGCGCGATGAAGAAACGGTCGCCACCTTCCGGTTCCTCAGAGAAGAAGGCTGCACGCTCGAGGTCAGTGTCACGATCTCGCGCGCAGCCGATGCAGCTCGACGAGCCCGCACTTCCGGCTACTGCCGCTTCAGCTCCAGTGCCCGGATCGCCGAGAAGACCGAGCAAGACTCGCGACGGTGAGTCGCCGGCATCAGGGAGGGGGGAAGTACTTCCCACTCCCGGATGTTCCTCGGCGGCACCCGCGGCTGAGTCCGAACCTGCCCGGTCTGGCGAGGGACGTGGCCTCTTTTCCGGACGGCTTGAGGAGGACGTCGTAACCTTCAGGTTAAATCGTTCCCTACTTAAGAAAGGCCTTCCGCGAGATCGTTATTAGGCCCTCGTTGACCAGATCCGGCTTCAAGGGTACCAGGTAACGTCCTCGTCTGCAGGGTCATCCATCTCTTCACCGAGTTCCGCGGCTTCCAGCCGCGACCCGAGCCCCAGGGGCAGGCCGCCGCCGCCCACTACTACAGCTGCACCGGAGGCTATCATGAAGCCGCCTGCGCCGCTACCCCAACGGAGCCCGCCGCGCGACCCGCGGAAGCGCGCCAGGCCCGTACCGGACTCCACACCACCGAGCACCTCCGCCGCGCCTGCGTCCACCTCTCCGCCTGCTAAGCGGGTTGTGGACGCCGCTGTGGCCCCCACGTACGCCGCCGCGGCCTCCCCGCCGCCGGCCCCCATACAGACGCCGCCGCCTGCTGCGGGCAGTTCCGCCCCGCAAGCCGCCCCCGTCGCCGCCAAGCCGCGGCGTTATCCGCCCCTAGTTGTGGAACAACTCCCCGACTGGACGGTGCATTTTGCCGAGCTGCGCAAGCAACTCGGCTGCGCGCCCGTGTGGTCGGGGGGTTCGTTTCACCCCCCAAGACGAAAACGAGTTCCGCATAATTCAGCGGTACCTGTGCCTCCTGGAGAAGGAGAAGGGAGTAGCCTGGTTCAGCTACTCCCTTCCAACAGAAAAATCTATCAAGGTCGCGATACGCGGCCTTCTGCAAAACACGCCCGCGGAGATCATTGAGGAAGAGTTGGTGCGGCTCGGCTTCCAGCCGGAGTATGTCCGCCCCATCCAGGCGCGGAAGGGCAGGCCTGGCTGCATCTTCCTAGTGATGCTCCGCAGGACCCCCGGTGTCATCCCCGACGTGTATGGCATCACCGAACTCCTAAATATCACCGGTGTTAAAGTGGAGGCGTGGTGGGGACACAAGGGGCCCAGCCAGTGCCACCGCTGTCAACAGTTCCGGCACAGCAGCCGGAACTGTCATCGCCCCATCCGCTGCATTCGTTGCGGCGGTGGCCATTTTGCCCGGGACTGCCCCCGGGACGAATCAGCTCCTGCTACGT
>LUGF01044657.1:480365-498741 GCA_001625245.1 Calycopis cecrops
TATTATTATCTAAGTATTGTGCGGAACTACGCCCGCCGGTACTGTAGCGACTCTCAAACTTTTTCATATTTATTCATTTAAATACTTTAAATAAATTACATTTAATATATTCATTTATTCTTATATAAATATTTATTAAGTACTTACAAAAAAATATTTAAATCAACGCTTTTTTACAAATGCCTATGGCCTACTATGTACATACCTATTATTATGATATACCTATTATGTATTTTATGATAAAGACTTTAGAAAACGATATGAATGAGTAATTCATGTACTAAGGTAATCACAATACCAACATACGTAACTATTCTATTGAATATTTCATGAACATACATGACCATTTCAAATCGATTTTTATTTTTCAAAATATTACAATTAGACGATAAAATTTAAAACACACCCTTGGATTGATGTTTACTACCATATTAAAAAAATTTGCCGGTGACCAATATTTAATCCTGTATAAACGTCCTTATGCAGCGTCACATAATTTGTAAAATTAACAAAAGAAAAAACACACGTTAGAGGAAAAATTTAATTTAAAAAGTCCAATACTTTACCACAAAAAAGTACACGCTGCGTTATGCAATTTTTCTAATAAAAAGTTGCACTCCCGTCTTCAATCGAGACAAATTTTAAAGCGATTAAATAGGGATAAATATTGAGAGCCACTGTCCCGTACAACACCGTTCGCTGCTCATTTGCAGCAGGGACTGTCCGGTGTATGCACACGAAATCTGGAGCCGGCGGAACACGATACAATGTTACGGAGTTCGGAATATATATTATAATATAATATATTGTTATATATATATATGATAGAAATTGATATAAATAAATATAAATAGTGATCTTTATATATAAATAAAACGTAAAAAATATAATAATGTGTAAACATGTGGTGTTAGTTCCTGTGGAAAATAATAGTATTGGTAAGTGAAAATAATACGTTATTATTGTAAATTAATATTTAATGTGTATTTTAACTTTTAAGTACTACTTTAAGTCAAAATTTAATAGCTACATAGAGTTTTGAATAAAATAAATATACATTTGGGTATTATCTTAATAATAATAATTTATGATTAATTTAGCCTTCTGAATCCTTCGAAGTTACGATAATATTATTATTAAACATTATGAAAACTAAATACATATTAACACAATATATAAACCTACTTTAACGTTGTTTTGAAATAGTTATTATTTTATACTAGCCTGTTAATAGCATTTTATTACTATATTAGTAATAATTAAAATTATTTAAATAAGGCTCATTTAGCTAGTATAGATAAAAGGAAATTATCCTTCCTTTTATACACCATGAACTCTTACTGGAAATTCCGACATAAATATTACAATCTAATTATCCTTATTATTTGTGGTACCTACATTCTATGCCATACACAATTCTCGTGTCCTACAAATGTATAGATATATAATATGTCTGCCACGTGGTCTAGTGGTAAGCGTGTTCAACCACAGACGTGAGGTCCTGGGTTCGAATCCCGGGTCGGACCAAAAAATTGTTATTGGGATTTTTCAATTTCTAATAACATTCCGGAGTCAGGAAGTTGGCGGGTGGTACACCCCCGTGCCTCGGAGAGCACGTTAAGCCGCCGGTCCTGCGCCTGATTTCTCACCGGTCGTGTCGGATTGCCGTCCCATCGGAATATGAGAATGAGGGAATAGAGAGTGCACTTGTGTCTGCGCGCACACTTGTGCACTTTAATTTGTCCTGCGCATCTGGCTCGTCTCCATAGAGAGGGCCGCCGTAGCCGAAATCGGCTCGGAGGACATTATATAATATGACTAGGTGATCTTAAGGCCGGTTCTTCGTAGAGCGGGGGACTCTACAAGCCACTGTTGATGAGCCTGAGCAAGGCAAGGCTGAAAGGCCGCTGCCTCTCTGATGTTGTTCTTTATGAGTTGAGTATGAGCAGTCTCTCTGAGTTGCCTAGAATGTTCTCCGCAGGGGTTTTAGTGGGTCAGAATCCCACATAACTCGGCTGGCGTTATTCCTCCACTTATGGTCCGGGTATATTGTTGAAGATTTTCCCTGCGATAAAAAAGGTGTATGCACTACATCGCTTGTGTACAACTTATTTATATATAGCTGCGCCCCGCGATTTCACCCGCGTAAATTTCGATCTCGTGGAAAATCATCCCATGGGATCCCATAGGAACATTTTTTCGGGATAAAAACTATCCAATGTGTTAATCCAAGTTACTCTCTATGTGTGTGCCAAATTTCATAAAAATCGGTTCAGCAGTTTTTGTGTGAAGAAGTAACAAGCAAACAAACAAACATACAAACTTTCGCATTATAATATTAATAGGATATTCACAATTGCACAGAACCTATTTACTGTTTAGTTTTTTTTGCGTGAGGCATTTCCAAAGTGCCACCAGAACCTGAAGCTAGCAACATATAGTCCATGAAATGCAATAATAAAGGAGCAAACGAACAGTAGGAACTATTTTCATGAATTTCAACGCCCATAGACATCCGCACAGAGGTTTTACAGATTCGTTGCCCTCCTTCCTCCTGCTTTCATAGGCTACCGGCTTCTTACATACCGTCTGAAATGTGACAGCCCAGCTGTCACTTTACATCGGTATCGTGTAAGCGAGAGGTACCTCCAAGTCGTGCTGGCCCAATTCGGCCGCATGCGTTCCTGCAGCATGGCGCTATTTATTGCTTAAACATAGCTGTAACTTTCTGGCGGTATTATGTGAGCGAGGTACCTCCCCGGACCTAATAGGTATTTTAAGAGGCTTTTAGTGAGAGGTATTCCTATAAAAACCGCATCACATTTAGTTTGGTACTCACAGGTAGGTCTACAGTTATCTATATATTAATACGTAAAGCATAAATTTTGGGTAATTTTTTTAGAAAATTGCGCGGACGGAGGATTATAAAAATTGGCACACTTATAGTTTACGTGTAAGAGAAGTGCAGAACGTTAATATTTTTTAATAATAATGCTTATAAATTACATTATTTTAATAAATAAAACATTACACACACTACCATGCATGAACACATGGATACATTTGACACCGTATAGTTATTGATGAAGATTCTATGTGTCTTTTGCATGGGATCAAAATTCTACACATTGAGTACGGTACTCAATTGACATAACATGTCATGATATTAACACTCGTATTTATAAAATAGCAAAGGCGATTACTTATGTAAAAGTAACTGCTCAAGTAACGATTTTTATTCTATATTTAGGAAACTGCATGAAGTTAGAACTGTCAAAACTTTGAATTCAAGAGGGTTTCCTATACGTATTTTATGTCAGTTGTTAACCGCCTTACGGTTGTACCTGTACAACTGGCAGCTTCCAGATCGTGTGCGAAGACCTTATGTATATTTCGCAGTCCACGATATGCCTGGGAAGAGAGTGAGACGTGCATTAGCCTTATAGGCTATATATATAGAATGAACATTTTTTTATTAAATTTCCCACAAATTTGAGGAAAATAAAAAATGATTTTGAGGAGCTTCACTATAAAATAAGATTCTTTAATTGAGTATTCTAGTTGCAAATAATTGCTTAGTTAAGAAACTACTTAGCCGCAAGTAATTACTTCTTTATAAATACGGCTGATTTCAATTACAAAAAATGTTTCACTTAGGTAGATCGAATTTTTATATCACTAATAAAAATAATTTCGGCTTGCATTTTGTTCTTTTTATACTACTTTTTATGTTACTGAGATGAGCGCGTTCAACCAAACAAAAAATATTTTTCATTTTAAATTAGTTTTATAAAAATATCTCATGTGATGTTTCTCTGGGCTATTCTTCCTAAACGAATATATAAATATATAATTTTCCCTAACTTACAAAGTTTATATCTTACTTCGATTAATAACCCTGATTATTATCACTGCAACGCGTGGTTCAGTAGCGATAGGCAATTACTACTACAATTTATCGAAGTAGTCGACTGTTCCGTTTATCGATTCCAATCGACGTTATTCAGTTATTATGAGCAAGAGAAACAAGTTCGGTGGGCGATTATGACTGACAAGGTATTCGTATTAACTTTAACTACTAAATTGTGCAGTAATTTTATAACTTAGTAGCACGTCGATTGTTATTCGAATTTATCGCGCCGAGGACAGCCGCACTACTAAATCGGCGCGACAATTGCAATCGAATAATCGATTCACAGCCCGCTGGCCGCGTACGAGTGCGTCGCGCGCGCGTCGATTCGATTAATCGAACAATCGCGGCGAGGACAGCCGCACTACTAAATCGACGCGACAATTGCAATCGAATAATCGATCCACAGCCCGCTGGCCGCGTACGAGTGCGTCGCGCGCGCGTCGATTCGATTAATCGAACAATCGCGGCGAGGACAGCCGCACTACTAAATCGACGCGACAATAGGCTTTTTGACACTATCAAAAATATACTACGAATTATGGTCATCATATTAAATAAGATAAACCGTATACAAGTCTATTTTATAAAAAAAAATGCATATATATTGTATTGCGAAATAAAGAAGCAATTATTTGTCAACGTCAACAACGTTTTGTGATAGGTTGAAACTCAGATGACGTAACCGGCAAGTAAACTCTAACCGAACTGCCTAGTGTTTACACTTTTGTCACTTGCGTTGGACGTCAATCTAATCATATTGCGCCGCCATGACAGTTAGCACTGTTTTAGGCGCGAGTGTAATAACTCAAATATTTAACATTATTTTTTCTTGTTAACACCTACTGCTTATTTTCTAGAAATATTTATGTAAGCTGCTTAACAAGTCATAAAGTATGAAATAAAAAATAATCAAAAAATTGTCAAATACCCTGATGAATTGTCGAACCGCTCGCGCTGCGCGCTGTACGCTGACCTCGTACGATTGCGTCACGCGCTTAGTTGCGAGTCGATTGTTATTCGATTAATGGAAAATCGCGTGGAGTAACTACTAAATCGACAATCGAATGCTGTATTTCGATTGTTTTTTTTTTTGCAACAATCGCCCATCGCAATGGTACAGTCACCTCAGTCAGTATAGACAGCTTTTCTCTCCTAACATAGGCACAGAAACATAGTAGTTACCTATACACATAGATATTTACCTACTGATCTACCTGAATTACTTGCGAAGTCGGAAGTACGAAAAATGTTTACAATTCAATCTATACCTACCTCAATATTACCTAAATGCCACATTGTTTCTTACTCAGCAGTGCGTGCTTCGCTTGTTTACTTCAGTTACAATATAATGTTGTTGAGCAAAAGTGAGTATGTCAGCAGCTCTGAAATGCGACTATGCTATTTATAAGAAATACATGAATTAAATATGTCTTTGTAAGAGGTGCGCCTGAAGGAAAAATAAACGCATTATACATATTTGAATTGCAGCATTTTTGGAGAAACGATATTATTTTCCTGTGTGAAAATGGGGGGGGCTGTACAGGGGTACAGCCCCCCCGATCAGGTTCCTCTCCGTGAGCCCTCATTCACGACAGCGCCAACGCCATCTCTGTTACCGCGCGCGAACTTCAGCCGACTACGTCAGAGTCGGCTGAGAGACACCGCGGTCTCTCTGGACATGAAAATAATAGTTGAATTATGTATATTAAACATTCATTAGTAAGAGGTAGTGCCACACTGCATGCTTGCATGCAGCCTTTGCAATTGCAATTGCAGCAATTGGGCCGGCACGACCGGGGAGGTACCTCTCGCTTTCACGAGACCGGCGTAAAATGACAGCTGTGCTGACGCGTCTCGTGCGGTGTGTAAGTAGCCGGTGGCCCATGGAGGTGAGAGGAGAAAGGAGGGCAGTGCATCTGTATAGCCTCTATGCTGATGCCTATGGGCGTCGGTAGTAATGAAAATAGCGCCGACTGCTCGTTTGCCTCCCTATACCATAAAAAAAAACATTCTCAAATCAGGGTGCATCTCTCCCATCTGCGGGAGATTGGGTGGTGGTCTCCATCTCGGCTCTAAACCTTGACTCGTCGCCCGGCGCCCACTACTAGCAATTCAATGAAGCTGAAATGGGCTTCTGAGGTCCAATAAAAACCCGGCCGAGGGGTCCGTACCTTCGTAGACAAGATCGTAGTAGACAAGTACAAAGTGAAGAAAACATTAAATGCTATGAGTAGGTAATTACAAAATATTTATTAACTTTTCTATGAAATAGGTACAAAAAAAACGAATGGAGTTTATAAAGTTATTAAAAAAATATAATCATTATTTTTGGACACATTGTATATTCGCCACATAAAATAGATTGCTTTATCAATTCATTGGATAGCACAATGAGTGAGATATCGAGGTCGAAACTTATAAACACAAATTTCTTTAACTAACATTCAATATTTCTAGATGCATGAGAATAGATGGGAGAAGAATAATGGGACTTGTAGCGACTTGTTCTATATGTTTGTATCTATACATCTAAATATTGAAATATGAAATAAAATTTGAACTACATTGTCTTCGGGTGCTATCAAAAATTTAAACAAAGGTACCAATGTGTATTCTTCAATCCTTTTCTGTGCTTACAGCACTCGACATTAATATTTCAGATAGAACAAAAAATCTTCCTGAATTCATAACTAGATACTTATATTCCAAATTCTGATGATGCTCTTGAACAAGCTACATAGTATCTTTTAACCTATCAATCTTTTAACATTTTAGAAATATGTATCACAAGTTTTTCTAAGGTGCAACCTTAGACCCGTCGTCGTTGTTTTCTAAGGTGCAACCTTAGAAAACGACGACTACGAACGAACGAACGATCTTGCGACTTGTGAATTACAAAATTTATAGCTTATTATCTCCCGTATTTTTATCGAATAATATCCAAATACGTGCACACACGTTCGTTATGTACTCCGTTCCTTGTCTCTTTATGAAATTTCAAATTTTAGTAGTAACATTAATTAACAAGGCGTGGTCCAGTAAGGTTGTGTGAGTAGGTATTACCCTAATAAGAGTAGTGCCCTATAGGTTTTTAGGTTTTCAAAAACGTGCGTTTTCATACAGAATGTGTGCATAAATGGCTATGGCTATAACTTTGTATTGCGTTAACTAAGAAGTATGTATTTTTCAAGGCTTCAAGTAATAGACCTCAGTATTTGACATAAATTTCACACGTTTCCGAGAAAAAGGTCGTGACAGACGTACAGACAGACGGACAACAAAGTGATCCTAAGTGGTTCAGTTTTTTCTCTTTGAGATACGTAACTGAAAAAAGAACAAAATCATATGCAAAGTAAAATCGTACGAAACATTTCACTCTCAGTATCAACGTAATGCACTGGCCGCTTATGTATCTTCTTGCATACATCGCATGTTCTTAAGGAGTATCCAGGTAACAGACATACGGTCGCATTTCCGCTGACACACAGTTTTTATCTGTAATTCTGAAAATTCTTCTGCTCATATCTGTCAACAATGCTAATATATTATGTTGACTCAACATTGCAAATTTGTGAACATGTCAAATCAAATCAAATCATATATTATTCCAAAAATTAGTTTTGCTGGTTTTTTGAATAATATGTTCACGAATTCGTAGTATTTAATGAAATAGTGTGTGTACTGTGTGTATTAGAAATGAAGTATTAATACTATATTATGCTATCATTGGAATTTAGAATTAGTCAAAACAATGTTTTGATCAATTCTAAATCGATCTTCTATCTTATAAGAAGTAAGGATACCTTACCTATCCTTACTTCATATACAATGTTGATAAAAGCGAGAGGCATTAAATTAAACCATATAGTACATGAGTGCCTACAGTTGTAAGCCTAAAAAATGGTATGGTACCATTCGTGTGCGAGTCGAACTCGCACTTGGCCGGTTTTTCTATACTAATATATTCTATATAAAAAGAAAAGCTTTTTGTTTGTTTATATCTAACAGGCTACACAACTACTAGTACAGTCAATCTGTAATAAAAAAAAATAAATGGGGAACAAATTACACGAGCAAATTTGACTTGATATATCGTTAGAGGGGCATGTAAATAGCAGAATGGGAGATTGGCGAAGTCTCATCTGTTGCTGATTTTGAGAAAATCCAAAAAAAATTGAATTGCGTTTTTCTTCGAATCTATGGGTTTTAGGGAAAAGTTTATTGGAAAAAAAATGTAGAGGACATTGTAAACTAAATTTTATGTCATTGAAGTGACTTCGTAAGACTTGAAATACAAAAAGTAGGTGGCGCTGATGCGTCTAAAAATTGGTTTTTCCTCATTTTCGCTAAGAAAATGGTTTTTTATTTAAAAATTGTAAATGAAGTTGTTCCTCTTCAAATTTGAAACAACTTTTATTTGAACAATTTTTTTGTATAACTTACGGTTTCCGCCCGTAGCCTACGAAGGGCACCGCATTACAGTTACATTTTTCCTAAAGAACGTGCGGGGTCATTTATTTACGAACATTTCACATCCTTCTAACTTTGCAAAATGTGAAAATTTATTCGTTTATTTATTAAATTATTCAACTATTCGTTACAATAACATCAATATCAAAACAGTTAATTCACAGTATTGATCCAACGCTGTCATTTCTATGTCGGCAGGCTATAGCCTAAAAACGGTACGGGTTAGAAAAAAAATTGTTTTTAAACAAAAGTTGTTGCAAATTTCATACCAAATTTCAGCCCGATCCGTCCAGTGGTTTGGACTGTGCTTTGATGGATGACTATGTTAACTTTGAGTTCGAAATATATAGGTACCTAGATCATGAGAATTTTCAAATTTTGACGCCCAACGAAATGGGTACGAGCGGGCTAGTTATTTTATATTTTAGTGTATTTTTTTAAAGGCAATTTTGACAACCTCGATTTTTTTGTTTTCCGACCTTGTTTATAGAGAGAGTTGCTAAGCTATCGCGATTTTGAAAGTCATTTAGATTTTTTCTACGTACATCTTAGTCAAATAATATCGTTACTATAAGTATTTACTATACCAAATATACGGTTACTAAAAGTACAAAATTGTGGTTTATGAAACAGAATTAATTATGATTTATATATACCTCACAATTATTTAAATTTGTGTCTTAATAAACTAAATGTGTTGTCAAAATGATTTACAATAATAGGTCCATTAAAACAAAACAATCTTCATTTATCTTGAAGGGGTCTGTATGTATTACATAAAGATACTTCGAGAAATATATTTTATAAAGTGTTGGAAATAATACCTACCTACACTCGCAGCGAGTTCTGTCTAGTCTTTCGAATTATTATTATTATATAAAACCCTATATTATGTGGGCAATTTTTTGGGCAAAGACCATATTTTTAATTATTATTTCTACATTTAATATATTATTATATATTACTTAATTGAATATCATTAATAATAAATATTCGAATAGAAATAATATTTTTGTGAGTTATGTGAACCTTATTTTATGAATAAGGGCCAGTTTCACAGGGTCCTATATTTATAAAATTCGCGCTTACCTAAAGAACTTGCAAATAAATAACAAATATCCGTTTCACATATTCTGCTTAGAAGTAATTGATAAAACTCATTTTATGTAAATTAGACTTAAGTAACGAATAGGCTACATGACTCTTTAAATCCACCGGCCGACAAACCGGCCCTCGATATTATAGTTTTGGCCCCCGTTCATTCATCATTCACTCGTTTAGTCTTATACACCTCTGGAAAACTGGATCAACTCCGAAAGGAAAATTAGCAGATTTTAAAAATTCATTCATCATTTCTCATTTCATTCATTCATTCATTTCATCAGTCATTCATTCATCAATTCATAGCACCCAGTAAATCTTATCTTACACGAGACCGGCGCGCGTAGTGACAGCACGCCGGTTGATCGGAGTGCTGTGTAAGTAACCGGTGGCCCATAGAGGTCGAAGGAGAAAAGGGGGCAGCGAATGCGTATAGCCTCCATGCGTCGGTGGTCAAGAAAATG
The DNA here is from genome assembly GCA_001625245.1 of Calycopis cecrops. Classification (NCBI taxonomy): domain Eukaryota; kingdom Metazoa; phylum Arthropoda; class Insecta; order Lepidoptera; family Lycaenidae; genus Calycopis; species Calycopis cecrops. The sequence goes on from LUGF01044657.1 coordinate 490,314, forward strand.
GCTCCGACTGCTAGTTTGCACCCCTATTCCGTAAAATAAAAAAGGCAATTAGCGTAATTGTAAAGTAAGAATTTGCGTTTACTCTATTATATTTTTATGTGGTATGCTAGCCAAATGAAATATTCAGGAATACTTTCATATGAATTTTAGAAATACTTATTCAAAAAGAGTTGGAGGAAAATAGGTATTTTGATTTTTTTACAGCGCCTCAAAATTAATATTAATAGGTAAATCGTTCTTAAAATATTCATTTCAATGTTATTCCAATTTATGATTAGCTGCAGTTACTTGACACACCAGGCCTAGTATTCAAGTGGTAGTGGCAAAATCACGATATTAAATACGGCGACCACGTGAGACTAACTGTTACATTGTATGAATACTTAAAAATCGGGCTTCGGCCCACCACTCATTCCAGCCTCGCCAGGATCGACAGCGGCAACCACACTTGACCCTCTGATATGATCGCAGGGAGCCCGAGGGAAAAGCTAAATCTGTCTTGGGACCCGCAAGGAATTTAATCAGAAGAAAGTAGGAGGGAGTAGGAAGTAATTCCAATTTCCCTCCCTACTTGATAATATATATATACTAACTCTATATATGAATACTTAAGTGAAATTGGATTCGCTCTGAAGGAATCGGATCTTAAAAAAAAAATCGTTGAAACATCAGTTGAACCCCGCAATTTCACGCCGCACGCCTCTTCGATATGGAATCAGCTGCCTCCCTCGGTTTTTCCGGACCTAGAGATCCTCAAGAAAACAGCTTATTCTTCTCTCAAAGGCCGGCAACGTCTCTGTTAGTCCTCTTGTGATGCGGAAGTCTGTGGTCGTTTGTGATCACTTAGCATCAGGTGGTCCAATTGTTCTTTTGGCTCCTATGATATAAAAAAGCCATTGAAGGAGACCATGCATGGGAGGTGAAAGGGATACGTTTTGAGCATCCCCACGGCCCACCGCTGGGCTAAATTCGTACCTGGGTCGTACATACATCAAATATGATACTAGTTGACCCGTGATCACTTCGTAGAGCATCAAAAATAAAATGTATTAAAGCATAATAAAATAATATACCATATTACAAACCTTATAAAGTAAAGTCATAATTATTGTCACATTGCTATTATTGTTAACTCTCTAAATATTGCATTAGTCATATACCTACCTAGTTGTTTTTACAGTGTGGTTACGCAGACGTTCTAAAAAAGCTAGGTACAGTACAGGAAGTTCAGTAAATTAAAATAAACATTGTTACGAACAAGGTCTCTTTATAATAATAGTAGGTATAGATACAGATCAGTACAACAATGCACATAAAATAGATTTTTATTTCGTCAATTTCAACTGTCGTTGAACATTAAGGGTGACATGGAGTGTATGCTACACGAGATTTTTAGACGCGCCGACCGGCGTAGTAGTCGCTTTTTAGATGCTGAATGCAGCGACTAGACGCGGGGGGCGCACACTTGAAGACGCCAGACGCGGCGACTTAGACGCTGTATGTCAATTAATGTCAAATAACGAATAAATGCAGTCTCGAGAGTCGCACGACTACTGCGACCGGTCGCAGAGAGTCGCCAAATCGTGCGACTAAAATCTGCGCGTGTGCTGTGCCTCGAAATTGGCGTAGAATAAATGTTTGAGTCATCAAGACAATAGAACTCCTAACACGACACTAATTGTCAAACCGCCCGAACCCTATTCGTCAGTGGCCAATTGGGTTTTAGGCAATTGTTTCGAATTAGCACGATCCAAATTTAAAACGTATCTGACCATCTACATACGCGTAGCGCCATGCCAACGAACGGGGCCAACACGACCGGGGATACCTGTCTCGCATGAAACCGCCGTAAATTGACAGCTCTGTCGCGATTATTAGTATACGCATAATTGTTGTGCAGGTGCATAACAAATATGCGAATGTGTACGAATCATTGCAATGATGCCCCGTAGATATCGTGTTATACTTTAAAAAAATGTTTGTAAATGTCGTCAGTTAACGGACGATAATTTTACGTGATAACGAAATAAGACGTTTAACAAACGACTTTTTTTTAATGATATAGGGTGGCAAACGAGCAGACGGAGCCATTTTCATTCATATTTCGCCCATAGACATAGACAGGTGCGCTGCCCTCCCTTCTCCTCCCACCTCCACGGGCCACCGGCTACTTACTACAACGCACTAAACGCGACAGCACGGCTGTCACTTTACGCCGGTCTCGTGTAAGCGAAACGTGTCTCCCCGATCGTGTCGGCCCAATTCGACTGCATGCAAGCATGCAGTGTGGCACTACCTCTTACAAAACCTGATATATTATCACTGAATTATCATTATTTTTTTAAAATACAAAAGAAGTTGATGACAAAAAGTAAATTATACATTTTTCAATAAATAAATTTCGTTTATTTGCACTCTTAAGCCTGGAACGTGACATTGAGTCATATTTTTCGTGTGTGCAGTCGGCGTTCATTGATTTATAAGATTATTTGCGTACTTTCCCCTAAGTACGCATAGAGAAGAGGGCCTTTGTGGGACCAGGACTCAATAGTTATGTAGTTGTAAACTAGCGTGACGCGGAGGGTTATTATAATTTAATAACCCTGTATAGAAATATTTTCTTTCATTAGTAACACGCTCCAAATTTAAAACGCATTCTAGTGTTCTAGTCGAGTCTACAGCACTAGAAAGTTGTAGTAGTTTAGAGTACTTACTAGAAATATAATTTACTTTAATTAGCAAAAGATATTCCAAATTTAATACTTATAGGACGATCTATATATTCGTAGACAAGCGTGGTTAGTTAGTTAGTTACCGGGACAGAGGAATCATGTAGCTGTAATCGAGCAAATGAGGAGGGAATCCGAAATATTTACAGTAGTTAGCAAAACATTCCAAAACGAAACAGACGATCTACGTACGTGTAGAAAAAGGGGGTATTTAGTGACCGGTACATGGGTATTAACTAATTTTAATCGCGCCGACGCAGAGGGTTATTACAAATATTTACTGTAATTTTATCAACGATCCAAATTTAAAACACATCAGGTGATATACATCGTTTAGAAAAAAGGGGCTTCAGTGACCGGGACAGGGGAATTATTAGTTCCAATCGAGCTGACGACGGTAAGTAGAAATATTTACAGTAATTATTAACATTCCAAATACAACCGAAACATGTGATAGAAATATTTATAATAATTACCAACACATTCCAAATTCAAAACGCATCAGGTGATACGCACCGCTTAGAAAAAGGGGGCTTCAGTGACCGGGACAGGGGAATTAGTTGTAATCGAGCCGACGAGGGTTATTAGAAATATTGACATCATGGTGCGCGCCACTGCAGTGAGCCGTGGATTGCGCACATGCGCACTACGCTCCGCAATCCCCTTGAAAACACCGCGACGAAATCCGAATACTTGTTGTTATAATGTTGTCCACGATCGTACAGTGATACCTCTCCATATATGAACGCATTATGAGAATATGAAGTTGCCGAAATTCGATATCTGTAAGTCTATATGTTTACTTTTATATTCTGATGACTATTAATTATTATAAGTGCTTGATAACCTTTTTACTATTGTGTACATAGAAATTTAATGTTTGTAATTACTATTTTAAAATACTGTTGTTTATACTGCGTACAGTGTAAACAAAAATGTTTATATACACTACATGGGTACTTAATATATAGTTTAAACATTTTTGTTTTCACTTATGCACCAGTTAATACATATTAAATTAGTTTGGCATATTACGTTTCAGTACTTTAATATTAATTTATTTCTACATTTATATTCATAAAGAACTAAAAAACGTTGTAGTTTTAATGGTTTTATACGTGGAGTATTTAAGTGGCTTGACCTCAGAAATATCATGACTTGACAGTAGACGGGAGGGTCCGACTTCTCGCTCTCAAACGTCACTCGCTCGTGACTGACAGCTCCCGGGATGTGATGGCTTCCTTCCTAAGACCTTTAGCTTCCTTCTGTGTTTATTCATGTAACAGCGAGATCCAGTAGGAAGTAGATAGGAAGCGGTGGATGCTGTTTCGCTTCATCAATAATTTATTAATTATTGAGTCTATGACTAGAGGACTACGTATCTAACATAGTGCAGAATTTAAATGTTGTGAAAAGGCAAGATTAGTGATAAATAGTCATAAGATAGATAACTTAAAAAACACGTAACAAAACATATTCAAAAATTTGTTTCCCAACAACAACAAACAAAATTAAAATAAAAAACAAACCTCCAACTAGGTTTTATTATTTGTTGTTGGGTTCAATACCCAGTTGGGTTTAATTAATATGAAATATACATTGATCAGTTGAAGTGTTTGTCTAGTGCCCAACATCACTCGCGTTATCAAATCCAATATACGATATTTCATGCGTTAACATCCGTAAAGCCGTTAAAGCTGTAGGAAAGAACATAAATCTACAAACACAACATACTCGTACTATACAAGGTTGATACAAGCGAGAGGCATTAAATGAAACCACATATAATAGAAGTGTCTACAGTTAATCCGAAACTATTGAAGATAAGTTTACGAGAAGTATAGGAAAATACCTTTCTCAAAACATAAACATGCTTTGTATCGTCTCGTACAGCGAACGGCAACCTCGTACTGGGTGAATGACTCCGGTCATAGTCTGCGATCAGCTGCGATATAGCATGTACGAAGTGAGAAAAAACTTTAAAAAATTCCTGTGGCTAATTTATTGCTCAGATTGATCTGATTTTTGTTGCATAGCCTGAAAATAATACACTTAATATGTGGTTTCATTTAATGCCTCTCGCTTGTATCAACCTCGTGTATTTGGAAATTTGTCTGTACCTCACGCTCGCACAATACCGTTGCGAAGTGACAGCTGTGCTGTGATGTGAGTTTCCGGTGGTCCATAAAGGGGAAGGTGCAGAGCAATGCATCTGTATAATGAGTGAGGCTATGTAGTAGATTAAGTTTAAAGACTGAATAAAAAAATTTCAAAAAAAAAGCCCATATGACGATGTCACAATGCTCGTCTGAGTCTGACTGCTCGTTTGCCCCCGTAATAATGTCGCCTCAAAAATGCTCGTTGACAAATTAGATTAATTTAAAAAAATAATACACGCAGATTTCCTCACGTTATGTTCTTAAAAGACACTATATTTTATAAACATACTAAGAACTAGCTGCGCCCCGCGGTTTCACCGGTGTAATTTTCGATATCGTGGAAAATCACTCCATGGCATTTTTTCGGGATAAAAACTATCCTATGTGTTAATCCAACTTACCCTCTATGTGTATGACAAATTACATGAACATCTGTTCAGTAGTTTTTGCGTGAAAGAGTAACAAACAAACAAACATACAAACTTTCGCATTTATAATATTAATAGGATAGGATAAGGTAAATGGGCAAACGAACAGTCGGAGCCATTTTCATGACTACCGACGCCCACAGACATCCGCATAGAGTTTATGCAGATGCGTTGCCTCCTCTTTCCTCTTCCGACGTTCATGGGCACCAGCTACTTACATACCGCAGGAAACGCGACAGCACAAGTGTCACCGGTGCCTGCTCCAGCATGTAGCCAGGCACTACCTCATACTCAGCTTGCGAGCAAACGTCTAAGAATGTAAAATGTTAAAAAGCATCGGGCTTACACGGCGATTGTAATCGAACACCGCGTCTACTCGCTCCGAATTAGATCTAAACTGTAATATTATAAGTTTGTTTGTTTGATTTAACGCGCTGAACTCATAACTATTGGTCCAATTTGAACAATTCTTGCCGTGTTAGATAGCTCACTAACTTGGCACTAAGCAAGGCTAAGTAAAATGAAACTACGACTTTTAGAAGCCGAGCAAGTGGGTACCGCGTGTAAAGCTGCTGGGCGTTCCTAATCCTACTAATATTATAAATGCCAAAGTTTGTATGTTTGTTTGTTTGTTACTCTTTCACACAAAAACTGCTGAACCGATTTTCATGACATTTGGCACACACATAGAGGGTAACTTGGATTAACACAGAATAGTTTTCATCCCGAAAAAATGTTCCTATGGGATGCCATGGAATGATTTTCCACGGGATCGAAATTTACGCGGGTGAAACCGCGAGGCGCGCCTAGTAACATATAAATATAAAATCACATACTATAAATCTAGTTTAGTTTCCAAAATTAACATTTTCGTAGTTCTTTTGCCTTGCCTTTTCCTTCTCATTTAAAAGTATAAAATCTTTACCTTTTTTTTTCTTTTTTAACATTTACGTGTGATACCTAGAAGCCTGGGTGGCCCCTAGGCCTATGTCGGATTCGACACTTAGTGTGATACCTACTGAACCCCTGCGGGTGCCATCAGCCGCTATATTCGGAGGGTCCCGGATCTGCAAGTCACAGGACCCCTCCAGCGGCAGGCTGGCCTCGAAATCTGTGGAGTACAGCTTTCTCCTCCTTGGGGGCTGTCCTGCTGCCTCTGAACAGTCCCTACTACGTCGTCGGGACCGTACAATGGGGTCAGGTTCTCTTTCTGACCCCAGGCCCCCGTACTCCAAAGGAGCACTCCACCAATTTGTCCGAATCGGACCGACCAGTCGTCCTAACCCTCGCACCATCTGCTAATTCAGTGGAAGACCCTCCAGCAGAGCTGCCCTCCCCCGGATCCTGTGCTGTATGGGTAGCCCTGTCTTGCATAGCCTCGGTGATCACTGACGCACGCAAGCCCCTCACCACGACAAGGTGGTAGGATTTTTGGCGGGATCACACCTTTACCTATCCTATTCTAATCTACTGTCCCTGAATTTTTTTTCAGTAGGCTAGTATTGCGGATGTCTGTGGGCGTTGGTCACATAACATCAGGTCGCCCAACTGCTTTTACCACCCATGCTATATAACAGAAGAAATAATAACATGGCAACACTAGTTGCAGTAAAATTGTTTTAATGGATCTTATCGCGCTGCGAATAACAACTGTAAAGCGTATGAAATCCGAGTTGTAGAATATATGCATCGCGAAAATATTTGTTGAAGTATAGTTCCATTGTTTTTATGGTATAGGGGGGCAAGCGAGCAGTCGGAGTCATTTTCCGCATAGAGGCTATACAGATGCGCTGTCCTCCTTTCACTTCCCCCCTCCACGGGTCACAGGCTACTTACGCGCCGCACGAAACGCGGCAGCACAGCTGTCATTTTACGTCGATTTCGGATAAGCGAGAGGTACCTCCCCGATCGTGCCGACCCAATACGGCTGCATGCAAACTTGAAGTGTGGCACTACCTCCTACTAGGACTCTATCAGGAATAATTGTTAAGTATATTAGCATCGATGTATAATAGTACCATAGAAATAAGCTACACCGATGTACCTGCGCAGAATATATTTTTTTCGAAGGCGCGAAAATATTTCAGCCAATCACCAGCCAATATTTTTGCACGGGAAATTCTTCATTCGTCAAACGAGAGCTGGCATTCGTCAGTTGCTTAGCCGAACGTCAGTCATACACACGTCAAAAGTCCTGCAGAACAGATATCGCGAGCGAGATAGCATAAGCTCACGTCTTGTTATATTTTAAGCCTTATGAGTTGAAGAATGAGGTTTTTATTGAATTGGTGCTATAAATGGGATTAGATCGGCCTATTTTGCACTCTTCTGCGTCAACGACGAAAGCCTAAACTTATTTTCGTGGTTGAACTATACGTTAGTGTAAACAATAATTGAATTTGCTGAAAATTTGTAAACAAAATAATTTTTTATCTTCCTATTCGCAATTAACGCGAGCATGGACGTTCCATTGCCCAAATTGTATTTCGAAGAAGGCTTCAAACTTTATATTACGCATTACGAACTTGAAACTTTAGGAGACTTAAAAAGGGTGTTTTTAAATCCCGTAAAGTTGCACATTCAATATGTTACAGAATGATTTCTGTAACACTTATAACGTTACTGTTTTAACCCATTAGTAGTCACAGTACAACTGTCGAAACAGTTTATATATATGATTGTATACGGCAACACAGCGTTTATTTTATTAAATAGACTAGCTACGCCCCGCGGTTTTACCCACGTAAATTTCGATCCCGTAAAAATAGAAAATCATCCCATGGCATCACATAGGAACATTTTTTCGGGATAATCACTATCATATGTGTTAATCCAAGTTACCCGTCTATGTGTGTGCCAAATTTCAGGAATATCGGTTCAGCAGTTTTTGCGTGAAGGAGTAAAAAATAAACATACAAACTTTTGCAATAATAATATTAGTAGAATTTTAAAAAAATACACTTAACCTTCGAATAATTTGAATTTGAACCTAATTCCTGTTTTAATATAAAACAGATAACGGTCATTTCTGTTTTAATATAAAACAGATAACGGTCATTTCTGTTTTAATATAAAACAAATAACGGTCATTTCTGTTTTAATATAAAACAGA
>LUGF01044665.1:0-13537 GCA_001625245.1 Calycopis cecrops
GTATGATATAGAAAGCTGTAAGTTTTCCAAATAAATAAAATAAAAATAAAATAAAATAATATAATACTTTTGATTACTCGATATTCTAATTGAGTAAATCTGTACTAATAATATAGAACTGGAGAGCTTGTTTGTTTGTTTGAACGCGCTAATCTCTGGAACGACTGGTAGGTATGTTTATAAAAGATAAAACAAGAGACATGAATTGGCATAACGGACTAGAAGAGACGTGAGGGGTTAATCATATAACGACTAGCTGTTACCCGCGGCTTCGCTCGCGTGATTTTTCGCGATACAAAGGAACCGATGGTACTCCACAGTTCTTCATCTATCTCTATACTAAATATCACATCGGTCCGTTGATGCGATTTGGTGTGAAAGAAGGACATAGAAACAAAGAAACAAACGCACTTTCTCATTTATAATGTTATAAAATGGATACCTGTTACTGTCCATAAACTCTCGTCAACTCTCTGCTCGACTGAATTAATATTATGTAAAATGTGAACATGCTATGCAACACTAGATTTTTAGAACAATTGCACCAAAATTAAGCTCATGCTTCATTATTTTAATGCATTTGCCAACACTATTATTGCATTCAGTAACACGATAAGATATTAAAGGTACTAGACAAAACCTGTGCTCGACGTTTCGACTGGGTTAAATTAGCTGTAGTCCATGGTGGCTGGTGTAATCGCAATCTCTTAATTATGTGTAACAAACGCGAAAGTCTCAAAAAAGTATCATAACAACGATCAAGTTATAAACACACTGCAGATAATGATATAAACCAAATCCGCTTACATATTTTTATTATCAGTAACGATACGTCTGAAAACACTTAAGTTATTTATTCAAGCCCTTCCAGTACAGTCACTTAATAACCCATCAACATTTCACGAGTTTTTGAAGTAAAACTTCTATATGCACGCTTGACTTGGGCAGTATGCTGGCGAGAGCGTTAACAAAAATCACACAACGGGCGAGGCGCTGCTGCAATGCAGCAACTGTGTGAATTGTTTAGGGATGTTGCATTCAGACTGAGAGTTTCTCCAAGTCCATTGAAAAGGGATAAATTAAGGTCTGCATACCAAATATTTAGGATTAGGAATATGAGAGTGTCGATAGTCACCACTAGGTTTTACCTGCTTGTAGTATTATTATAGGTAGCTATAGATCGCTCGGAGAGGCTCTAAAAGTTTATATTTTTGGCGCAGTTTATGTAATCCTTAAATAATTTTCTTCGTTTGAAGTTACTCAGTCCATAGTTTCCGTTTAAACTGAGCGAGAATACATTTTTGATGACTAACAATAAAATTTTGGCCTAATAATAATGATGGATCAACATTTATGCAAACGTTACGTTAATAGGGATTGGAGTAATTTGTAAAACTCCCATTTTAATGAAATGCTGCCTTTTTACAGCATAAGAGAGTCAACAGTCTTTTGATGACAACCGACGTCCATTAACATCCGTGAAACCGATGTTTTTTTTTCGTTTCATGCTATTTATAGTTTAGATATACTTGGTACTACTTAAGGTAGGTATTTATTTAAACAACTTGTATAAATATCTAATATTTTGTTCTATACTTTCCATATAATATGTAGAAAGTATAGATAAAAAATTCAATACATACAAAATCAATATAATATTGATTTACTTAAAATTTTATAATTACTATGTATGTTTTTAAATCACTATATAAAATAGACTTCCCTGATGGATGATATGCAGAATCTAGCAAAATTCGTTGATGTCCTGACATGCATAAGTTCCATGGAGAAACTTCAAAGTTGTCTAATTCGGGTCGGTTTAGGGCAATACAGTGTCCCTACAGGATCCTGTTGCTCGGCGATCCGGTACCGTCCAATTATAGTGGCCAAAGGCCCGCAGAAGCTTAGTCACTATTGCACTGAGTGTCGATTCCGATATAAGTCTAGGGGCTACTCGGGCTCCGAGGTATAAATGTATTCCCCTATGTTAACAAAAAAAGGGGGACATATTGTAGTGCCCTCTTATAAAGGTGGCCGTGCCTCCTTTTTGTTACCACAATCTGTCGTTACGAATTAATTAATAGTTTCTCTTGCATCTTGATAATTGAAAATTACTGTATATTTACTGTGAACAGTAAGAGAGTTCAGTTTAAGTGGAAAGTTTAGAATGTACATGTGTATTGTATAATTCTCTCCACCTAAGATTACAGGTACATGGTACGTGTGAAGTTTCCGCGTGTGTTTATTTTGATTAATACATATTGATTAAATTCCGTGTATTGTATTTTAGGCGTTTACAATAAGTATAACACAAAGGTACACGAGAAATGTTATATCTATCTACAGGTGTTCATACACGCTTCCTTATTTTCAACTACTCTGTTATACTCTCGGCTATCAGAAAATAAATAATAATAATATAATTATATTACTGGTATGGGGGACAAACAAGCAATCAGAGCTATTTAGTGACTGATGGCGCACATGAGCATCCGCATTTTTTTTATGCTATAGGGAGGCAAACGAGCAGTCGGAGCCATTTTTTTTAACGACGCCCATAGACATTCGCACAGACGGCCATGCAGACGCGCTGCCCTCTTTTTTCCTCCCACCTCCATGGGCCACCGGCTACTTACACACCACACGAAACGCGATAGCAAGCTGTCACTTTACGCCGGTCTCGTGTAAGCGATAGATACCTTCCCGGTTGTGCCGGCCCAATTCGGCTGCATACAAGCTTGCAGTGTGGCACTACCTTTTACTTCATAGATTTAAATACCTAACATAAAACATATTATGTTGCTAAATTTTCACCAAAAAGTTTTTGAACGCATCTTCTACTCGTATATTTTAAACTATCTGGTTTCTAAAAGAGAAGAGTTAAAGTGTTTAACTAGTTACGGTGAGATTGTTCACAACACAACGAGGCTAGTTCAGACAAGTTGGAACGTGATAAATGTTCAAACTGCTAATAGGTGCTCTGAAGTAACAAAAACAAAATATTCAGCTTCGTTGAAGCTTAGGAGACTCAATGGCTATTTTTACACAAGGATCAAGATTGAAGACCAACAATTACTGTTCAGTAGAACAAAAGGAGTTGCACTCCGGGAATGCCGACTGTAGTGACAACTTGAACATGCGTTTGTAGGGTACGTAATACGTATAGTATATAATACTAGTCGAACCGACAGCCTTTGGCTTGTCAAAATAAATATGTTGTCATGGTAACGTATAATGTTGTGGCCGAATTGTCAATGCCTTATTCTACCCTACAATAGTGTATTTCAAGTGAGATACCGACTGCAGCATTATATATATATTGATAAATTATAGCCTAAATATTACCGAGGACTAATACTTATACTTATAACAATAAAAGTTTCATTAAAATCCGTCCAGTAGTTTTTGCGTGAAACCCGCACAAGGCTCAGACAGAATCGTCTTCTACAGTTTTAGTATATGTATAGATAATGTATTTATATACAGAAATACAGAAGTGCCTGCTATGGATAGAGTATCGCGAGTTAAACTGTTTTTTTTCTTATCTCATTAAATGACAAAGGCGTCTAAAGAAGTTGCCTTTTCAAAAAAAGGTTGGATGTCAACTCTGGTATGTGACTTGAATAAATTAAAATACATGAGTTTGAGGTGAAATGTGTGTGCCAGAGACGTAAGCGACGTAGGCGCGGTAAAGCTTTACAGTAAGACCACACTCGATTACTCGACCCGGCAAAAGAGTAAAAACGTTTACATTAGTACTATTAAGTAGTTGCCGAAATAAAGTGCTCTTTTTTAATATAAGTTTTTGTTCTTTTATATTTTAATAAATACACGATAATTTGAAACTAATTTATCAGCATCAGTACGCTTGCAGAGTTTTTGTTCGATGCTGGTCACACAACTTGTTAGCACAGCGGGAGACGCCACACCAAAACTTACTTTATAACGTGTTTCTTCTTCTGGTTCTGAAAAATTAAGGCTACCGAGAGATTCTGTTTTCATTCTAAGTTCAACAAAATAGCTGTTGAAATGTCTTTACCTCCCCGATATTGATGGTGCTTTGGCCATTCCATTTCCATCCATTAGCCTGCAATATCGGACTAAAAATTGAACAATTGAGAATTTTAACAAAACTGTGAATTCAGTACATTTAATCCCTAATCTTCGTAGATGATTCGATTTCGTAGATTTATAATAAACATCAATGATGCTTTGTTGGTGCTTCATCTTATCCGTAAAACAGTGACTCCTGCCTCCAATTGATTGTCTTTGTGAAGACGCAGTCATACGATGCGCAAAAAAGCTGACCAGAAACATTATAACAGGACTTGGGTCAAGATTTGCGGAGATGGCGGTAAGCGTCAAGATCTTTTAGCTGTTTTCTTCGCTTGTGCACTTTAATGTATGGTTTCGATCTCGAACAAATAACGACTTCAAGAACTTTTTTTTATTTTAAAAGCTCAATTCGCAATACATTCAAGTAAATCGTTATATTTCTGAACAGTAAAGATGCAAATAAAAGAAGCGATTAAGCCTCCACTCATTGTGTGCGTCGAAGCGAAAAATCCATTGAGATAGTTCAGCTTACCTTCTTTCTTTTTTTAAAAAGTATATTCGATCGACAGCACGTTCGTTACCTGAACTATAAACGAATGGTATCGATTTACGCACGGTTTTTTTGTTATTTGTACTTGCAATTGGTTATCTAATGTAATAATAGCAACTGACAAATAATAAATGTTGACAAACTTAAGTTTCCAAGGGTGTGTTCTTGTTGACCATGAAAGTATAATCACATTGAATTATATTACTATCGTAAGAACTCACTGTATAAACATCACTAGTTTTGGATACTTACCATTACCTGTAATATAATATCTCCCTTCTAGTCTGATTTTAGTATTCTAGGCCGCGAAGTATCTTTAAGATTTTCATGACAGACAATCTCAAGTTTACTTAACGTTTTTCTTTTTAGATAGGAAACCCTAAAAGGATTCATCATCCGACGCTCTGGTTGACTGTAAACATGTGATAATATAATTTTCCTGAGCCTTAAATTATGGTTTGTTACCGCATTTGAAAATTCTCGGGCAGTAAGAATTAAAATAAGCTAGACAACGTGATATAGAGTTTTATCACGCATGAGGTTGATATTCATGATAATCCATATTTCGCGTTGGGTTCATATTACATTCGAGAACTTATTACAATTCATGAAAATATTTGTACACTGAATTTGAAACTAATATATAATTTAAATCAGTTGTAGGTCTGTTGGTTTAGGAGTGCTGTCATTTCGCAGCCTGCGTGGATCTCGTAAATTAACTCAAAACTGAAATATTGATTTATTGAAGCGGGGATTACAGTGTGTATAATCCGTAGTCTGGGTTGTAAGGATTAATTGTTATTTAGTTTTAGTTAACAGTTTTGATTTACTACAGGATATCTATGTATATATTTTACATTCGGTTTTATACATTATCAAATTTATGTATATTTCTATGATGTTCTCGGAAAATGCTCTAAAGATTGCAAAAATGACTGCGAGTCCAATCATATAGTCGTAACCTATTCTTCTCAAATTTCACTCTAGGAGAGATCGGTAACATAGGCCATTATATTTTTTAATGTAAACGAAAATAATTTTAACGAATTTAGTCGCGGTTTATTTAGGTATTTTTCAATTATGTTGAACAAATAAGTTATTTTGCAATCCAATCCTAATACATTGTATATAACTGACTATGAGGCCTATTAACATCCGTATGTGTAGATGTGATATCCTCCGTCACCATATATCTCTCAAGGGACACACAAACTACACAAAACGCGACTATATTGCTATTGGTTATAAGATGAAAATAATCAAAAGAATTCTGTCGTCACTCCGTGATTATCTCTACAAGCGTAATAGTAGAACGACGCCGCAATGTTGGGTGAAGAAATTGGTCAGAAATTGCCTTATTTCCTCAGGATATCGAGTTTTTATTTAAATGTTGAAGAAATCAAATGTAAGATCTGATCATCGTGACAGATATTCTATTCTGAATGTTCCTATTATTATGATCTTCCAGTAAAATTGGACTTCACGTTTAGTTTAGTTACTGAACGTGACTGAACTTTGTATGTGGAAGAGCGTAACCTCCTATAACAAGTACATCTCCTACTTAAAAGGAGGTTTTGACTTTTTAAATAGATTTTCTAAAATCGGGCAATAAATAATTTTTGAATATTCAATTTTTTTTGAACGTATTTTGTGTACACAATAAAATTTAAGATAATATGTCTGAGATACTGTTTAGAGTTTTAATTACTTAAATTCTCGTACTTTTAGAGATGGGATTTGCAAATGTTTATTAAATACTATCGAAAGTTTAATAACATTTTATTAAAATTTACGCTGGTGTGGAAATCTTAATGCTAGATTTCCACACCAGCCTAAATTTTAAATTTGTTTTTGGAAATAAAAATTGTGCATTAATGAAAGTAAATCTTTCAAATACAATAATGTGGCTCGCTAAGCCTTCATTTTTTATAGTGTCCCCTACACATAAACTACGTCGGAGCCACTTGATGGCTATCAGCGCTCAACGCTCATAAGTATCCATATGGTTGCCCGTTAGGATGCGTTGCCCGTCTTCCACTTTCACCCTCAATAGGCCTCCCGCAAGTCACACAAAACAAACAACTTTTAGTCGACTGAGCTAGAGGTAATAAAAAAAATAAAAAAAAAAAATAAATAAATAAAAAAAAGAGGTATCATTGTAATTTATGAAGTTATGTTTCAATGTATTATTATTCATGTTTTTCGGTTTTCAATATTTTAGGTCATTTTTATTAAAGAAACATTGAAGAACATTTAAGTAACATTCAGCAATACTCATTAATCAGTAAGGATTTCAATTTGTTAGACGTTTCAGATACGTGGTTGATTAGTATGCAAGAGAATCTAGCAATCAGCCTGCATCAGAGCAGAGCGGGCGAGCGCCAGCAATTAGTGTAAAACGATATTGTACGTGTGAGATACTGTCAGGGAGGATTTACTTATACCAACGCCAGATGAATCTAAGATTAGATAACATAAGCATATTTGCTGTAATATTTTTTTTTTTTGGTTAATCAGAGCCTTTAAACTACTGACCCCCATAGACAACCACTTAAATGTTATTCAAATGTGATTACTTCTTTCCTTCGGATCTTAAAATGCCACAAGAAACTCACGAGCATGAATAGCATGGTTTTCTATTCGGCGCAAATGAGCGAGAGATACACCCCCCGGTCGTGGCGGCCTAGTTTGGCTATAACGCAGTACGATATTACCTATTACTGGACTAGAATTACTATTTCAAACGAATCCACCACACAAAATATGTGAGAGCGGCGTGGGAACTCTTTTGCCATGCCTATTGCATATTTTACACGGAAATATTTCCCATCTTCCCTCTTCTATTCTAATTGGCCACCGAAAAGTCATAAGTTACAAAACACTTGTCAACCTTGCTCTCAATCAAGCTGGTATCATACCCCCAACATACAAGGCTCTACGTCTTACTTTAAAGCTATCTACCACTCCTCCTACGGTGTTATAACAGCAGTAAAAAGATCAAAACTAAAAATTAACATTCGCGTCAACTTTATAAATAAATGTTCTAACTAGAACGAGATTATTTTACCTTTGAAATCGTAAAGGCGAGACCTTCATCTCAGAATCTCATTCCAAATCCTTATTAACCAGAGGGGTTGATAATGGTTTAGAATGATATTCTGTTCAAATTCGAAATACAAAAAAATATTCGATCAATCATATTATGTATGATTGATCGAATATTTTTTTGTAACTGTGTACCCTGTTTGTGACACAAAATAAAAATGAATTTTTTTGGGAGCAATGAATATACTATCGATTTGATTTGATCACGTCGGGGTCACCAAATGTGGGGTGGTAGCTGGATGTGGATGTCAGGAACGTCTGGATGTACGTGTTCAGCTATCCTTGAAAACCACCTCACATGCAGTTGCCACTCACGTATAAGTCCAATTAACTTTAATACTAATAATGATTTTACTTAATGAATGATTATGGATGATAAATGATTACAAACTATAATGAAATATGAAATTTAATTAACGAATATTACAATGAAATGGCAAGCGAAAATTATACAAAACTAAAGCGCGCGGTCAGTTTGAGTAGTCAGAAGCGAGTCTCTGTCAATGCGGCGCGAGCGTCGATTCGCACAACTCCGGCATACGTCATCGTGCAGAAGTGCACAACTCTTTTGTGTGACGATTTAAGAAGCTGGTCCAAGTTAAAATATTATAGTGGCGTCAATCATCATAATCATCGTGCTAAGTTCGTCACATAGGCAATATTTTAATGTCAATGTATAGTACATTTCGTATAAGATTATTAATTTTTTTAATACTTTTAATCCTTCATTCTAGACTTTTTATCCAATGTCCTAATTTTTAACGATATTCGTAATCATTATTATGATATTGATTGATCATGACGTAGTAATACCGACGGTATCCTCTGCTATAACATACGTAGCGCTGCTACAAGATCGTAGCAGTGCTATACGAACAAGGCTCAGCTACGATTTCTATTACTTTTTGGAACGTATCACATTTCACACCACAACTACTCCGATGGAAAGTCAGTAATGAGAGTTTTAGTGCAAATTGCATGAGAAATCTCTTTTCATTTTACTTAATTTGGTTTAGTTTGAAACTAACGCGCTAGTCTATCAAGATTCAATTTAACAATTCCCTAATGTCCCTCTATGTCGAACGAGTTAGTTCGGACATTAATGTGATTACATGAAGCGAGGACTGGTTTATCTACCGACGGTCTCTGTTCTCCTCGTACGTTTCATAATAAAATATTACTACATTAAATTGGACGCACTTCATTATAAATAAATAAAATATATATTATTAAATGTATAGTCGTAGTTCAACCCTTTCAATTCACGGATTTAGGTTTAGTATCTACAAAACAAGCTCTGGCTTGGAAATATTTGCTTTAAAATTAATGAAAAATCTGTTTTTACGTGCCTGCCAAAACGATGAACGACAGAGAATAACTGTTAAATTCATTTTCATTCAACAAAATATTATCATACAACTGCAGTATATCCGACCTGTAGGCCGCCGAGCGCCGCGCACAGACTACCTCGGTCTCTTGTACCGCATTCACGTTCGCCTTTCAACAGAACAATTACGCGGCCACTGCGTGATTTATTTTCATATTTAGGACGACAGCACACACGAGACTTTTATATGCCGCGACCGGCGACTTAGTCGCTTTTTAGAAGCTGTATGCAGCGACTAGACGGGGGGCGCACACTTCAAGACGCCAGACGCGGTGGCGACTTAGTGGCTATTGTATGTTAATTAACGTCTTAATGCATTCGCGAGATTGCGACACTATCGCACGACTCTACTGCGACCTATCGCAGAGAGTCACTAAATCTTGCGACGGCATTCATGCAGTCTAAAAGTCTTGTGTGTGCTGTGACCCTTACATTTATGTAAATTGTTTACATCTACTGCTATCAGATGGAATGTAATGTAGGTACGTATTTTGTCTGGGAAATTCCAATTAAGAATTATAGTGACATTTTTTTTAATTTTTTTAAATAAACGAATTCTTACATTTCGTTATCTTTTCTGTCAGCTTCTCTACCCCGCAATAATGTTTTGGATTTCAACGCAATAAGATCAAGTGTAACAAAGTTTCTCGTTGCATCACTTGGGTATATATAAATATAATAACTACATGCTTTACATTTCCAATATAAATTGCACATACTTTTCTTTGAATTTAAAGCGTTAGATAATAAAGCATAAATATAAATCCATATTTCACTGTGTGTCAATACAAAAGCTGCAACTGAAATAAATCTCAGAGATGGCCCGGGGAGGTGGGTGGAGAAAGCAAAGGCAGCGCATCTCTATAGCCTCTTGCGGATGTCGATAGTCATGAAAATTGCTTCGTCTACTCGTTTGCACCTATACCATAAAAAAGATATTATACGTTGTTCAGCAAACTACTTCATGTACTACTTACTTTAAGCGACCATTTCGAACAGGTTGTAAAATACATTGTAGCTGTATCGAGCCCGTATTAGTACAGGAGCGTGCAGCTAATTACACAGATCAACGAAATGAAAGTGTGCTGTGTGAAACGAGCCAAGTGTCGAGTCGCGCCGTTGTTTGTGCACTTTATGGGTTGCAGGAGTTGCAGGTGAAGCGCTTTTGTAGCCGCAGGTCCTACTATGTTTGTTAAATAACATATAAATGTTCATAATAATAAATTGCTCTAACTTTATCTGAATATATTATTACATAGTAAGAGATATTAGGTGCTATTTGGGGGAGGCCTGTGTTCAGCACTGGACGTCTTCCGGTTGATGATGATGAAATGATATTGTCATGGCAATGATACCGGCGTGCTGCTGCGTTTCGTGCGATATGTGAATTTTCTGTGGCCCATGTAGGAGTAATAGGAGGCAGGAGGGAACATAGAAAAAAATGTAGAACTCAGAAAGAACAATGGCGAACTCCCATACAAATTTTATCGGGATATTTTTTTAGCGACTTCTCGTAGAAAAAATATTAAAATATAGAGTTTTTATTCCTGATTAAACTTTTCTTAGCAACTAATATTCTGTAAGGCAAGGTCTTTAAGATATTTCTGTTTGAAGTTTTGATCTCTATAGGTACGTTTATAACGGATAGCTGACATATATTTAATACAATTCTTTCACAGAGAAGGAATTATAAAATATACCCCATATTTTATAATTCCTAAAACTGGAAGTAATAACTGTCGTAGAATACTGAAAAAGTAACAAAATTAAACGCAATCGCACATACTGTATACATAGAAGTAAGCCTATGTATTTCAAAATTATCAACTGCCAAATAAGTTGTTTATATATTATAGTAAATTATAAGCAGCGTGTAATATAGTAAATTATAAGCATTCATATCGTGAATGACAGATAAAATCGGAATTCTTTAACAAGCACTAGTCACACAGGTCAGAAGAAATATCAGAGTCCATAGGCAGATGCAGTCAGTCGAGTTAAAAACACGGAAAAGCAGTAGAAAATAGAAATAACACAGGAAACAACGAATAGCACACAAGTACTAAACTACAACGGACAAGTTCAAACCAATATTTTGTGTGCTCTTTTATCTTTGGTTCAAACTTGTCTTTGTCACTAGTCAAGGGTTGCCGGAAATCTAAGATAGAAAGGGGTTTATCATTAATGTAATTCAAGCGCATAATATTTTCAACTAATTATAACTTATTATTAGTATTTTCAATAAAATAAATTACTATTAATAATTAATTATATTTATTAATTATATACATTAAATTGTGATTTGTTTTTTCTTTATTTTAGTTTAATTATAATCTCGAATATTTTATATACATAATACCATTAACAATTATTAATACTCATATTATAATTTGCGTTATCTGTTCTTTCCAATAAACGAAAAACTAAAAATTATTGTTTTTAGCTCATAAACATTTTAAACACAAATACATCAACTTATTTTGTGTATAAATAATAATTATTATTTATTATTATTATTATTTATTAATATTATTATTATTATTTAAAAATGCTCTGCAACCCTGCACTGGTACTTACATAAAAAGTTGTGATGTCAAACCAACCGATTGAAGAAAAGGCGGTATGGCCCAATGATGGTCCCATGATCCTTATAAAGAATCTTATAAAGAAAAGATGTCAAACCAAAAAAAGAAATGTGATTGAAATTATTAATAGTCAGTTGCGTATCCAATATAAATATTTGTAATTCAAAGCCTTCTCAATCACTATGCTTACCACTAAAAATTTTTTTTAAATATTTTTTTCGTATCTGTATTAATAACATGTTAAGTCGCCTAAGAATTCTATCAACATTTTCTAAGCCCGTGTTCTTTCTTGCTGTATAAAGCTAGAATTAAAGTAATAACATATATTTTATTACACTGGAGCGCGATGTTTCAATATGATAAAACAAGTTTGTGAAATTCACTTTAAGATCCAGAATGAAGTTCACGCCCCCGGGGACTTGTCAGTTTATAGAGCACGCTGCTCTTCATTTTATTGCTCGGTCGCTTCTTTTATTCGCAGTTTTAATGGCCTGCGTTATAGGAGATGCCTTGAATAATGGTTTCTTGGGAAATTACCTTTTTGTTTTCTCTAAGTATATTCACTCGCTTGTTAAACAAATTATATAATATTTTATCATCAGTTTAATAAACCTACGTGCTAAACTGGATGGTGACCTCTAAACGTGATCACCAAAGAGGCTGCTTGTAATATTTATTTAGGAAGGGATAGTGCTGTTGCACAATATTGCATTGCATGCGGCTATCACGACCGGGAAGGTACCTCTCGCTTACACGATACCGTCCTAAAGTGACAGTTGTGCTGTTGCGTCTCGTGCCATTTACACTTTCAAAAAACTAAACTTCTTTTCATAATTTTAAAGCAAGAGCCAGTAAACAGTAGACGTTCTTTATAAAAGCTAAAAGTTTCTCAGCCGATGTCCATATTGTGCGATGGCTTTTAATATAATTAATGACGGTTATCGTGGCAGGTATTATGTCAAAATTAGGCTGCCAATATAACTTATACGAAATACATTTTACAGTTAGCAACCAGCGAGTCCCGGTAGAGACGTCATATCTGTATCCTCGTCAAAATTATATTCCGATTATAAATATTCATAAATTTATTTAAAGAAATTTTAAACATCAAATAATAGTAAATTATGATTAAAGTAAATTTAATGGTATTAAAAGAAGTTTCACGTTTTACGTTTAAATAAATTCTTTTGATCAAAATTAATAAGCCCTCGTCAAATAGCATTTTATTTTAGCGAAATCAATCTGCGTATTACGAAAAGTAATTGAAGATTGGTATTAAGGATATGATCTTCAAATAAATAAGCGTGGAATTTCGTTTTCTGTTTCTGCTAGGGCTGCCCCTTCCTGTAACACAGGACTGCGGACGTATAAAAATAATATTCTGATGAATGCCTGCTAAATGACATGAGTAATCGGAGGCTTCTTTGATCTCGTTCGGGATCAATTTTATCGAAGATTTTATCGTAAATAGAATATCATTGTGTTACGAGATGAGCTTTATATTCAGCACGTGTTGTCATCTTGGCCTTTTAACGATTTTGTGACGTGTTCTCATAATAATATCGTTACATTTCAGTTTAGATATATTTATTTTATTTATATACGCAATTCAAATTTTTTTGAAACATGTTATGGTATTACTTAATCTTGTGCTGAACATCTAAGGCTCATGTGGTTATCCACCTGAGCCCTATCTTTCGGTTTCGTCAACTTATCATCACCACACATTAACCTAAAGCCAACGGGTGTTCTCCGGATGTGTAGTTACTGAGTGCAGGTGCTTCCAGGCCTCTTGCAGAACGGTAACTACACACACACACACAAGATAAACCATAGCTAAGTGACCTCTTAACC
>LUGF01044665.1:17641-60185 GCA_001625245.1 Calycopis cecrops
GCCTCTCACGTTCAATTAGGAATTGTTCAGAACACTGGTAAATACTAGATAGCTATATTTATAACATTACTTTTTTATTTTTATAAGATATTATCGTATACTTACTTACTTATCAGCCAGCCATCTGCCAACTGTGGAGTATGGGTCTCTTCTCTTTCATAATCATATAGCCTTATAACCATCTTCATTTCAAATGGCATTGAAATATATAGTATTCAATTTTAAAATGTTATGGAAATCTTAATCAACCGAATACTTACCTGATCGTGCATTACTGAAAGACGACATTATCTTGTAAAGCACTCAGCGGGGAAGGGGGAGGGAGATAGAGAAAATGCAAGCACCGATATAAACGGTATATTAACGTGCCGCATGTGGAACGTTCTTTGCTAGACCCCCGGCGGGTTGTTCCATTTATTATCTACCCTTACCTACGGTTATTGAATTCATTACCTTATTAAAAATATAAGACAGTTTTTATTGAAATTTGTTTTTATGTTACGACCTTATTTAACGACGATTTATTTTTTGGAGGTGTATTGTAGCCACAAGGCTGTAGTAACAGCTCACATCATGTGTTTTGGCGCATGCGCTTTTCTTAGACATCTTATATCCTATATCTATGGCTACATCCATGTTACCCCCTCAAGCTATAAAATAAAGAATCGTTTTGTCTTCAGGATTTCTCGTTTTATCACAAGTTGAGCATTCAAAAACATTGTTTATAAATCTTAGTAATCTAAATGCAAATGTTATTGATATGAAGCAGTTATAAATGGATTGCCAACTAGACTATTTCGAACGAAATGATAAAACATAGGAAGCCACTTAAACACTAGGAGTAGGTTGAAGAGTATTACAAAATATACACTAGTTACCAGTTGTACAATGTACAAATATAGTCTTTTCAAATATGAAACAAGTTTCATGAAATTCCTGTATACTGAAAGTAATTACCAGGAGGACATAAAAGTAGCTAAAGTCTTATTCACGTCTGCATGCGCCGAGCATTACTATTAATTAACTATTACACAGTACGGAGGTAACGAGCTAACCTACATCGCGGTGCTAACTACTGTTTTTGTTCACAAATGTGCCGCCGTGAAACCGGTAATCTGTTATTTCATTATGTATTAACTGCAGTTCTCTTTTCTCTTGAGGTACTGTAATGGATATATGTTTAAATGTTTATTGTTGCTTATATTGTCTTTTCACCTAGTTTTAACTTCAAAATAGTTATTTCACAGAACATGCCTGGGAAGAGCATTTTATTCTCAAGGTGAGCTTTCTAAAATAAATATCCTTCACCACTATTGTGTGTATATTTAGGAGGAAGGAGGACAACGCATCTGTTTAACCTCTGTGCGGATGTCTATGGGCGTCATTAGTCATGAAAATGGCTCGACTGTTCGTTTGCTCCCTTACACTACAAAAAATAGTACTACACTACTTGGTAGTGCTTCATGAAATACAAAGAACTAATCCACTAAACCACCATTGTACTGCGATCATAAATAAGTAACGAACATTTGTTTACCCATCTATTTCCCATTTCCACCTCTTTATTTACCCTTATTCATTTACATTCAGTGTCTGTAGGTAAGAATTTATCATCCACCTCACGTCGTTACTGCCTTTTAATTTCCCAAGAAAAGTCAATAACAATTAACGTTGTACCTCACCGTACCGGTAAAACATTTGAAGTACTGCATCTGACGACCGGCTAGCGCAGTAACATTATGTGGTTAGTGGAACATGTTCCGCCAAGGTTCAATATGCTTCACTTACTTTGTTTCGAATGTCGCCTAAGTCATGGATGTTTATCAGCGTATTATTAATATGTATTTTAAGATCAAAAATCTCGTATATTATATAAAATTTCTTGTTTTTAAAAGTGCCTTTCCTTTTCCTTTCTTTTTTTCTTCCTTTTGTTACAATCTAGACTGCCGGATCCATTAAGCAGTCTCCTTAAGCTTAAGCTCAGTAAACAGTCTCCTAAGGCCCCGATGCCATCTCTACAGGATAGCTCTCAGTACAATGAGGTGAATTTATTCCTCATTTCCTATAAGACGGTCAACCCTCTTAGGTCTTAGATTACTAAGCCCCATTGCTAGGCTTGAATAGTTATGGGGATTCCTATTTCCTACGGTATAACAAATTCTCAAATTTCATAAATGTAGCTTGTAGGTGTTGTGAATTATACCTGCACAACAACATATTATCGCACATGTAAATTAATCGTTCTCGCGGGATCACTCGAGCTCGATTGAACAGTATAAAGCAAGGTAAGATAAATATACTGCCTACATGCAACCCAATATCTACATTTCAGCGATCATAAAATGGAATCAAACTTCTCCATTAAATATTGATTTTTTTATTTTTGAATTTGATTTTTTTTAGCAAAAAGCCGCGAAGTAGACACATGTAATCGGTATGGAAGAGAAAAACAAAGTGACTTGTCAATAATTACTTTAATTAATATTATTAGTATTAATATTGGGAATCTTTATTTTACTGGAGCACCAATCATATATAACTGCCTTTTGTATATTTTTTATAGTGTAAGAGGGCAAACGATCGGAGTCATTTTCATGACTACCGACGCCCACAGACATCTGCAAAGAGCTTATATAGATGCCTTGCCCTCCTTCCTTCTCCTCCCTCCATGGGCCACCGGCTACTTACACAACAAAGTAAATTAAGAGGTTTACAAAGGTTTTTCAGAGCACGGTTTACTTTTTAAGTTGAGTTTAAGTAAAATTTCTCATAAGCACCAACTTTGTGATCAAAATCTGATTTAGTGGTAGTTAGAACTTGATCTATAGTATTTTTACAGACAAACACACACGTCAGCCAGAGTACTAACATTCAGCTGAAACCATACAAAACTTTAAAGTCTCAACAAAAATTAATATTTTAAAATAATCTAGCCACATTTCTTGTGAGAATAATATTATTAAAAATATCTCAGAGAATCCTTTTAATAATATTGCGAAACCTCAGAAGGGTCGTGTCGTCGTCTAGAGGTCATCGCATTACAAATGGCTGAGCTACTCATACTCATGTAACACAAATATTTATAAACTGCACAAATATAGAGCTTTGTTCGTGTAATGTATTGCGATAAGGCGTAAGAACTTTTAATGAGAGAATGAGATGTTGCATCAATAAAACCGACTTGAACACCCCAAGTGGTAAGGAGACAAATTGCGAGATTCCAGGATCACCTTCGTAATAGGAACATAATTTCAAATTGTTGATAACAGACTAGGGACGAAAGTGAAGCGATGAATAAATTGCAACCCAAACATTACACACTATGCAAATGCGGCATTGTCTCCATCCGTGTCGGCCAGCCGTCTTATCACTATAAGGGAATTGTGTCTGCACAAACTCTGTGTCCTGTGCATTTGGAAAGTTTCTTTAGAGATGGACGACGTAGCCAGAATTCGACTTCCCGACATTTGAATACATTTTTAGTCGGACTAGTGTCATTGCTGATTAGTTGTAGCCAGTTCTGTCCAGCACGACCGCCGAAGCTTGCTCAAAGACGTGGGAAGCGAGATATGCTGTTGCGATCCGTACAGCTTGTAGCAGCCAGATTGTATTGTGTTAGAGCCCTCTTAACATCTAAAGTGAATAATAGGATATAATAGTATATAATAGGATATAAGACGAATATCCAAAATGAGAAATTCTTCAAATTCTCGTTTTACGCAACAAGAATGTTAAGCATCCCCATTAAACTGGTTGTCTATCGGACCGTCGAAAACTTTAGGTAAAGTTTTTTTAATTATTAGAACCCTCTGCCTTTCTCGGGGCTCAACAACTTGTATTTGTCTGATCGTTTGAAAATATCTTGTTCAGAGTGACAGAAGAGTCGGAGGTGTTTTAGAGGTTAACTCTCGTCTGTGTTTAGAGATACCAAATGATACATCATAATATTGTTCTTCGGAAATATTATTTGTCATAAAATTCAGATAGCGCATATTTTGATTTTTTAATTTAATGATTTGTTCATAAATATCTTTACGGGTAAAACATACCCGAAAATTAACTACAATATATCTCAATAAATTAATTTTAAATCATTTTTTTAAGAATATAATGTACTACGTGTGTAATATTTGTAAGTCCCAAGCGGCTGGCCGAAGCAACAGCCGTGTACGGGTTTGATGACCTTATCTTGTACGCGATACAGTTATAACACTCTGACGATAAATTTAATTCATATTTATTTTTGTAGAAAAAAAATAATATAGTTAGTATGTAATATATATTTATGTATAGTATGTATAATATGGTAATTATGAAAAGCCGTAGAACAAATGTTATTGTTACATAATATGTTAGGCTCCTATATCTGAAAGCTTGCTGGTGTTTTACAAATAAACCTACATAACTGCAGAAATAAATTAAGTTTTCGCAATGCGCATCTACTATATTTCATATCGATGCAAATAAGTCGTAAATTTGAAAGTGATCTGCGAGCTGTGTGGTGGATGGCGAAAATATAATTTATCTCCTTTGTGGACATATTCGCCAGTTTTATGACGCGAATTCGTTCGGATATTGAGGTGACGACTTGTGATATACGTGGCGTACATAATACGGAATATTTTCATATCTCTAATAATATTCCGGCGTAAATTGGATTTATTATAATAAGGCTAGGCCACTTTTATCCGATGTATAAATGTGATTTTCTGAGTTTTAAGCATTAAGTTCATTCTCCTTTTTAACCAAAAACATAAATACTCAAAACTAGATTCGACCCACAACTTCGTTCCCTCGAAAGCAAACTGTAATGTCATGATGAATCACTGCGACGATATATTGTGAGCGTGACCTCCCCGATCGTACAGGTCCAATCCGGGTGCAATAAAGTGAGTGAAACAATGAAATGAAATATACGCATTATTGAAATTGTGAATCGATAGTGGGCATGTGCAATGCACGCCATTTTAAAGAAAGCAAGTTAATATTTTATGAAGTGAAATAAAACATAACCTATGTTTTAGTATGTATGTATTTGTTGTAGATGTACAAAGTTAAATCCTTGTCAAAATAAAGAAGACAATTAAGCGAAGCATAACAAAGGAGTTTGATAATTAATATCTGAACAACAATTTACAAAGTTTTCCTGCTATATTTTATCAGCTACAGTGTTTTGTTGCTCATTTGTAACTTTATTGACTATATCCATGAAATATTTGTGTTGTTCCAAACTTATTAAATCATAAATATTATGACAGCGAGTCAAAGTAAAGAATTTTATATTTATTATGGCTCGACTGTATAGAATTTCTATCATGATATTAGAAAACTTTTTGTTAAAGTCTAAAAATAATATATTAAATACCCTTTTAAACTAAAAGCAACATAATTGTCAAAGTCAGCCAAGGTATTTTCATTTCATTATCTTCAAGACTGGTTAAAAAAACAGTTTATTAATTTTAATAGAGGCAAGTCATCTATAAAACTTCTGAGGTTTCGGATATCTGTGCAATCACCGAAAATAAGGTTACCCGAATGCTAATCAATATACTATAAAAAATCTAGACACCTAATACATATTTAGATACATATTATGACATAAGTAAATATTCTTGAAATCTATGTATAATAGGTCTTTTCCTATGAAGTTGCCGTTTTGTCGTACTGGCCATTTCAAATCAAAATGATTTGTTTCTGGCTGGTAATTCTAATTTCAAATTAATTTTATTTTAAAAACATGGCATTATTTTTTATAAAATCGTCATTTGTTTAATAGTTAGTGTTTGGTTTTCATCGCATTCGAACATTTTATGTTAACATGGATACGTTAAAAATTCGAGTACTTATGGAATATGAGTACCGTCGTGGCAGCAAAGCGGCACAAGCGATACGCAACATCAATGACGTTTACGGAGCAAACACTACAAACGAACGCACCACCCGTTATTGGTTTGCCCGCTTCCGTGTTGGAAATTTTGACCTAAAAAATGAACCCCGTGGTCGTCCGAAAACTTTGGTCGACAATGACGAATTAAGGGCGATTCTGGAAGCTGATGATACTCAAACTACGGCTGAATTAGTAGCAGCTTTCGACGTTAGCATCAAAACAATATTGATCCATTTGCGTCAAATTGGCAAGGTAAAAAAGGTCGACAAATGGATACCCCACGAACTCAATAATCGCCAGTGCGAAGTACGCGTCGAGACGTGTCTTGCACTGCTCAACAGGCATACAAATGAAGGAATTCTAATTCGTATTGTTACTTGTGACGAGAAATGGATCCTGTTCGACAATCGTAAACGCTCAGCAAGTTGGTTGGACCCTAGTTCAGCAGCCAAACAATGCCCTAAACAAAAACTTACCCCTAAAAAAGTGATGGTGACTGTTTGGTGGTCTAACGCGGGTGTTATTCATCACAGCTTCTTACCAAACGGGACGAGCATTACCGCAGATGTGTACTGTGAAGAACTGAACACAATGATGGAGAAGCT
The DNA here is from genome assembly GCA_001625245.1 of Calycopis cecrops. NCBI lineage: Eukaryota > Metazoa > Arthropoda > Insecta > Lepidoptera > Lycaenidae > Calycopis > Calycopis cecrops. The sequence goes on from LUGF01044665.1 coordinate 24,134, forward strand.
CGCACGTCTCCAACCAGCTTTGGTCAATCGTTCGACTCCGCTGCTCCTGCACGACAACGCTACACCTCATACTGCACAGCAGACGGTCTCCAAGCTACAGGAGCTGGGGTTGGAAGTTCTTCGTCATCCGCCGTACTCACCAGACCTTGCGCCTACAGACTTCTACTTTTTCCAGAATTTGGATAACTTCTTGGTGGGAAAAAAGTTCAATAACCGAGAGGCAGTACAAAATGCCTTTGAAGAATTTGTTGCCTCCCGTCCAGCAGATTCCTTCAAAAAGGGCATCAATAAGCTACCAATGCGTTGGCAAAGATGGGTTGATTGCATGGGTTATTACTTTGATTTATAAGAAATAAAAATTATATAAAAAATACGTTTCATTTATTTCATGAAAAACGGCAATTTCATAGGTAAAGACCTAATATAAAACTCAAAGGTGACATAGTGATCTATCAACGCACAGCCCAAACCACTAGACCAATCGGGCTGAAATTTGGCATGCAGGTAGATGTTATGACGTAGGCATCCGTTAAGCAAGGATTTTTAGAAATTCCCATAAGGGGGCGAAATAGGGTGTCGAAATTTATATGGATTTCTTAGAAATTAGGCGCGGGTAAAAACACGGGGCATAGCTAGTTACTTATAAATGTTAATTCACGAACATGCAACAGACTGGCGTTAATTAGAGTACAAACAGCGTGTGAACAACTGGCTGCTAATTCCGTGAGACGTCAGCGCTGAAACATTTACAAACACTCCGTATAACAAAATGTAAATTAATGCAAAGCACTTAATCTTCTTAATCCGAGCTTTCGGATTTGCTATGTTAGCCACGTCTCAGTAAACCAATATCTCTGTTTGATTTCATTAGCGACATGCAGGCTGCCAACTCTGCCAGGGATCACAAACCAACAGACCTACAACTGGTTTGAATAACACATTAATTCAAATCGGGTGTTCAAATATTTTCATTGATTTAACACTCTCATTAAGGATTGCTAGGAAAATTTACTGTAATATTCTGACTTGGCTCACACAGTGGCTCATTGCAAAATCAGAAACATAAAGGACATTAAAAAAATTATTAAAAATGTATAGATATTCAATATAAAGTAATTGTTTATAGTTTGGAATCTCTTGTCTAATTTATATTAATATACGGTAATCCGGAACTGATACAACATTGGGCTCTTCTTGAAAAGAGCTTGTATCAAAAGTGAGCAACGCGCCCGCAAGATCTTCAGTATTCAGTTGTTATGGCCGGCGGAACTCATCTACTTCCTGCTCGTTTGTAAATAAATGTATAATTATGAATATAATATGACTGATAAAAAAACATTGCTAACAGAAATTAATTAATGTTAGTTCAATTCTTATAAATGAGTACAAGAGCAAGCAAAAGTTAGCAACATAATATTTTTATATTTATTTCTTGTGTGCGTGTTTGTGTCACTGAACTCCTCCTAAACGACTGAGCCGATTTTAACGAAATTTTTTGTGTAAGTTGAAGGCGATTTGAGAATGGTTTAAATTCAGAAATCATCCCGGCAGATGGCGCTGCAGCGTTGCGAGTAAAACCTCGGAGCAAAGCAAGTTATATATTTATACGCAGTAATGTTAGCACCCGACGTTTGTACGGAACTCTCGGTGTGTGGGTCTAACTTGATCTATATCGGTATTTGTGAAAATTTCCTATTTCGTTTACGTCACGGTTACGTGTAATGTTATATGGCCGAATTGTCAATCCGTTATTTTGCCTTACAAAAGTGTATCAAGTCGAGATACCGACTGCAGAATTGTATATATTGATAAATCATAGCCATTATGTTACCGAGGATTAATACCTATATAACAAAAAAAGTTTCCTCAAAATCCGTTCAGTAGTTTTTGCGTGAAAGCCGCAGTCCGCACAAGACACACACAAAATGACGTCTTCTACAGTTTTATTATATGTATAGATTTATAATACGTATAATATAATTATTATAACACGCTATTCTTAAATGTATTAAACAAAAAACTGATATCTGCAACATAATTACATCAGCTAATGGCTTTTATCTCGGACACAGCAGATAAAGTGCAGCGTACATTACGTAAACGTGTACAGAGTGGAGATGACCACGTACAATACATTAAGACTCTCAGCTGTTTGTCGACAATAAACATGGCCGAACATTTCTTCTAACTGTTTCTTTTAATGGTCGTTATACGTGGTAATTTCAGTCGTACGTGTTGTTAATGATAAGCGTATGTCATTTTTATTGTTAAAACGATGTAGCAGCGGTAAAAACATGCGAATGAGAGTATTTCTTGGTTTTTACTATCCTCATTATTTTATGTATGTATTATGTGTAAATATAATAATAAGGCTAATCTAAATATTATAACTTGTGTGTGCATGTGTTGATTGAACAATATGATATAAGCTAAGCTCTTAGCAGCTTTGCATGTCATGCTTTATCTTTAAAAGCAAGCTACTGCAAAAACAATACTATATTATGCATTTATGAAATGTGACAGTTATGCTGTCATGTTTCGTGAATTCCGGGGGCCTATGTCTATTGGTACAGGGACGACGAAAAACGTTAATTATACGGGTATATAAAGAATCAGATTAGTGTAAAATACGTCACATCATCATTTCATGTGGGCGTGTATGGGTAATCGAGCAGAATAACACAGAATACACTTAAAGTACTTTTTATTAATATCAACTATTCACTAAACTAAGAATATATTGTCCACCAACCACCAAAGCTCCTCGCCACCTCTGAGTATACGGAGCGAATCACGGCTGATGCAACGGTGGTTTTCTCATCGGCTCTGCGGCGACTCAATTCCTGACTTTCTTCAAACTGTTTAAGTGTCCGAACAGTACGACTGCCGGTCATTGAATGCAGGCCGATTGCCAAGAGTAAAGTGAAGTGAGTATCCCTACACCCCACCACACCGGTGCATTCCAACACTAAGTCCATTGATTGCCGCTAGATGGAGCTGACTATCCGAAACCGTAACGGTACCGTCATTCCCGACATCCTACTAATATTATAAATGCGAAAGTTTCCATGTTTGTTTGTTTGTTACTCTTTCACGCAAAAACTGCTGAAGCAATTTTTATGAAATTGGGCACACACAGAGAGTAACTTGGACTAGCACATAGCTTTTATATAGCTTTTAATAGCTTTTATCCATGGGATGCCATGAGATAATTTTCTATTTTCCAAGGGATCGAAACCGCGGGGCGCAGCTAGTATAATATGTAGAAGTTCCTAAGCAGCACCGAAGTTGTATTTGTTTTTGGTTTTGTTACCGTAAAGCGCCCATTAGCAGCTGCAACATTTATCCGCGTCAGTTTGTTCGGTCCCGTCGTGTTGCCACAATCTCACCACAACTGTGAAGCTTGAACTTTTTACACAGTTTAGCACTCGTTTTTACCGATTAGCGCAAAATACTTGCAAGGAAAATTCATGAAATGCGCTTCGGTAAAAAAATGTCTAATAAGACAAACAAAACTTATATTTTATACTGTAAACGGGACTTCACTTTACGGTACTATGGAAGCAAGAGGCAGCGTTGCTGTAGATACGCCTTTAGTTTTGGTGACAATGCATATATGTATGTCTGTTAAAAGGGCTGTCGAAATGAATTGGAGGATAAAATATTTTGTTACACAGCTTGACAACCACTCCCCACAATTAAGTCACAGGTACGTCAAAAAAATTACGAACTTTAATGTGTCATCTCGAACAACTCATACACGTGTTATTTGATATAGTGAGTACATAATAAAATTATTTGGAGGTTAATTAAAAAATGCCTAGAGCTAACGGATTAGAGAAATTCAACTTATTTGCGTATGAATTATTACTAGTCGACTTGTTCCAATTTTGTTGGCATTAAAAATGTAAATGTTCAATTATAGTAACATAATATAAAAGGCTATATTTTTCTACTTAAACTAATAAAAGTTTACAAACTTTAATTTTTTGTCGTATTCATATACTATTTGGCATGAATTATTATAATAAACAAACTAATATAAGTTTTTGAAGTTTCTTTTGCAATAACTATAAATTACCAAGCTTGAATTTATTTTTCTTTATTTGTATTGATTATTTATTTTTTCTTATTTTCACGTATACGCTACAATTTTGTATTCTTATTTTCACGTATTTGGCTAAATTATATGATTCTAAGCTACCGGGAAATACCCTTTACTTGTCAGATGCATAGAGGAACAAAATTAAATTTACTTTTTTTTCTGACGTACCTACCTACATGAAATCCTTAAAATATGATACCTAGGTACATAAAAAAACATTTTATTATTGCCTTTTAATTACATTTTTTTAATGTTAAAAGATATATTATTAGCGTAACCTTTTACAATGAAATCTTAATCATGAAATAATTTTTTTATAGGATGGTAACGTGTATTAAAACTTTTGTACTCCTAGCCCAAGGCGAAATAATGCGAGGACAGCCGCGATTAGCAATTACCAACAAACTAATAAACAAGTTACATAATGCTTATGCGTCGATCTTATCCAAGACCCTACATACACTAGCTGTGTAATTGTCCAGCTACACTTGACCTAACCGCCCATCCGTCTCTCCTTTGTCATTATACACGGGGGACTTGGCTCAATAGCCCTGGCTTAATTGGGTATCAACAAGCTGCAGATAACACCATGAATGATAAGATTTCGTGTATAGTGTCTTTTATAATATCGTAGTGATAATAATTATTTTGTCGACACAGTGGATCTGCTGCATTCTACCAAAGTCTAGAAACAATTTATTGAGTTAATTTTACATTTACACCGTTAGCTTTTGTTTCTTATTATCAGGAATAAGTACAAAAATTTAAATAAATAAGGAGTCTATTTAAAACTTTGAATACTGATAGTAAAGAATCAAAACCAATCTTAAATGTAAAACTAAATCAAAAACCGCACTAACAACATTGGACTAGTAATTTTGGATATTTTCATCTCCAAAACCATTGTTAATCCAATGTACATCCAATGTTATGTAACATTGTGTTGCACAAAAAATATGTATTGCAATGTCCCCTGGCGAATAGCTACCTAATCTAGCAAATTATTTGAACCAATCAAATAAAAAACCGCATTAAAATAGGACCAGTGGTTTTGGAGATAAATGGTTACATTCGTTTGTACAAACACACAATCTGTCACCCAAACGCATAATTATAACGTCTCCGTAATAAATGCTGTAAATTGTATAAAAATCAAATGAATACAGAAACAGCTTATAAATTTCACTACTTACCGTCAGGTGATCCGTTTAATAGTGGTTATACATAAGTGTTATCATCATCATCCAAAAGACGTCCACTGCTGTATAATATATATAAGTATATAATCAAGATATTTCAAATGAACATTTCATCAAGTCAAAGCAAGCGATAAAAAGGTCGAACGTCAAAGTAATTCTGTAACAATTCGAAACAAGTCTGAAACAATTAGTTGCGACGTTTCGTAAAAACACTTTCCTGACACGCTCCTCACTCGCCCCGCACGCACGTAACTCCTGGAACTTGATAAACTGGCAGCACGCATGCATGTTTAATGCGCCGAGGAGACCCCAACTTGTTTGTACATTTTGGAGTAAATATATTGTGTTTCTTAAGATTTTAGTGGCATGAGTGACAAATAACGGTTTAGCGATTTTTGGCAGAATTATTTTGTTTGATGGACCTGAACTTTTGCTGCCGAAGTGCAGAGACATCCAATAACAGCTTCATCGAATTGATATGGGTTCTCCACGGCGACGAGTCTAGGTTTGGGGTCGAACGAACAGATGGAAGAAATGCAACCCTATATGAGAATGTTTTAAATGCTAATTTAACTGAGAGACCACAGAGACCTCAGGGTCTAGTCCCTGACTCTGACGTCGGCGGAAGCTCGCGTGTCGCAGAAGAGATGGCCTCTGAGATTTCGTGAAATAATGACTCAGCGGAGGACCACGACGCGACGGGAGGAGCCGTTTCCCCCTTCACCATCTGACTTGTAATTGTCAAGATATTTGATACTTGTTCGTGTTATTTTTTCTGGGTGTAGGTGTTCCGATTTTTGTAGTTTTAGTATACGAAAAAGATATCATGGCTTTAAATAATATTTTGTTCCGATGAAATGTACCTAATTCACGTCTGTTATTTCTAGACACAAACAGATAGTCATAGTGATTTGTTATTGTTTGCTTGCAGTGTGCCGAAATTACGATTTTCCGTAGAAATGAGCGATTTTACAGCATTAAAATGTGTTTTTGATGTTGACCAGGCTTAGTATCTATGCACTATAAAAAGTTTCATTCGAATCCGTCCAGAGGTTTCCGAGGTTAGCCTGGACAAACAGATAAACGGACAAACAGACTGACAAAAAAATTAAAAACATTGAGGTGTTCTAATACTATTTTAGCATCGCCCCTAATTAGTTTTTCGTAAATATATTCAATGTACAGACAGACATAGCTATTTTAATGTTTTATTTTGTATAGATTAAGATTATGTTAGTGTACATTCTGGATGCTAAAAATAATTCAATATTACATGAAATTCCAGAATGTTCTTTACAAAGTGTTTTTAGTAGGAGTACAAGCAATTTACATTTTAAATAGGCACCGTGCCTGCCTACCGTTGTACAGAATATTTAAAATAGAAACAACTTTTTTAATATTTATAAAATATTCATAATGTGTAATTAGCATAATATGATTCTAGACTCTGGATTAATTATTTGGCTACCTTTATATAATTAGCATACATAACATCATGTGACGCCATATTTTAATGAACTTATTTCCTTAGGCACAATGTATTATGATGCCTTTTCTACGTTAGCAGAATAGGTGAGCAAATGACAAAAAAAATATAGATTTTTTTTATACTAAAGGATATTTTAATATATTCTGTATTACAAGATGTATTATAAATACGATCATAACGATATACAGGTTATACATACATACACTTTAAAACATGAGCAATGTTTTAAGTGTGGTGTAGTCCTTATGTCGCAGCTAAATAAAAATAAATTGTATCTTTACTAAATCGTAGAGTACGATGTAAGACCAAGAATTTTTTACAGATAATATAAAGTATTTTTTAATGTTATTTTTTATTTAATTTTTAATCTACGTCTGTCCCGAAGTATATCATAATCGCCTGAAAGGTAATAAAAGAATAACTAATAAAAACATTTAATTTGAACGTTATTTATAACTGTCATCTTCGATTTATGATACGGTCACGCATGCATAGCTGTTGAACGCCGTCGTCGTACGTCTGCTTGAGTTACTCTTGTTCACATAATGTTAGCAAGAGGAGGATAATGGAAAGAGGAATCACCTCCTGATCCTCCTATCTTCATCTGATTAAACTCAGTCGCGGCGGGTGTCCGGTGTATTGTGACAGGATCTTCTGAAACAAAAAGATTATTTTATATTGTTTCCTATTTTAGGTTTAGTACCTTTTGTCTTGAGTCTTTTTTAAATTTATAAGCCCACACAATAGCTATAGAGACAGAAGGTTTTGGAATCCCGATGAATTGAATATTTTTCTCGAACAAAATTCGCCGGGAATATTTTAACGCGCTTTTGTATTTTCGGGGTCAATGATGACAAGGCGTTCTGAATAAAAAGGTAAGTGAGTTCTATGGTAATTCGTTTTAGATTATTCTTAAGGTTTTGAAACTGTTTTAAGGGAGAAAAAAGAATTATTAATTCATATAAAGCTGAAAATAATAACATATACGTTTAAGTAATATTTTCTGACAGACCAGAAGTCGAATGATCCAGATTGTGTGGAGTGAATTATGGTAACAATACAATAGGTAATAATAGGATAAATAGTAGGAGGAGAAAGGAAGCTGTATATGCGGATGTCTTTGAGCGTCGTTATACTATAAAAAATAAAAAATATTATAAATTTAAATACACCAAAGCAAAAGTTGATGACGATAATTTAATTCACCTTTTGTTTTCAGTTACAACAACGACTTACAAATTCACACAGCACTTTTAATACAATTGATTCATGGTAACTGCGTGTGCTTTATATACGACGTATCTAAATTGTAATTCCAATAGGATCATTATCTTCTTTCTTTCTTTCTTAAAGATACATCCTTTTTTAGATATCGATTCAGTTTACGAGATAGTAAATTGGCACAAACCGTAGCCATTGTTCTGTATTCCACTAAGAGAGGCTACGAAGCTCGAATAAACGGTCCACAATACACGATTTATAGTCCGTCGTCGCTGGTAGCTTTACTCTTGCCCAAACAAACTATATTGTTAGCAATTGTATCATGATGTATTTGTTTATCATGATATAACCTAAACAAACTACTTACTCGTAACTACCCATGTTTCAGAAGTAAAATTATAAAAGCGCTTGACTTGGGGAGTAAGCTGGCGAGAGCGTTACAAAAATCACATATTGGGCAAGACAACTTCCATTGAGTTATCACTCAAATTCAATTTTGAAATTCGATTTAAGTGAAACTTTTTTGTATTTAAAAATAAATATCATATGTCATGTTATGTCATCGTAACTACGGTGATGAATTTGTGTAATAAATCAATAATTAAGTTTTATTTATGTTGTTTGGTCTATTTTTTAGATCTTAAATATGTCTGGATTTAAGGTGAATATCTTATTTTATTTATCGTATTTTCCCCATAAATGATATAAAAACATAAATCAATATCAAAATATAAGCCATCTAGCCAAGCAAACCAGATTTTTGTCGCATTTCTATAAAATCACTTGAAAAATTTTAACGTCTTTTACTGTGTGATACGAGCAAAGTGATGACGCCACTGACCCTGAGAGGTCTTTTAGTGTGTGGGACTAGCAGCAGAAGATTTTTTTATGGTAGTCGAAGCCAATTTCATAGCCCATAGACATCTGCATAGAGGCTATACAGATGCGCAGCCCGCCTTTCTCCTTCCATCTCCACCAGCTACTTACACCGCACGAAACGCGACATCACAGCTCTCACTTTACGCCAGTCTCGTGTCAGCGAGAGGTACCTCCCGATCGTGCAGGTCAATCGGCTGCATGCAAGCATGCTGTGTACTTCTTGCCAAAATTTAGAAAAGATAGAGCTGAATACCTTCTATAACTTATGTGAAGTGCCCTGGAACTGTTATTTCCGTGCAGGTATCTACACGATAGGATACTGAACCTCATCGAAAAGGAGAGTTGTATCGCCAATTCCAGACGACACCTGATGAAAACCCTTTGCGTTCTTCTAAGGGTTACATGAAAAAGTAGGAGATATTAAAAATGTTACCAAACATGGCCCGTGGCGCATAAAACTCCGGTTAGCATATTATTATCTAAATGCGGAACTTCCGCACGAGCTCGGAGAGTCTGAATTACGACCGACTCATCCGGTCCGTGTTGAACACATGTCTAGAAAAAATAGCTAATATTAAATTCATTTTTCCTTCCATGAATATACCATATGTTCATATCATATTCGTTTTATAAATACAAGATGATTGTTTCTTTGTTTGTTTGTCTTTACCTTTCGAGCGAGTTTACTGATTATGATTATTGGTATTATAAGGGGGAAAAGGGAGCAAACGAGCAGTCAGAGCCGTTTAATTACCTCCAATGCTCATTAAAGTTCACATATTGCGCTTGTTCGTTAGTGCCTCCAGTACGTCAACGGAAATTTTAATATTATCTCTGTAGTTTTATATTTCGGTAATAACCTGGGAAATCTTATAGATCTGTAACCATAAAACACGAACCCAACTTCACAACTTGTTCGTGAAAGTATCAAGCCGGAGTATTTCATATCCGCGGTACACGTGAAGCCCTTACTCGGTTAAATGTTGTGTTTGTACAGATTCGGCTTATCTTGTTAGCTGGCTGATTGTTGTATGGAGAGCGGTTTAAGTAAACTTTGATCAAACTTCTTGTACAACAGTCGAAACACAAAAATCCAACCGGTACTGCGATATAAATCTCTACGTATTGGTGTTATGCATTAAAATGTAAAATATCGTAAATCCAGCGAACACACCAGCGCGCTGCCAAGCCGCGGGCGCGTAAAAGAACTCTCGCCTGCACCGACTGTGCTATACGACCGCGCGCGAGCCAAAAAACACTCATATTTATCGACTGCTATGTTTCACTGCTATTTAACGCTTTTGTATCCACAGCGTCATCATTTTGTTGAAAATACTGCTGTATTGCATATAAACCAGGCTAGCGCAATTGTTTAGACTGCCACTGCGCTCAAGGGTCGTTGTGTTATAATTTCATCTGATTTAGGTTACATTCCAGCCATAGCCCCACTTGAATATAATAATGATAATTAGAAATTTTTACATTCAGATCACTAAGATACTCACACACTCACCACTACTCAATCTTCCATACAACATAACACGCAAATCACTGCACTAACCATCCTTCAATCTTCATTAGAAATAAATACACAAATACTACTCAACCTGGTATGCACTTGGTTTAGGCCCGTGCAAAACGTTAATAAACCGGCCAATACCGAGGAAAAAAGAAAAAAAAGAAAAGGAAAACAATAATATCTGTGGACTTTCATACACTAGGTACGTTAATCTCGTTGTAAGTATCGTAAAGACTTGTGTTACGGGTATGTACCTACTAGATAACGGAGATAACGTTTAAAACAATTTTATGTTTAGGATTGTTATTATTAAAATACATATTATAATATTATAATATTAAGGTATTGGTAAGAGGTAGTGCCACGCTGTATGCTTACATGCAGCCGAATTGGGCCGGCACGACCGGGGAGGTACCTCTCGCTTACACGAGATCGGCGTGAAGTGACAGCTGTGCTGTCGCGTTTCGTGCGGTGCGTAAGTAGCCGGTGGCCCATGGAGGTGGGAGGAGAAAGGGGGGCAGCGCATCTGTATAGTCTTTATGCAGATGTCTATGGGCGTCGGTAGTCATCAAAATGGCTACAACTGCTCGTTTGCCCCCCTATACCATAAAAAAAAAAAAAAAAATTATATAGATAAACTTCCTTAATCTAGGCGGGATTCGAACACGCAACCCCTGGTGCATACATGTTCCACTTATGCGAGCTCTGTGCCACTGCGTCAGCTGGTCGTCTAACACTGTAACTGTTACATCACATAGTAAATGAGGCACACAGTCCGCTCTCCACAGCGCTCAGCCCGGCTCTAATCTCTGAGATTTATTTCAGCTGCAGCTTCCGTATTGATACGCCCGTGTTTTTGATTTATATTTACGATTTTTGAGTTCCTAATGTTTTTTACAGTTGATATAAATATTCTATTCGAGTAAATTGGAAAAATTGCAACCGATTTATATACAAACGAAGACTATATATTTTCATAATTTTTACTTAATTTGGTTAAACAATTTTGCTTTTTTGTGACCTTTAAAATTAGACTGACATGAATATTCTTACTACTGAAGTAATAAACTACAACTGTAAAAAACTGAACACCATTGAGGAGGATAGGGGATCACGTGGCGCAATTATGCTTTTAGGTCGTACCAACTCAACCCCTGCCCCAGCCGCCTTGGACTTCTCCTCCTTGGCGATTGTCCGGCTGCCTCTGAATAGTCCCTACTACGACGTGGAAGCGTACGATAGGGTCAAGTTTCCATCGTGACTCCTGGTGGAGCTCTTAGTCTGGCCTCTCCCCAAAACCTTTCCTGTATGGGTAGCCCTATCCGGCACAACCTCGGGGATCATAAAGGCATGCAAGCCCCCCACCATGACAAGATCGATCCATCCATCGATCCACGAGACACTCAATCAATATTCATCATCAAAATTTCCAATACAATTGTCGATATCACAAAATATTATGGTCAGTTACATGTCCAAAAAGTATTTCAATACTTGTTCTAGAAAATGTAGGACAAGGAATATTAAGCATGCTGTGTCTGTAACGATTATATTTCGTTTTACATTTTTGGGCGAGTGATTTTTTAGAATCGATATAAAAAAGGAAATAAGGCAATTTCTAGCAAATCCCGAGACGCTGCGGCGTCGCTGTCATAATTTAATATTCACACAGACAGCGACGTAGCGACGACTTACTTTTGATTGGACATATTTTTAACTGAAATTTCATTTGGCGCGTCTTCTTTTTGAAGAGCCTTCATGTTTATATAATAAACTAGACTGGATAGTTAGGACGTCATAGACATATATATTTTTTTTTTTTAGATAGAATCTACACTAGCAGAACTGAAAGCCCAGTGCAGCTTCGTTTGTATGAGAGGCCTAGACATATATTGTATCGCGACAATGTAACCAAACTGTTGTTCAAAAACACAGGACGGCGTTCTTTAGGGGCAACCGCGGAGGACAGCTAGTTTAGTTTAAATTTACGTGTGAATGTTAACAAATATCTTTCGCCGGATGCGAATGTACCCCGCGGTTTCACCCGCGTATATTTCGATCCCTTCAGAAATCCTCCCGAAAATCATCCCATGGCATTCCATAGGAACATTTTTTTGGGATAAAAACTCCTATGTGTTATTCCAGGTTACTCTATATGTGTGTGCCAAATTCGCTTTTTTTTTATGATATAGGAGGGCAAAAGAGCAGCCGGAGCCATTTTCATGACTACCGACGCCCACAAACATCCGCATAGAGGCTATACAGATGCGCTGCCTTCCTTTCTCCTCCCACCTCCATGGGCCACCGGCTACTTACACCGCACGAAACGCGACAGCACAGCTGTCACTTTACGCCAGTCTCGTGTAAGCGAGAGGTACCTCCCCGATCGTGCCGGCCCAATTCGACTGCATGCAAGCATGCAGTGTGGCACTACCTCTTACCATTTACAATATTAATAGGATAATATTATGTTAATGGAACAATATACTTAGGGCCTATATTACTTAGGGATGCAGCGCTTTAATAGAGAAAAAAAATGTGAAATTGAACAAGTAGTTTGTAAATAACGGCAGGACCACTTTTTATTTGCTATGCTGTATAGGTGCCATAATAAATTTACATAAGTTCACCTAAATGTGAAACGAAACCGTGGGTCGTAATATGTAACGCAAGTTAATGGAGACCCAAATTATCTAAGAGCACAATTAATGGACGCCCTTAGGAAGGGATTACCCAAACAAGGATTTTATCTTGTAATTTAAACCCATCATTATCATCATCTTCCAGTCAACATTCACTTTTCCCCTTAATATTATCAACTAACAATGTGGTGCCGTTGAATCCAATCGTTTTTCTCGTACTGTTTTACACATACACATAAAACATAATAAACACAAAATTGCCGGGTGGAAGTAAAATGCTCTGGCGTCTATACGCACAATTCGTTTATGAAAATATGCGTAATATATCGTAACAGCTGTGTATGTGAAGGTTTGTACACATAATATAGGACATTTAAACTGCCCTTTTTTTGGGCTCAGGACTTTAGAACTTTTAGGTTAGGTAGGTAGGTAAGTTAGGTAGGTAAAAAATAAATATAAAAAAAAAACTCAAGTAGAGAACTTAATACTTTGAGCTGTCTATAAAAAAATATCTTTCTAGAATGTTTAGTTACACCAAAAATATACTGTAAAAGTAGCCAAGTATCAATAGAGCTGCTTGTTTATCTCTAAAGAGTAATGAACACTCTAGACAAGTTGAGCCAAGCCTAACAAGTTCCTTTCTGCGATTTATATTTCATTATAGTTAATTTCATGTAACTGGCCGTGAAACATTATTAGCACGTTTAGTGAACACAAATGAAAGGCCAAGTTACAAAATTAACTGTAATCCTACTAATATTATAAAATACGAAAGTTTGTATGTTGGTTTGTTTGTTTGTTACACCCTCACGAAAAATTTTCCTAACCGATTTTCATAAATGAATGAATGATGAATTTGGCACACACTTATAGAGTAATATGTATTAATACATTGGATAATTTTTATCCCGAAAAAATGTTCCTATGGGATGCCATGGGATGATTTTTCACGGGTTCGAAATTTACGCGGGTGAAACCGCGGGGCGTAACTAGTACCTAATAAATAAATCGTAGTAAGTAATAGTATAGTTAATTTCTCTTTATGAGTTCGTAGGATCCCAAAAACAAGCGTCAACGAGTTTTTAATTTAAACGCTTTTTAATTCTCCGGGGAGCAGATGTACCTTGCGCTTGACAGATCCAAGATTCCTCATTAAGGTAATTAATGGCACATACGGTGTTTTAGTGAATATTTGAATAATCGTCTCATACAAATTCCAGAGTCAAGTATATGAGTTTATCATAGGTAAGCCTGTTGATGCCGTTATCGCGCCTCGCCAGTCGATCCCATTACCCGTCAATAAAGTTTGTGCCCGGATCAGAAGTTCTCGTCCCTAAATCATGGCGGCCATTTACACTTTACTCGAAACTTCACTTGAAATTGTTGTTCCGATCAATTTATAATAATACTAGCTGCGTCCCGTGGCTAAAAGTAAGATTCCGTGAAAATGTAAGGATAAAAAGGTGTAATATAAATAACTTATTATTCTTATACCTATCAGATACAGAAAAAAGTAATAAATTCTCTCTTTCTCAGATTTTAATATATTAAATTAAAATGTCCCCTGGGAAAAAACCTCATGAAAATAGGAAAAATATTCATTATCAATTTTGAAGTCTTTTGTCTTTTTTTGAGTCTAAAATGACTTGAATTTGAGAGTCATAAGATGGAATTACGGAAATTTCCAAATCCAAAACTCATCTTTTATCACCATGTACAAACTAAAACTTCGAAGTTTGGAATTTAATTAAATAAAATATTATATTATATTTGGATTAGTAGTAAACTTCGAGGCAACAAGACCAATAAAACTAAGTTAGAGAAGTTTAAAATTAAATGTTATGCTCTACCCCGGGCTGACATCTGGATCCCGAACTAAATAATACTAAACTGCTATAGAAGTAAGGTACATAAGAGTTTGAACTAACACAATATGCAATTTGAATTCCATATTCTCATACTACAATGCTCTTTAGCCTTCACTATTATTGTAAAATAATTCCAAAGTCGATGACATTAGGATTAGTAACACTTATGTTTCATGCAGTAAAAACAATATGAAATCAATACACAATTTCGTTTAAGTAGGAAATTTAAAACGATAATGATTTCAATGACAGCTTCAGCAAACGAGCAGTCGGACCCATTTTCATGACTATCGACGCCCATAGACATTCGCAAAGAGGCTTTACAGATGCGCTGCCCTCCTTTCTCCTCCCACTTCCATGGGCCACCGACTATCACCACATATAGAGCTAGATAATACCTTTCACGTGTCTTTTTTAATTGTCGCTATATTTTAAATTTCACTAATAAACCAATTTAGAAATGTAACACACAAGTTGTATGCTAATAAAAAAAGCAGTATTGATTAGATTTGATATAAACAAGGGTTTTGCGTGGCAATTTACGAGTAATCTCCGTTGCAATAATGAACAGAAATTGGTGAACTAAGGGAGACACCACTGTAATATAGAGGAAACTCTATACTCATATCAAATGAAACCTCTGCGTTTGATATATTTTTATTAGAAAAATATAAGTTCGAATTTGAAATATAGAACTTATATTTTCTTGTCAGAAAAAAATAATTCTACAAGATTCTGTATAACCGGGGACAGATTGAAAGAATGACGAACTCCCTTAGCTAGGTTCTAAATTTTATAACCAAGACAAATGTATTTTATGTAATATGACACAGAAATAAATACATTAAAAATAATTATATCAAGTGTTCATATTTCTCCCCCTTTCAGCCAGATGGCACAGTATAGTTAGAAACAGTAAGGATCTAGGGTCTTTTAGATTTTTACAGATTTTTAAGTAATATCGCTAGCATATTGACTACGCCCCATGAACAATCTACAGATTAGCGGCTAGCGATATATTACACTGGTGGAGGCGCTATCGGCGAATCCCGGGGAAGGAAGAGAGGACGACCCAATGAAGAGGTCGCAGGAATGATATGGGTCCCGGCTACTACATGATGGAGCCCCACGGACCCACTGGGCTCAGGGTGAAGACCTATAAAAGTTAAGTGGTTACGTTATTTTTATCTTTTACGACGTTGGGAGTCAGACGCCATGACTCGCAAAGGGGGAAGAGTAGCCGTAGTGTCGAAAGCTTTTCTGTTCATAAAATGCAAGAAAAGTGGTAATAGCAAAATTGAGTGAAAATGGGGGATCTCAAATTATGGATCTCCGGTGGTCCCTCAGAAGGAAGAAGAAGAGATGGATGTACGTCAATAAAAATTTTTCATAAGAATTGCGGCGTGTATTATATGTAGATAGAGATGTCTACGAGTAGAAGAATATTCAACGGATATGTATTCGACTATGTCTACTTCGCGGCACTCTTGCGGAATGAGTCGGATAAGGAAAAGATGACCTCCCCGACTGAGGTTAAACAATTTGTAACCGCGATCACGGGATCGAATATGTAACTTTGTATAGACAATATAGGACATAAAATATTGTTATATATAGGCTAGGACTTATACCTATATACCGGGTGTTCCAGACCACCCGTCCAGGCTGATTATTTCGAAAAGTTTCAAAAAAAAATCAAAACAAAAAAATACGTGTCAAATATTTTTTGAAACTCTATCAAATCATACCAAAAACACCCCTCACTCCCAACCCCCTGTTAGGGGTAGGGGGTGCAACTTTAAAAATTCAAATGGTAATCCGTATTTTTTTTTGCAGATTCGGATTCGTCATGAAAAAAGACAAAGATTTTGTCTGGAACATTTTTTTTGATTCGCCATAGATGGCGCTGCAATCGACAAAAAACGATTTTCTTTGATTTTGACAAAAATCAAAGTCAAAAACAAAAATAAAAACAAAAACAAAACTAGAACCATGAATAAAAACAAAAACAAAACAGAATTAGTTCAAAAGCAAAACAAAAATAATCTCCGATAAAAAATCCGAATCTGCAAAAAAAAATACGGGTTTCCATTTGAATTTTTTAATTTGCACCCCCTACCCCTAATAGGAGGTTGGGGGTGAGGGGTGTTTTTGGTATGATTTGATAGAGTTTCAAAAAATATTTGACACGTATTTTTTTGTTTTGGTTTTTTTTTAAACTTTTCGAAATAATCAGCCTGGACGGGTGGTCTGGAACACCCGGTATATGGAATAATGGGTTAGAATACGCTCTGTAAATATAATGCGAGCTTAGCTATGTAATTACGATGTATATTGTAAAAATAAATATAAAATAGAATTTTATATTTTATAATAAAATGATTGGTAGAATTTTTTTTGACGTTCAAAAAGCAATTTTTTAAATTCTATTTTGAATAAAAATATTTTGATTTTGATTTTGATTTTGATTTTGATTAATATAATTTCTTATTGAAAGGTAATGTCAAATACGATAGTTGTCAAGACCATAAAAAAAATAAATTTTGACAATATCAACGAGGTTTATGTTGCATTGTATGAAGTATAGGAGGGAATTGAATTGACAATTTTTTTTCGATTCCAATTGCGATTATTATTTCGTATAGGGATTAGGGAGTTATTTCAATTTTAATAATTGATCGTGAATATTAGGAATATATATATAATGAATATAGATATATGATGTCAGAGTATTAATGGGAATAGTAGGTCCTTGGTATAGGTTTGATATGAATAGGAGTCAGGTAGCGAAGGATTGAATGATATGATCAAGTGAGCATTGATTTATAGGAATGATGTGACCCGGTCAGGGCAAGATAGGTAGGTTAGGTATTGATTCGTTTCAATTGAAGGAATTTTTCATGAGAAGTCAGTTGTTAGGGAATTTGATTATCATTTTCGTTATGAGATAGCGGTAATAGCGATGGAATAGCAATTACATAGTTACAAAGAACTATATATTAGCATAATATATAAATGCATATAGTAGGCGTCATGTAGGGATATAGGTTTATAATGATCACTGATTATAGGCAAGACGACAATAAGATGGTTATAAGAATATATATACAGATGTGTTCTCTTTTTCATATGCTGTCATATGGATGTCATCATGGAGCTGAGATGTCATCATGGAGCTGAGAGCGTGAGCATGCACGCATTGATGGGTGTGCTGGCTGCATGAGCTGCTACAAGATGAATGGAGTCTGCCAGGACGATCGATTGGGAGATGCCTGTTAGTGGGGTTAGTGTTTGGATTCAGATTCTAATGAACTCAAGTTCTGGATGAGCGAGGGAAAGAAAAACTATAAACACACAAAATGCATAGCATGTGTGGATCGTCGATTTGTCAATCTAGTTTGAATTTTCCAAGTTACTTCAGGTCATGGGAAAGTTAGTTGATGGTTCAATCTAGCCGTGATAAGAATGCTGAGGTTAATTATTAATTTTTTCTTTAGCTAGGCTGGCGATTGAATGATATGGGATATTTGCGAGGGAAGTTAGCGATTGAATTCAGAATCGGATGAACTCGAGTACTGATTGGATGAGGAGATACAAGCCTAAACACATACATGCGTAGCATATGTGGGCTAGATGAATTGTCAGTCTGGTTTGTGCTTCCAAATTCGTCAGGTCGTAGAGGGAGTCTAGAGGATGAATCAATCTGATAAAATCGGAGTGAAAGATCTTTGACGGTGATAATATAACTGATTTACAACCAATCAGCGTTACCCTCTCTTAGATATGTGCATGTCGTAGTCAAAGCTGGAATTTCTTTAAGTCGATTGAAAGTGTCTTGCCTTGTTCTCTTGCCTTGTTTACTTGCCTCTAGTTCTTCAATTGATGTAATCACGGTGGATATAACTTTGACTTTGTGTTGACTTTGTGTCCCACCAAAATTGTATTAATTGACGAGTTATGATAAGGTGCAAAATCGAATATAAACATAATTCCAATTTCTGTGACTAGTATTGCGAACGAGATGAAAGTTTCTAGAAAATTATAGGGACATATCTGGAAAGAGAGGTAGTTTTTGACCAATGTATAACTTTTATTTTATTACGCTAGGGAGTTAGAGTAAATATATTTTTTTAAATTGTTTGCGTAAACAAATCGCCATAGCTTTTACAGGGTTTTGCTATGGAGAGTTTTATTTTAGTAAAGTATAAAAATTTCCACCTTGAAGCTTGGAAATAAATTTAATGGAAATTTGATACTGAATGCTAAAATCAGACTGTTTCGTCTTAAGAAAGATTTGTACTCATGTCTACAGCAATATTTCCCTGTGAGGTAGGTAAACGTTACTTGTTGTTTTGTATAGTTTTGTCTAGGGTTACCCAAAACTTCTAGGAAAAGGGGGGATAATGTAATATAGAGGAAACTCTATACTCATATCAAATGAAACCTCTGCGTTTGATATATTTTTATTAGAAATATATAAGTTCGAATTTGAAATATAGAACTTATATTTTCTTGTCAGAAAAAAAAAATTCTACAAGATTCTGTATAACCGGGGACAGATTGAAAGAATGACGAACTCTCTTAGCTAGGTTCTAAATTTTATAACCAAGACAAATGTATTTTATGTAATATGACTCAGAAATAAATACATTAAAAATAATTATATCAAGTGTTCATATTTTTCCCCCTTTCAGCCAGATGGCACAGTATAGTTAGAAAAGTTTTTACTTTTATAATATTAATGGGGCAAAGGAGCAGTTGGACCCAGTTTCATGACTACCGACGCCTAGAGGATGACGCCATGGATATTCGCATAGAGATTATACAAATACCTTGCATTCCTTCATCTTCTCACCTCCATTATACTGTATCTTTTAGATCGTACATGAGAACTCTCTTTAAAAAGGTTTTACTTAATCTCAGGACTGCTGAAAGATATTCCCCTGTGGAATAAATTGTACCTTTATATCACTTTTTAGAGTATCACAATTTAGTCAATTGATTTTTATTTTATAAACATAAACTGTTTAATTTATAAATGATGTTTTACTTCTAACACACCTGTAGGTCCGCTTAGTTTCCCTATAATAAGAAGCAAAGTCTACATTACTACATCTCAAAATCATGCCGAGACTTGTTAAATGGACATTGCTGTAAACCAGCGTAGATAGACGTGACCCAAAGAATACGTCAACGGTTTGGCCGCGTATCGATCAATCTACACCTGATTTCATTCTGGTCAGAATGTCTTAATTATCACTAGTATAGTGTACGGTCAGTGTGTCTGTATGCTTAGATCTTTAAAATTATGCAACAGATTTTGAAGGGGTTTTTTAATAGATAGATTCAAGAGAAAGGTTTCTAAATGTATAATAACTCCAATTTTGAAATCCGAAATCCACGCGGGCGAAGCTGCGAACGGAAGCTGGTAAAAATATATAAAACAGTTACAGATATTCCGAATAAAATCACAAGGTAACTGAGAGTATATTTGCACAAACCGGTGTAGTATTTAGGTCCGACTCGGCTCTGCCTGATATGCGTTGCATGGTGAAAGATTCATGCATTTAATTTTTTTAGTATTTAAACCTAAAGGTTTATAAAAAACTGCAGTTATTATGCTTGCCTACCGACACTAAAATGTACTGCTATTTTTTTAACTATAAATGAAAGTGGCAGCACATCTTTACAATAAAGAAGTTCTACGTTACCTCCAGGAACATCTCAATTTGGTGACGTAACATGTTTGTTGGCTATCCTCCATCTTTTTAGATATCCAGCGCTGTCGAAATGAACATACAAGTTGATTTTCTCGAGCGCTGACATTGGAAACTTCTTTCAACGTCCCTTGCGAATTTGTCAAAGCTTCTACCTTTATATTACATGCAGTTTCTGCTAGGTTCTAAATTTATCAAAAGTATTTTAAAAAGTTTATTTAGTAAATATATTTTATTTCCTGTATGTACAAAATGTACCATATAAGTATTTAAATAGAATTCAAGTTAAAAGAAAAGAGATATTTTAATAATTTAAATAATTAAATAAAAAGCCTTTTATTTCTTGCTTTTATAGTAAAACTTACGATTTAAAAGTGCATGTAATTCTTTAATTCTATAATCTTAATAAAATATAGTTGTGTATTTTTTTGTACTATTGCAAGAACCCTTCTCAGCGGAAGGTAAAGGCCTCCTCCAAAGTTGACCAATGGTTTCTGTCCTCTGCTGCTTGCATCCAATTTTTACCTCCTACGACGAAACGAATAAAGATGAACTTTGGCACTTGTAACAATGCAATCTGTAGAAACGTAATTTTACATTTTATTTGGGTTAATTTGGCATTGAACTACCTGTTGAACATAATACGATATAGGAATGAGCATATAGATGTATTGTCGTATCTTCGGTGGTTTTTTTTTTTTTTTTATTTATGATATAGGGGGGCAAACGAGCAGTCGGAGCCATTTTCGTGACTACCGACGTCCATAGACATCCGCATAGACTATAAAGACTATACAGATGCGCTGTCCTCCTTTCTCCTCCCACCTCCATGGGCCACCGGCTACTTACACACCGCACGAAACGCGACAGCACAGCTGTCACTTCACGCCGGTCTCGTGTAAGCGAGAGGTACCTCCCCGGTCGTGCCGGCCCAATTCGGCTGCATGCAAGCATGCAGTGTGGCACTACCTCTTACCAAAGATTACAAGATGTGCCAATAAACAAAAATTTAAATGTATAAAATATTTTATAACATTATTTATCAAACAATTAAATAAGACACGACTAAGCACAATAAACAAACATCATGAACGTATGAGTCGTCGCAATCGCTTGTCCCATCATAATGGCTTCCCTGCGTGATTCCGGGACTCCATTGAGCCGCTTATATTTGTCGTGAATCAATATTAACTTTACTGCGGCACTTCTTGGCGAATTGCTTCGGGATACGTTTTATATTTGATTAGAAACATTTAATAAAATTAAGCTCGGTCACTTTTTAGAGCATGTAGTATTTCAGAGAAATATATCTTTTTCATGACGTTTCTCGTCAACAAAAACCCCAACAAAAAGTACTATTTTATTAACGTGACGATCGTAATAAGTAAGAGTATTAGAGAGAAAATAACAGTATTTGCGAGAAGCAAACTGCACTCGTGGCTTCATGCTAGAAACCTGCGCAATAACATCGCCGCCTCTCATATTAGATCATGAAGAAAGGCATTTGCATATGCGTGTTAACATTCTCATCAAAATAAATCACGTAAAATATTTTTTAATAAAAAAATGCTCTCGACCCTGGTTCCAAACCTGAGAAGAAACGGCGCAATATACTCATCGGGCCCAGCACATAAACGTTCGCTTCAGTATTCACCAACTCAGATTGCTCGTTTATCGTGTGCTATAATAATTTAAAAAAATGTGTGCTTTAGACCACACAACTAATGAACTCATTATCGTCTTTACAATTACATAACATGTCATATGATATTTATTTTTTAAATACAAAAAAAATCACTTAAATTGAATTTAAATTTTAAATTTGAATGACAACTTCCATTGGTCTCGCCCGATGTGTGACATTTGTAACGCTCTCGCCAGCTTACTCCCCAGGTCAAGCGCGTGTTTAGAAGTTTTACTTTAAAAATCGAGGCCTGCATTATTATATGAAAAAGTTGAAATAGTGAATGAGTGAACAAATATTGCACCAAAGAGACTTTAAAATGTTGATGGAGTGTCATAATGACCTGTTTAAATAGGTCGAGAAGGCACTTGTTTGCAATGAAGATTCTCTTAAAGAAGACCGGACGAGCAGCGGCTTCGTTTCTTGTACAAATATTTTTGAAAAATTTCCAGATTCTTCACTTGAGATATATTTAAAGTAAATATTTATAAAAGTCTTAAAGTAGTGACTCTGAATTCGTTTATTGCTGTAAATTGTTATCTAATGTATATCAATTGTAATTAATTGTAAGTACTGCTACTATAAGTGTGTGTGAAATAAGTGCTACTGAATTTGGTTGGAATTTTGCACATATAGGTATAGATTTTAATCTATATATATAAAACTCAAACGTGACATAGCCAGCTATCAACGCACAGCCCAAACCACTGGACGGATCAAGCTGAAATTTGGCATCCTGGTAGATGTTACAACGTAGGCATCCGCTAAGAAAGGATTTTTAGAAATTCAACCCTTAAGGGGGTGAAATAGGGTGTTGAAGTTTATATGGATTTCGCGGTTGAAACCGCGGGGCACAGCTAGTTTGGAATAAGTTACAATTATTTTTATACTAAAATCTCTCTCTTACAAAAATTATATATGAAAAATAAGAATATTTAAGAATTGATTGTATTTTATTTTATGTAATATTATTAAGTAAAATATTACAAGGCGAGGTTAAATTTGGTCGTTGTCTGCTGTGAGATTTAAAGCAGCAGCTGTGCTGTGATGTGCGATTCGTGCGGTGTGCAAGTAGCCGGTGGCTCATGGAGGGAGGAGCATTAAAAGGCAATCCATCTGTATAACCTCTTAACTTTACCCCTTTCACTATAAAAAGAAGCTATTTTAACTAAAACTTTACTAGCTGCGTTTTGTGTCTGTAAATTGGCATCTAATTGGCATCACTAACGTAGGCTTGACCTCTGACTTGGCGCTGGCGATTTACTAAGGAGCTAGTAGTGGCGTTCAGCTCCCTACGGGCAGTCAAGTGAACATATTAGGAAGAGGTAGTGAAGAAGTAGTATATAGTACTTGCAAGCAGCCGAAATGGGCCGGCCCGAATGAAAGTGACAACTTTGCTGTCGCGTTTTGTGCCGTGTGTAAGTAGCCAGTGGCCTATGGTGTTGGGAGAATAAAGGAGGGCAACGCATCAGTATAGCCTCTATGCGTCTATAGGCGTCGGTGGTAATAAAAATGACTCCAACTGCTCGCTCGGTCTTCTTGAACACAGGTGGCTCTAACTTTGTCTCGTCCTCGTCTTTTGTATTCTGTTCCGGTCTCGGAAATAAAAAAAATTACACAACAATACAAATTGAATCCGACAACGTAATGGGTAACAAAAAGCATTACATGTCACATCAAACAATAATTGGAGCCGATCATCGAACCGGACTTCCTCCTGTAAAGGGCCGGAAGAGAGTTGACTGAGTGGTCACAGGAATTACGAATAATTAATTTATTTATGAATTCATTCATCAAATTGCTTGATAAAATTAGTAAAAAAAATATTTTCGTTCTGTGGCAATAAAACTAGCAGGGTTAATTTAACCTTTAATTAGCGATGCATTATGTTAGGTATATAAGCAACGACGGTAGGTGATGACAATGCACTGATATAAAATATAAATGTTGTGTAACAGCAGCCATTCTATAATAACGGTAGCCAGCTCTATAAACAGCCAAGTCCCCGGGGCGTGAACTTTATTCTGTCTGAAAGCAAATTTCAAAAACTTGTTTTATCATATTTAAACATTGCTCTCCTGTGTAATAAAATATTTTTTAACTAAAGTTTTAGTTAGGTAGATAATAAAGATATACCTTTTTGTATAAATCACTTGATTCATTTGATTTTGTGATAAATAAATACTTACCCACATTGAATATTTTTAAATTCTTCACTTGGTTCCGTTTTACTTTTTTTCATTTAATTTACTATTTTGGACAGACTCTGTTAGTGGCAGCGGTGGGATCAAGTTATGACGAGAACTAAGTTTGTGGGCTACTAATGAGAAGTCCTGTGCTTTTTCTAGTTAAATAGATTCGATGAGTTTAAATAATAGACGAAAAAAATGCTACTTTTATAGAGGATCAGGATGTAAATTCAATAGATTAATAGCTGTACATTTGTTGTATTACGTATGGTTTTTTTGGCTGATTTCCTTCTGATAAATTAATTTTTCGTTTATTAAGATTCGTTCATTTCTTTTAACCAAGCTCTGTAATAAATTAGCCATAACAATGTTTTTTACACAGACATAATATTAAGAGAAGCTTATGAAATATATTACTATACCTAAACCGAATACGAAGCTCCACATAAGCCTCTCTTTCCAATTTTAATTTACTTTATCATCACAAGTAATTGAGAAATATTGGTATTTATACATTGTTAATTTAAAAAAAAAGGTTTCATATTGCACCTCAGAGCGTAAGCTATTAATTAACAAGTGTAAATGTTGTGTGAATTTAATTAATTGAAATAACACAAAACCAGCAATGGAATATTATATTTCTGGAATTAAGAAATGGAATTAGTTACTGTATATTGCCATTTTCAAATAATATTATCATGAGTCAAGTTGTTAATGTTTCCTGTATTATGACTTCGTGTTTTTTTATCTATTTTACAGTTTTTTTGGTAGTGTGTAAAACACGATCATGGAACTCACCTGAAAACTTAGAAAACTCGGTTGGGGGAGGAGGAAGGAGGGCAACGCATCTATATAACTTCTATACGTCTATGGGAGTCGTTGATGATGAAAATGTCCCTGCTGCTGCCCGTTTGCCCCCTTATGTTTGTTTTGTTCGTAAAAATGTGATATCATGGCGATATTTTACTTACTTTTAAGGTCCTTTCACTCGCTTAGTGTAATATCCATTCTATTGTGACTTTGAATGCGGAAATACCTTAAATGGGGTTAATGGCAATGTAAAACCATTTAGAACGTAACATTAAAGTCATCAACTGGATTATCTTCAAAGATCGTTAGCTCAGAAAATAAGTCCTTTGTGAATAATATACTGTGCGGACAATGCCAAGCAACAGATGTTCGGGAACAAAACATCTATCAACCTTACAAATTGAGTCCCATAATAGAAGTATTATTTTTAGAATGATATCTGTGTATAAAGAAATATTCAGAATATAATAAATTGAGTATGTCGAATATTATTTCTAAATATTTTTTCTTCATACACATTCTCAATGTCTCCTGAACTGTTACTTAGATATGTGTGCACCTAGATTTTAATTCTATAAAATGTGTAGTGAAGAAATGTCAAATGATATAAATTCGTATTTGCCGTCTCCATATGATGCTCGTATCAGCTGTAGCCTCCATATTCTACTGATACACACGTTCTACTGACTCATCTGACTAATGAATACTTAAATACCTTTAATACTTGAAGACAATTGCTTGCTCATGTTCAGAATGATGACTGTGAATGGTCGTCGTTTTTAGTTCTACGTTAACGTTTGCATGTTTTAAGCGTACCTACGAGTTTTGATTTATGACCGTTATTTGCATCTTATTTCAGATTTTAGGTAGTTTCTTGTAAGATGTTTAGTTCATCTAAAACGAACAAACTGAGCAAAATTGCCAAATTTACCCAAAAATAACATTTAATTTAAAATAATTCCTTGTGATGTTTTCGGTGTTTTGATGTTTTGTTCCCAATTGATCTTGGGAATATTTTAACCTCGACTTGAAGTTAACATTAATTGCCTCTGTTTCCAAGTGAAAACTTATTTAGTTAAGTTAGACGTTTTTATTAAAGGACCATTATGCGTCAACAATATAGTGTAGCACAGCCCTGTGGTGCTACGCTCACACGTAGCACGCCTACGCGGTGCTACGAACGTGTACATCAAACTGCATGTCTCATTTATAGTTTTCCTCGTCAATAAATTGCCAGATCCAATATCCTACTAATATTATAGCTGCCTATTATACCTATAATATTAATCTGTATGTTTGTTTGTTTGTCACTCCTTGACACAAAAACTGCTGAACCGTTTTTCATGAAATTTGGCACGCACATAGAGAGTAAGTTGAATAAAACATAGGATAGTTTTTATATGCCATAGTATGATTTTCTATTTTCCGCTGTATCGAAATTTACGCTCGTTATACCGCGGGGCGGAGCTAGTTTATTATTATTTCTGTTGAGAAATTGGATTTTTATTAATCATCTTAGATTTCCAAAGACTCAAGTAAAAAATACAACAAAGAATACTATGAAATTACGTTAAAAACGTGCAAGTAGGTATAATAGGTTTTATGTAATATTTTGAAATGAAATTTATTTTATTTATTTATTTATTTATTTATTTTTCTCAAGAGTTGAATTAAAATTATGTTACTGAAATTGTAGTAATCTTAATGCCAAAATTCATTTAAGTTTAAGCGCATCTATAATATAAGTAGGCAGGAATAGCAACGCCTCGTGTAGGATACGCTCCCTATTAGATATGGTAATATCATAATTGTAGATAATACCTATACGATTTTAGAACAGTCTATTTCATAGAAGAACATTAAATATTATAGTAAGTTAAATATTATATTACCATTATTATATTCTTAATTCCATTCAAAAAGAGATCTATAAAGTTTTTATAATTTAAAATAAATGAGTACAATGTATTACTCTGTTCCAAAGCGTCGTAATTGATGAAGACGTTCTAAAGTTTGTGCGGAGTTTAATAAAGGTCAACTGGAAGTTAGAAAGTTGAGTTCCCTCGGGATATCGTTTAATAATTTTACCACTCGCTATATTTTATATTAAAATACCAACGTTCTACAGCTCGCGGTCGGTTATTATTATCGATTGTGTTTGGATCATGATTCTTATACAACGATATTTATTTATTTATTTATTATTTGATACGCCAACAGTGTACATATTAAAACAATTAATATTTATATACTTTTTTACAATAAGGTATTTCTGATATGCACACTTATTATAGGCGTATTCAGCATTCGTTACAACATGTCTAAGATAATTGGTTTAACATAATATAAAATAAACAAACTATAGTCATAATTAGTTTATTTATTATTTGTTGTTTTTTAAGGTTGGTTATTTTTATACTTAACTGGAAAGCCAAAATTTTCTTTGCGATGCTAAAAAGTGGTTTTAATATAATTCCAAGATTTAGTAAAGGGCTAATATCTGTTACTGCAATCTAGTTACGTAAGATACGGTAGCCGGTAAAGTCACTTATGTCCACTGAGTAAGTAAATATCACGAGATTATTGTCTGCTGGACCGCAGCCAGCTCCGCCTGCCAGTAGGTTCCACAACATTCAGCGACTCGACAGGACAATGCCAATAGGAAGAATAAAATAAAAATAAAAAAACATTTACATAATCCATATTCAATATTATTTATAATAATTATATAATCTTAATTAATATAATCTTGGGTGGGCCGCCTCTAGAGAAACTTTCTTCTCCAAGGCTTAATTATAAGAATGGCTAAGTCTCGAATCTCTATATAATCACTGAAAAGACATTGGTCGAAGACTTTCAGCTTGAGTATATATTTTTGATAAGAAAATCTTTAGCTTCCTAAACTTTCACATTTCTTGTTTAATATTTAAACTCCTTATATGAAAAAAAAAATCTATTAAACAAGAAATGTATAAGTATGGCAAAAATACTCATTAGATAAATCCTAAACTAATGCGTATTTTTATAAATCTTCTCCATAACAACATAAGTTATTAAGTTAAGTTATATTGTCTCACTAAATTTAGAAGTTTGGTCACATAAGTGCACATCTGCTTTAAATACAAGACCTAGCAACTGCTTTCAGAGCTCATCCTCTATTGAGACAATCTAATCTTAGACTCTGCTTACCTTTATTTTTAATATATAACGG
The DNA here is from genome assembly GCA_001625245.1 of Calycopis cecrops. NCBI lineage: Eukaryota > Metazoa > Arthropoda > Insecta > Lepidoptera > Lycaenidae > Calycopis > Calycopis cecrops. Next base: position 52,667 of record LUGF01044665.1, read on the forward strand.
TTTTGTATTCATATAGGAAATTAATATTCTTTTGATTTGTAACTGCTATAAGTTAAGTACAATTAACATAGATCAAAGATAAATTTTTTTTGTAGTATATGGGGACAAACGAGCAATCGGAGCCATTTTCATGACCACCGACGCCTATAGACATCCGCATAGAGGCTATACAGATGCGTTCCCCCTTCCTCCTCCCTATATGTGCCACCAGCTACTTACACACCGCACGAAACGCGACAGCACAGCTGTCACTTTACGCCTGTATCGAGTAAGCGTGAGGCACCTCCCCGGTCGTGCCGGCCCAATTCGGCTGCATGCATGCATGTAGCGTAGCACTACCTCTTATACGAGAAGTCATTTATTTCATTTTATAATTATAAAACTATGGTTCGTTTACGGTGCTTTTGGATTCTACACTTGCGATTAATAGACATACTTATTGCAACTCAGTAAGGTAGTGCGTTGGAATATTGTTGCCGGGGAAGTAGGTAGAGTGAGTATCCGCCGGCGCATAGAGGGGCAGGGTGAAGGAGGGCAACGCATAATTATGTATAATCTTTGTGTGGACGAGCTCGGGCGTCAGCCTTCATGAAAGTAACTGCGACTGGGCGTTTGGGATACTATAAATTGGACATAAACATCATCTCACATCTCACATACTATTATACCTCTTTGATTAAAAAACGGCTAAAAATCGAGCTATGAACATATCTTTAGGGGCGTTAGACAAAACTTTAATTAATATCTACTAGGCGTTCAGTGCCTCTCGACTTCTACAGCTATCTTTGAAAGTTGAATATTTTAAAGTTGGGCAACTCCTTTTTATTTGAATACAGCTAAAATATAAAATTAAACAATTTTCGTTATGTAATTAAACAGTAATATTTCATGTAGCCCCGCTATAAATGCTATACACTTAAAATATTACAATGTACAAGAACGCATATGTTTACTTCTTATAATGCGTTGTAACACAGAGATGTGGTCTAAACTCTTGTTGAAAGTAAATAAAAGGAAACGAACCGAAAGTTATATATTTATCTTATCAGTAAAAAAATGTCATTATAATATGTTTAAATTCTAACATATTCAGATATAATAAAAATACACATCAAGATTATTTATAAATATTCCAGAAGGTATCTCCTTCCGTATTTATTACGGAGAGTGTTCCGAGGAAACTCAAAGTTCCACGCCCACCACCTCTATGTTCCTAAATGTAAGCACTGTGCGGTAAAAACATATTTTTTTACCGCGTACAACATCACTATGGAACCAGCTGCCTGCCTCGGTATTTCTGATCCGATACGACTTAGGGTTCTCCAAGGAAAGACCACCGTCCTAAATTCCGACAACGTGTTTGCAAGACACCCAGTTGTGCGGATGTCTATGGGACCCTATGACATAAAAAAATTCACCGTACTGAAATAGGAAGATAACTGTGTATCGGACTTTCCGAAATGGATTAGAATCGTCCGAGTTGGGAATATGTCGACGGAGCAATTAACCAACGTGTGATAAAAAGCCCGTAAAAGCTGGACACATTGCTTCGGTTAAATATTTATACTGATGTACGTGAGTTAGCCAAAGGTTATATTATTTCTTTTTATGTTCATTCATATTCCGATGCAGTGTTGATGACTTTTATATAGGTTTTGGTGACGTCAACAATAGAAAATCATCCAGTAGCGTTGCTATTCTCCTAATGGATCTATAGGTAATTATAGCCTTATCTTTTATAGGTATATCAGAAGTTCTGCATTTTATATAAAAAAAAATAAAAATACTAATAAATAGAAAATACTTTAATTTTCAATACCATACATCTCACGAAAAATAACAGAAAATAGAAAAAGATGGCGCCAATCAGTTGTGTTTGCGCGTTACAGAACTAGATGGCACATTTCTATTCCTGAATCGCGCTATCGCTTCACCGACACAGACCGTACAAGTTCGCTCCGCACTTTCTCTCAGCTATCACAGAGTCTAATTTATTGCATGAACATGTGAAATTCGTTTAAGCTTAAATATATATTTTTTGCATACCCAGAGCCGTTAAAAACGCTGAGGGTTTTATGAGTACTTAAAACATCAGTAACTACAGGTGGAAAACTAGAGTCTTTGCCAACCTTTCTCCTTAAGCAGCATTAGTTCGACGATGAAATTTGTTTAATACCAATAACAAAACTTAACTTTTCTAAGTTCAAGCTCCTCTAAATTCTCAATTAACCATTGAGTAAACCACCACTTAATAACTATTTTTTATAGTATAAGGCGGCAAAAGAGCTGTCGGAGCGATTTTCATGACTACCGACGCATAGGGACATCAAATAGAGGTTATACAGTTGCGTTACCCTCCTTCCCCACCCTCAATGAGGCACCGGCTTTTAATGTACTGTAGGCAACAGAAAATCATGCATTGGCGTTGCTATTCTCCTATTGGATCTAGGTAACGAAAGCCTTATTTTTTCTATGTATGTCGGAAGTTTTAGGCATTTTATATTTATACATACTGTAGCATAGCGAATGGAAACTCCATGCTAATAAAGAATGGAAACTCTTTGATTGAAATGTTTTTTAATAAAAACATTAATTTGAATTATTTGAATTTTGAGCTAAAGAACGAATGAGGATTTTTCTCTTTAACAGGAAGAAAAAGATTATTCTATAAGATGCTTTGAAAGACGATATAACGGAATGGAAGAATATCGAATAGGCTACTAAGATTAGATTTTATAATAAAGACAAATGTATTTTAAGTAACATTATTCCGAAATAAACATAATATTAATTCCAAGTGTCTCTATTTATTAACATTTCACTCAGCTGGGACAGAATAAGTAGGCAGTAGTAGTCTAGGGTCTTTTAGGGTTTTATAGGTTTTTAGGTAATACTGCTACAGAAGTGATTACGCCCCGTGAATAATCTACAAAATACCGAAGCAGTACTACAATACATATATCATATATACCAGATTTAAATTAAATATACCAGGCAAGCAGATACAGTGAGGAAATCAACCAGATCAGCTCTTAATATAATGACGTAAACTAAATGTCGGGTTATGGCGGAACATAGAATTATACGACAGACTGCCGTAAGTTCAAAATAAATTAAAACTACTGAAAATGTAATACGTTTCCGGACCAGGGAACAAACAAACTCCATCAAAGTGTTCATAATATGTTATGAAAATGTGTGCTTATAATTATTGAATATTATATACTTTTGAAGCAAATCTACGTTCGCGTAGCCTCGCTGCGAATTCGTAGCTTTACTACGAATTCGTAGCATCACTACGGCTCCGTAGCAGTACTACAATATTGAGAAACAATGGAATGTACGACTAGTTATATCAAGTATTAAACAAACTTGCTTTATATGTACTTAATTTTTGCCTGACAGAACCGAAAATACCAATTTTAATAATTCTTAGCAGGTAAAAACAATATTACAATCTAATTATGATTGAACTTAATAACCCAATTCTAAAATTAACATTAAATTATACAGTTATACAGAATAAATATACTTTAATTTGCAATACCATACATCTCACGAAAAATAACAGAAAATACAAAAAAAAAGCGCCAATCAGTTGTGTTTGCGCGTTACAGCACTAGATGGCACATTTCTATTCCTGCATCGCGCTATCGCTTCACCGACACAGATCGTACAAGTTCGCTCCGCTCTTTCTCTCAGCTATCACAGGGTCTAATTTATTGCATGAACATATGGAATTAGTTGAGGCTTAAATATATATTTTTTGCATACCCAGAGCCGTTAAAAACGCTGAGGGTTTTATAAGTAATTAAAAAATCAGTAACTACAGGTGGAAAACTAGAGTCCTTGCCAACCTTTCTCCTTAAGCAGCATTAGTTCAACGATGAATATTGTATAATACCGATAACAAAACTCAGCTATTCTAAGTTCAAGCTCCTCTAAATTCTCAATTAACAATTCATTAAACCACCACTTAATAACTATTTTTTATAGTATAAGGCGGCAAAAGAGCTGTCGGAGCGATTTTCATGACTACCGACGCATAGAGAAATCAAATAGAGATTATACAGTTGCGTTACCTTCCTTCCCCTCCCTCATTGAGGCACCGGCTCTTAATGCACTGTAGGGAACGCAATAGCACAGCTCTTACTTTACTCAGGTTTCGTGTAAGCGAGAGGTACCTCCGCGGTCGAGATGATTTGGCTACATTAATGCAGCGTGGCACTACCTCTTGTTAAAATTATGATACCGTCTATGCAGAATTATATTATGTAACTGATTGTGCGGATGTTATAGTCTCAGTAGTCACAGTCTATCCGCTGACCTGACCAATGAAAATTATACAGTTAAACGGAAAATACTTTAATTTAAAATACCATACATCTCACAAAAAGGAAATGAATATAGAAAAAATGGCTAATGGCCAAAGAGTATGAAGTTCGGTTGTGTTTGAGCGTTACAAAACTAGATGGCACATTTTCATTTCTGCATCGCGCTATCACTTTACTGACACAGAACATACAGGTCCGCTCCGCACTTTCTGTTATTTACAAGTACAACCAGTCTGCTCTCTTTTTAATATCTCTTTTAAATAATTTTTGCCTACCTGCCGTTATCACTGCGGGTTTTAAAAGTATTGAAAATTTCAGTCACACGAGTGGCAGATACAGGTGGCTAACGAAGGGCTCACTCACTTCTCAAACCATTAGTCCAACGATGAATATTGCTTAAAATCTTAAACAAGACTCAACTTTACTACGTTCCAGCTCCCCTAATTAAAATAGTTTTTTGTGCGCAAATGACCATTTTCGAACAACTCGTGTAGCCGAAAAATAACTGCAAACTTACAGTATTTACAGCAAGTGCTTCACTGTGAAGTGATAGATTCAGGAAGTTGAAATCTTAAATTTAATAACACTAGTTATTTTTTTTTTAATCTTAAGGGATAATTTTTTTTTTTGATTTGTATAAACTTTTGTATAGTAATTTTAGAAGGAGCGAAATTGCCCGTCGTAACCATTGAATGATATTACTAACGTAAGTAGTAAAAACTCACTGGTCGTAACCCGAATAAAGTTAGCTAACATAATATATATTTTAAGTAATGTTAAATAGTAAGTACACAAATCTTGAAGGTTCGATTTGCAAAATAAGAGTCTAGTCTGTCCCGTAATTGTCATTTCTCGCCGTGAGAATATAAAGTGTAAGAATATACAAGGAGCGTCAACTCATGCAGGTATGAAGTGTTTTTTGATAATTAGCATTAAATAGGTTTTTTTTATAATATAGAGATACTTGGTGGTCCCACTGCTTCTGAATACTACATTTTGATTAGCTAGGAAAATTCGTCGCCACATTTAACACAATCTCTATATATTTACAATTAATGTTGTTGTGAATCCAAAATGGGTGCCACAACTAATTGAGGGATAAAATATTTGTATTATGGAATACCCAGACATACCCAGAAACTTCACGGCGGCAAAAGACGTTAAATTTGATGGTTTATGGCAAACCATACCCATAATGTTGCATAAATAACGACAAATTACCGACGGCTGACGGCGCAAACAACGCAACACAGATACTATAAATATTCCCCGAAGCAGATTTTTATGTTAACAATCTTTATCAGTAATAATAAATATTTTTTTAAGCTTTACGATGGCGCTGGTCCGGGCTTAAATATGTTACTTGGAGCAGCAGAGGGCACTCTCGGTGTTGTCACAGATTTCAAGATGGCGGGTATATTATTGTTTGTCTGGAATATGTATCGAAATATGCGACGTGTAGGGCGGTGCCAAGGGTACGCGCAGAGGAGATTAGGGATTTCTTAATCCAGGAAATATTTTGTAGATTAGGAGCGGTCAAGGAAATTATCTCAGATAGGGGGTCAGTATTCAGGTCAGAGTTGGTGCGAGATACGATTATTAATTTTGGGGCTAAGTCTTGTCATTCGACAGCTTTCCACGATATTGGAATAAACATGACGTGAATAACATAATGACATTTTGTAGTTCCGTAACAAAAACTAAACTAAGATCTATGTGCCAACTAGTATAGCTTTGTACTTAATAGGCAAAAACATGTTTTATAAGTTTATTTGGTTTTTTAATTAGACACAAATATAGATGAAACTATGTTGGCTTTGTAAAGTGTGTCGTAATATTTCAAAATGCTTTTCAGACATTATTCATAAGTAGACAGCATATTTAGCAGAGGCTTAACATTCAGTTCTAGAATGCATTGAATATTCCCATAACCGTGGCGTTTTATTGTAGAGGTACATTATTTATTTATTTATTTGTTTATTTATTTATTTATTTATTTATTTGTTTATTTATTCAATTCAATGAACGGGAATACTCCCTTTTTACAATACTAAAAATAATTTAAAAACTTGTCGGTATAGAGATACAGTTCACAGCCAAAAAACATTGGTAAAAGTACAGACATCTTGACATCTATAAACTCATCATATTGGGACCTCGCTGGCTTGTTGCTTTGCAATATTTCCAGCTAATAAACACTTCGTCAGAAGTTCAATGTTTCGTGAGCCGAGGTAACATGGACCACTAAACGCATTTTAATGCAATAGATATCATACAATTTACTATGTACTAGGAAGTGCCCGGGATTTCGTTCCCGTAGCGTAATTACTAGCACGTAGTTAATAACCAATTAGTTTAAGTAACTACAAAAAGTTTCATTTAAAACCATCCATAAAGTATAATTGCTGAATTTCCTGTGGGAATTAGTGATTTTCTCACAGCAAAAAAAATACATTTATTAGATCATTACACTACAGAAAGTTTCCTTCACATTTTCAAATCCGTCTTTTAAAGTATAATTACTGAATTTCCTTTGATAATGTACGATTTTCCTGCATTAAAAAGTTTTCTAGATGTTGACTAGTCTTAGTATCTGTCATAAAAAGTTTCATTCGAATCCGTCCAATAGTTTCCGGGATTAGCCTGGACAAAGAGACAAAAAGGTAGACAAAAAAATTAAAAAACATTGACGTGTTCTAGCATTATTTAAACAAGACCTCCAATTAGTTTTTCGTAAATATATTCAATGTACAGACACACAGATTTCACTGTTTTACTATATGTATAGACAGGACGAAATAAAATATAGCAGACCCTTGGTGAATGTGTTTTCAAAAGAAATGTCATTAAACGGATTGTCTGAAAACTGATATTCTTAATGCTTGAACGCAATGCAAGGTTAAAAAACACTGGGCATAATCTGACCCGGTTTTCGAAAGATGTCCTACAGACATCAAATTAGTTTTAAATTACTGATTATTAACCCACATTTCAATTTAAGTAGTTGTTTTTTTTTTAATCCATGGGAGTAATTTTTTTTCAAGTGATTCAGCTTTTGATTTTTCACAATTGAGCTACGAAGATTTGACACTGTTTACTTTAGGCAGCTTCGTTTTTGAACGTTTACGACCAAATGGATTGTATATAATTGAATTCTACCGGCACCACGAATTGGTAAACAACAG
>LUGF01044665.1:74470-86695 GCA_001625245.1 Calycopis cecrops
CTATATAATATATGGCATTTGTAATATGTTGTTAAGTGGGAATTCTTTACATTTATTTTTTTTATTCTGATGTTAAAATAGTGAAACAATTAATTTTGAGTATCTTCTTGGATAATATATGGTCAAGCTAATCTTGAATTTTATTTACTTCCCCAAATTAACTTCAATTACTCTAACTGTAATATTATAATTTAGTTATCTCTCTTATATTTCTTAGATATATATATTAAATAAACCATAAGCGGTTCACAAGTTAGATTCTTGAAGAGACTTTCATTATGATAATAGAAATTATTTAGTGTCAAAGTTTGTGGGCACAGATTTGGCTGTTTGCCTAAAAGACGGCTCTTCAGTGCTTGGTTTAAATCTCGTTGACACAAAATGTACTTTTTTTTTTCTTTTTTTTTTCCCCGGAAAAATCCGTTATGGACACCCACCCACATCGGGAGCTGCAGGCAGGTAGTGTCCGACTCACACGGACTAAAAAACCGGGGTGTCACGAAGTGCCGCTTAGTGACGGAGGTACGGGGAGCCGGGTGGCATTCTTCCGCGCGTTCGCCAGCGGGAGCTTGCGATTGCAAGCACTCTTCTATTTCGTGGCAGACTTGCCCACCTACTGGTACGTCCGACTACTGAGAGGATATGTTTATGCCTGAGATGGTTTCCCCGAATCCATCACAGGCTGTCCCGGTCGTCGGCGACGCTCTGTGCTCACCCGCCTATGTCTACTGCGAGCAGAGGTTCCTTCTATTCCTCTCTCTATCTCTCTTTTTTTACCAGCCACCCGTTTGCACGAGATGACCGCCTCGCAGAAACGGGATACGGACTTCCAGGATCTGTCGTTCTCAACCATAGCTCTAACTACGGTCGACAGGGACAGATCAGGACCAACTTCCTCACACAGTAGTGTCCTAGGCTCCATCCAGGCCGGACAATCTGCGAGTGTATGCTCCGTCGTGTCCTCTTCGGCCCCGCAGTGGTGACATATTGGCGTCGGTTCAGCACGAGCTATCTTACACAGGTACTTACCGAAGCAACCATGCCCCGTTAAGACATGTGTAAGACTAAACATCAGTACGCCATGCCGTCGGTCGAGACACTCCTTCAAAACCGGGCGAACCGCCTCCACAGTACGATGTCCGGAAGTAGGCTCCTCTAAGCATGCTCTCCATTTTTCAATCATACGCACGCTAAAGTGTTGTCTCCACCGGTGCACCTCGTCCAAAGTAAGGTTTGAACCGGTCTCTCACGCTCTATCAAAGGCCCAGTGAAAGCCCGCCAATGCCTCGGCGACCAGGTCCCACGGCGGAATACCTGCTAGTGCGCAGGCTGCCTCACAAGAGATCGTGCGGTATCCTCGTATAACTCTTATGGCTATAATGCGCTGCGGTTGCCGCAATAAAGCCTTGTTATGTGTTGTTAGTTTATTGAACCATATTGGGGCACCGTACATGGCCATAGATTGAATGACAGTCGTGTATAACCGGCGACATCCGATATTACTGCCCCCAATGTTTGGGAGTAGACGACCAAGAGAACCTGCAGCCTTTACCAGTCTGGGACCTAATCGCCGGAAATGTTCTTTGAACGTCCATCGACTATCAAGGACTATTCCTAGATATTTAAGGTTCGACTCTATGGGGATAGAGGTGCCCCTTACTACTAGGTTCGCGTTTGCAGGAGGGGATCCTCGCGGTCCATGAAAACATACTGCATGACTTTTGTTAAGTGCCACCTTCAGCCCCAAGCGTCGTATTCTAGTCACAACCTGTGCAACACCCGCTACGGCGACTATGCGCGCTTCGGGAAAGTTATTGCCACGAATTGTTACTATGGTGTCATCAGCGTAACAAGTCACACTGACTCCTGGCAGGTTCGCGACAAAATGTACTTAATGTTCTTATGAAGTTGACTAGTTACCCTATTATGGTGTGAAGTTTTAAATGGAATATTTTCATTGTATTTACTCTTGTAAAAGGTAGTGCCACACTGCACGCTTGCATGCAGCCGAATTGAGGTTGCACGACCGAGGAGGTAACTCTCGCTTACACGAGACCTGCGCAAAGTGACAGCTGTGCTGTTGCGTTTCGTGCGGTGTGTAAGTAGCCTGTGGCCTGCCCATGAAAGTGGGAGGAGAAAGAAAGGCAGCATCTGTATGGTATATATGCGAATGTCTATGGGGGTCGGTAGTCATGAAAATGGACCCAACTGCTCGTTTGCCCCCCTATACCATAAAAAAAAAGAGTATCCAGTTAATCTTTGATGTTCACGACAGACATGACGCGTTACATAACACATATACCGATAGCAGTTCGAATACTCTGTTACCCTTTCTTAGAATTAATTAAGATTCCTCAGGGAAAGTACAAACAAGCCGCTTTATAGACCTCTAAAGTCTCTGAAGACCCATAATCGCATTCGAAACCTGACCCTCTAAAGCTACGATCCACGGGTCCCGAAGGCGCTCCCCGAAGGCATGGATTAAGAATGAAATTGATTGTTAATGCTTGTCGAAATTTCAACAATAATATTTAACATAATGATAAAATTATAATAATTAAATAGGTGTACGATTTTCATGAAGAAACCTGTATACATGAAATTTGGATTAATTTTTAAAATCTTAAAAACTTGGACTACAAAGTCCTAAAAGAATAGGAAGTATATTTTCAATTTGTATTCTGCATGCAAATGAAACACATAGCTAGATATTGCCTAGGTGTATCTACATGACGCCTAAGAAACACATCATATCACATAGGTATTATATTAATTTAGCGCTCATAAAATGTAATGAAAGATATGGGGCAGGTGGCAGCATCTTGGAAGGGGAGGGGGGGGGAGGNNNNGGGAGGCGGTTACGAGGAGGCGAGGAATAGTGCTTAGGAGTCGCTATGACAACTCCATATGTCGCTAGACAATGTAATACATGTATTGTATTATTGGGGGCGTATGATATTAAAGGACTAGAGAAAATCAACCACTTTTTTACTTATTAATTTGTAGACGAAATTAATTAAGGATTTCTATACTAATTGAAAGGTTGATTAATTGAGAGAGGTCAAAATAAATGATCGTCGCGTTGTTTCCGACTCATCAGATATTCCCGAACGCCTACACATCTCGCGGCGGTGATTTAACAGCGCCATTAATATCGACATCTTAATTGCACCTTAATGGTACGAAAGTGCTATAAATTACAGCTCAAGCTACCGGCGTCATTTTAATTAAACACTCAATGATAAAAATGTGTGTGCTTTAGACCACACAACTGAAGTAAAACTTACTAACTTATTGATTTAATATACAAATTCATTACCGTAGTTAAAATGACATAACATGTCATATGATATTTATTTTTGAAATACAAAAAGTTTCACTTAAATCGAATTTCATGTAAATCTACACGAGGTTATAGGACGTTGAAAATGTACTTTGTAGCATTGATTCACTTGAGTTACGGTTCTTTTACAACTGACGACTTGAGCGAGCACACAATTTTATACCCCTCTCATCAGCTTACTCCCCAAATCGTGCGCGTGTATAGAAGTTTTACTTAAAAAAATATACGTTTGGGTTGTAAAATTAAATTTTGGTAAGAGGTAGTGCCACACTGCATGCTTGCATGCAGTCGAATTGGGCCCGCACGACCGGGGAGGTACCTCTCGCTTAAACGAGACTGGAGTAAAGTGAGAGCTGTGCTTTCGCGTTTCGTGCGGAGTGTAAGTAGCCGGTGGCCCATGGAGGTGGAAGGAGAAAGGAGGGCAGCGCATCTGTATAGCCTCTATGCGGATGTTTGTGGGCGTCGGTAGTCATGAAAATGGCTCCGGCTGCTAGGTTGCCCTCCTATATCATAAAAAAAAAAGAAATAACGATAACAACAACAAAGGTCATGATAAAACCGAGATAACCAGATTAACATAACACTAGTTCCTGATACTCTTTAAATGTGCGTTGCGAGTGTGCGGTGGGGCTTCACGGCACCATTTACATTGGCATCTCAATCTGTCGTCATGCTGCTATTTGTCAGAGTCGTTACAGACAGGCGGACATCTAATGGTGCAGAGATTTATTACGATCGACGTTGATCAGCTGATTGTGTATTTGGATACTAGATATGTATTAGTGGTTAAGATCTTATATGCATGTAAAGTATCAATTACAACATATATAGCTAAATCCTCGTATCTTAAAGACTCGTGTATTTCAGTTTTATATAAAGCTATCCATTAATTGTTCATATGGAGAAATGTAACAGTCTAATTATTTTACAAACAGCGTTTCAACCGCGACGCATAAATACGATACGTTAATGCGCGTAACAATATACGCATCTGTATTTACGAGTGTGATGATGGAGCCGTCAGTAATACTTCCGTTAATTATCTCTTGATGCGTCTACAAGCACCCTTAAAAGATCTTAATGTGTTATGTACATTTATACTGTACATATAATATTGCGCAAGAAATTACTTAATATGTAATAAGGACATCTCTTTGTATACAATTAGATTATGCTTGCTACTTTGTCTGCGATTATTTGAAGGCTGTTATGCAAGATTTGTTAAAGCCGTCTACAGTTTTTGATTGAATGTATTAATAAAATTATAATTACAATACTGAAAATGTATTAATAATTAAAGAACTTGTAACTTGGTTCCGTAAAAAAGTGAAATTTATATTTTTATATAATGTCTAATTCTTTGAAATATTATGAATTCGCGCCCGTAACTTTTAATGCGAACTTATATTACAAACATCCTATTTTTCAGGCTGAAGTTTAACTACAACTGGAATTAAATTAAACCTTTATAGCTAAGGGATAGCTTTCGAATGGTGAAAGAATTTTTAAAAGTAGTAATAATACAAACCCTGGGATAAATAAAGAGATGTGCAGTAAGCAGACATTTTAGCGCTGAAGGATATCGCCATCCCGAGGGCATCCTTTTTCTTTCATAAAACTCTTTACACTTGCTTACACTTTGTTGGGTCCAGTACGTCCCAAGATTCAACGAACAGTGTAGAATGAAATAAAATGTTTATTATTTTTTCCTAAATTGTAAATAATATTTGAAAATATTATAATAGTGATATGAAACCACGATCCTTTTTGGCGAGGCTATGGATTTCAAAGGAAATAAATTTTGCATTAATTTAAAACTATACTACGGAAGATGGCGAAAAGAAGTATAGATTCACTTCGAGAAGTTGCACGCTTCAATATACATATAATAAAAAAAATCTCCGCCATTTTGGTCTGTCTGTATAAATAAGGTAAACTCAAAAACTACTAGCTTGGTTTTCACTAATACCTAGATAGTTTAATTTCTGAGGTAGGTTTTATTTGTTTTTCTTTTAATATACGAGTATATAACGATTTATTTGAAGCAGTCGCCATAATGTGAGCTACACTCGCGTGCGTCGCGTAATCTAGCAGAGGTACATTTAATATAATGAACTAGAGATTTATTGATCTAATGTAGAGTAGAGAGTGATCTAATAAATCTGGTAACGAGAGTGCTTTTTACAGCATATTATGTGGATTGATGACAAATAAGTAATGCCCATTTGATGACTATCGAACACATTAACATCTGAAAGGATAATTTATATTTATATTATTATCATTGCAATAGAACTTTAATTTTCAATTTGATCTGCAATATGAAAAAACTATAAAGTATCAAATAAAATACTGACTAAATGAAAACCGTAAAAATGCATTTTAAGAGAACTCGATGTAAAAAGTTCGAATTAAGCGCAATCCGTTTGTAATAAAACTCAGCTGTAAAGCTTTGTAATACTTCATTTTAAGCGTTCTCAGCAAACTTAACCGGATGGCGATTTAATAAACTTTTTCATGGTTTGTAAATATTCGTGAGTATTTAATAATGGAAGTTGAAATACTTAATGTAACAGTTACCACGTGAGTAAGAAAGTCATAATTATATAGGTTTCTTAGTCAACTATCAAACAACCGAAAACTTATTGACCGGTAAAATAAAGCCATCGTAAGTCGTGAATTTTTATTCATTAGATACTCAACTTTTGCTATCACTGCGCTTGCTATACACGGAATACACACACACGGACAATCCTTACATGAAAATTATAAAATACAAAAATTTATTAATGTTTAAATTTCTTGTCCATTTACATATAAAAGTTGTTAATAGACATTTAAGGCCTCGTCGCCTGACGAGCACTCATAGCAATCCGATGCAGCTGCTTTGGGCTTTTCTTAGCTTTCACTTTTAAGTTCAGGTCCGACCAAAAATGTTTTAATTTGATATAATCCTTTTGAAACTGATTTTAACAATAACTTGACACTTAGAAATTTTATCTTTTATTCAATTTGTGTAATTATATAACATAACTGTAAAATTATTAAGAAATAGGACTAAAAAGTTCTGTATTCTGATAACCTTTGCTATTTTCCTAAATCCGGTAAAGCTTGGGCGCCAGGGGCATGTGACTTGGCGTCAGCTGTTACCTTTAATTACTTTATTAAATTAATTAACTACATAATATTTCATAATGATGAATATTTAATATATCAAAACGATACCTAGAAGCTGAACTACTCAACTATACTAAAATTCATAAAATTTATCCAACGACAATATACAGTAGTATATTATTTTAATAGAATGTGAGTCACCTCACCTAAAGATGACACCATATTTTAAAATTGTACTCGAATCCGAAGTAGCACAAATTTGTTAAAAAACCTGGGCAACCACAGCGATGTGCGCTCATTAACTCTGTACTTTGTAAAAATAAATAGTAATGCTCGGCGCATGCAGATGTGGATAAGACTTTAGCTACTTTTATGTTCTCCTGGTAATTAGTTTCAGTAAATACGAATTTCATGAAACTCAAATCTAGATGATGTTTAAATAGCCTACTTTGTGTTCTGCGCACCTGGTAAACTATTTAAATTATAATTTATGCTATCATAATCATCGTCATCTTTATCGGTGTATATTGATTACGTTCATTTAAATAGTTTATTCTTCTCAAACGCGGACTCCACTCATTAGCCCATTTCTTTTATTTCATAAAGGTTTATTTTTGGTCATTAAATACCTTTTACATATTATATAAGGGAGAGAACTAGCAGTGGCAATACACTTGTGACTTACATTGGCATCTGTATAAAACCTATATATACGAGTTGCCCTCCTTCTTTCTCCGCCTCTATAGGCCACTAGCTACCTACACACCGTACGAAACACGACAGCACAGCTGTGCGCGAAACGGCTTTCGTTGAAATTAATCAAATTGATGCTGGCTCACAAGTCGACGTGGTGTATACAGATTTTACCAACGCATTTGATAAGGTTAGCCACGCACTTTTAATAGCTAAACTCGATGCCTGCGGCATCTTCGGACCGTTACTCGGCTGGTTTTCATCTTACCTCCAGGGAAGGACTCAGGTCGTCAGTGTTAACGGCTATAACTCAAAATTATACTACGCAACATCCGGTGTGCCCCAAGGCTCCCATCTGGGACCTATACTTTTTTTATTGTTTATTAATGACATATCTTTAGTTGTAAAACATAGCAGTATATCGCTTTTTGCAGACGATTTAAAAATTTACCGAAATGTAACATCACAGTCCGACACCGAGCTCCTTCAAAGTTATCTTGACAAACTGAGTGAGTGGTGTATCTCTAACGGAATGCTTATGAATCCCAACAAATGTCATTTCATCAAGTTTACGAGACAAAAACTTCCTCACCGTTCTACTTACAGCATAGGTTCCACGATACTTAAAGAAGTCCACGAAATCCGTGACCTCGGTGTGATCCTGGATTCAAAACTTCGTTTTAACACTCACATAGACAATATCGTTAGAAAGTCTGCACAGGGCTTGGGCTTCATTAAGCGTAATACTAGAGGATTCCATTACTCAACTAAAATTCTGCTTTTTAATTCCCTTGTGCGTAGCCATCTGGAATACTCTTGCTCGATTTGGAACACCACTCAACTAGTGCACTCACTAAGATTAGAAAATATTCAAAGGTCCTTTACTCGTCATCTGGCTTACTCATGTAGCGGAATATCATACAGAAGCCCTTACGACCAACGTCTGGCCTTCTTCAGAATGCCAGCGCTTAAGACCAGGCGAATGATCCATGAGTTGCTCCTTTTCCACAAAATAGTTAACGGGCGGACCGGGTGCTACGACCAACATTATACATTAAGCGTTCCTTATAAAATGCCCCGTCGCCCAATTACCAAACTTTTAGGTGGACCTCCTGCCAAAACCAATTTGGGGTCGCAAGCACCAATAGCGCGAATGTGCAATATATATAATATTATTTGCAATACTGACATCGACATCGACATATTTCACGATTCATTTAATAATTATAGAAGAAAAATACTAATTCACTTTGATAAATATTAAGTCTAAATAACTTTTATTCGGTCCAATTAATTAATTAATCAATAAGTTAAATAATATATCATTGACTTATTACTGTTATTTTGATGCAAATTTTAACTATCCTATTATGACATTTCTTATATTATTTTGCATTACTCCTTACTTTTCATTCTGACATTTTTGTACTTACTTTATTTGGATTTTAATTGATTATTTTTTTTTTTTTTGAAATGATTTATTATTGACCTTACATCAAATCTGACATATGTAAATGCTGTGTCTCCTATAAAAGTACACACATCAGAATTTGTTTTTTAAATTATTTGTTATTAATTTATTAATGTGTGAACTGCAGGTGTCCTATTTAAATAAATAAATATATAAATAAATAAATAAATAAATTTGTTTATTTTACGTTACGACATGACAATATTACAACCTTACGTAAATACGTTGAGTATGTAAGGTCGTCGTAACAGTTTCACGTTTTCAATAAAGTAATGGATAATAATTCAATAACCGAAGGTGAGGGTAGATAATAAAATGGAACAGCCCGCCGGGGGTCTAGCGAGTAGCGAGCCACATGCGGCGCGTTAATTGACCATTATCGGTCCTTGCATTTCCCCTCGTCGGGTGCTCTACAAGATATTGTCGGAACATGCAACGGTTAATATACGCGGAACTTGGTTTTAACTTTGATCTCACATCCTCCAGTAATCTGGTAAGTATTTCCACATAGTTTTATCTTTTATTATACTTGTTTTAAATTTATAGTGCTATATACTTCTTTCTTGCTCTCTTTAACTTACCTGTATGTAGGTATAGGATATTTCTTCATTAGACTTTCGTGTTTGGCAGAGTTTACACTAGCGATACGAATCTAATATTGCTTATTGAATTTACTTTTAAAAATACTGTAATTACATTGATTCATGAAGTTTAATTTATGATAATAATGGGATATCTCTTCGAATGTACGGGATATATGAAAAGATATACTGTGGACGCTCCTTGTCTAGTTATATAACAAAATCGTCGAAAGCATAATAAAATCTAAATATAAAAGTAATCCTGGCTTAAAAATTTAGGAACGTGTAGATTGTAGAGGTCGGGATCACGTTGGAATGATACCTCAATACGATAATCTTCAATTGATCTCGAACGTGATCGAAAAGGCTTCCAATTACTCATACCCTCCTTATTCCGCCCTCACGTGTCCCCTATATACAGACATTGATTCAAAACGCTCTTTTTATGCAACCCCAACCCTATATTTGAGGAAGGGTCATCCCTAATAGAAACGGTTTTATTAAAGAGAAATACCGCCTGATTTATTTTAAGATTACAGTTCCAGTACCAAATTCCAATTATTATGAGTATTAATTTGGAAATTCCTTCAGCCAAAATGTTATCGATCGTGAACTTCTCTAAGTTTTGAATGACATCACCCACACTGAATACGTGATAATCTGCAATGCATAAATCACATAATTATTTAAAATATTAATCATAATAATAACATACCTAAGTGATAATTCACGACTGCATATTCAATACTAAGCTATTTCCTAAAATGTTTCTCTACGTCACTTGAGCAGAAAACATTCCTTGAACAAAGAAGATGCGGCGGAAGGGAAAGGGGGCGTTTGGAAGACAGCTTATGACTCCTCCAAGGATGAACTTCTTAGATGAGTTTTAAATAGAAATTTTCTCCAGAGCTTAGAAGAGGTTTATGTTTGTAACAAGGTACAAGGATTACGTGCGTGTTACGCGTACGATCTTAGTGGCTGGTTTCTGGATTAGGCAGACATGGCTCTAGTAAGTGGTAGTGCCATACTGCATGCTTGCAGGCAACCGACTTAAACCAGCACGACTCGGGAGGCACCTCTCGCTTACACGAGACCGGCGCCAATCGTCTAGTTGTCAGTTTGGTGGCAGACAGACAGACACCAGTTCATCCGCGATCCCCACACACTTATTAGAGCATATCCGCGCTCAGCAAAAAAAATGTTCATTAAGGATCAATATAATGAATTTTGGAAAAAAGTAGTTAGGAAGAAAGTTGTGGGATAAATACGATCAAGCGAAAATCGAACCTGTTTCATTAATGTCTGATTTAAAACAGAATAATAAAAAATATACACAAAATATATGCAGTACAAATTTAATTCACGTCCATAGCTTTTCCAATTATTTCGTACGTTGTGGTTTGCTGTTACATTCATTAAACATAGTGGCTGCGGTATTTTCTAATCCAAGACTGAATTGAACGAAACTTTATAGATTCAACTCTAAACGAATTTAGACTTTATTTCTGCTGACCGTTTGAATTTTATGCAGTCCGAATTAAATGTTAAGTTACTCAATTTATTTATCTTCATTTATTGAAATACTGAAATGAATTATGTTCTATGTGCACGACAAAGCCAAATGTGAGTGTTAGTAGAGTCACCATCCTACATGCAGTATTTTACACAGCATTACGAGTAGAATATTTTTTACCACATTAGTATTTGCACTTCAGAACATATCCGTCTGCTTCAAGACAATGTAATGGAATAAAGTTTCCATTCCCACCTCCCGCTACGTTAACTAAAGCGCTTCTTCTTATACTCTTCAATGTCCTCTTCGAATAATATAGGTACATAGAAACACCCTCTCCGTTCGGTTGACATTTGTTTACAACCAGGAGTCTGGATTAATAAGCCTCCTTGCCACAACAAGATTTGAACTATGGTAGCCACTTCATACTACTTTATTTGTCTAATGCAGTCGATGCAACAATAGCCACATTTAATTGATGGTCAAATGTACAAATAAATTGTAAAAATCTGCCAAACAAATAACATTCTCATAAAAATCGATCCATTGAACCTGAGGTTGACAGTAGCAATTTGAAAAGTATATTT
This sequence comes from Calycopis cecrops, assembly GCA_001625245.1. NCBI lineage: Eukaryota > Metazoa > Arthropoda > Insecta > Lepidoptera > Lycaenidae > Calycopis > Calycopis cecrops. The sequence goes on from LUGF01044665.1 coordinate 85,776, forward strand.
AAAGGAGCAATGTACAAATGGAATAATATCAAAAGCTGTTTTCTGTAATCCCCCAAATATCTCGTCATGTGGCGAAACTATCTGTACTGACAATAACCCTGGTAATGGGTACATTATCGGAAAATAATAAATAGAATAAACCTTTTTATATTTTGTGTTTGTTCCCGCGGCACCCCTTTGAAACCTAACCGTTATTCAGGCTAATTTGTAATTTTCATCTTATTCATCACTTGATTTTATGCAAATCTATTCATCTTTTATGTAAACAAGGACATCAGTTTAAAAAAACATGACTCACAAATTCAAAGGTCAAACTTAAAGTCACGTAGATGGCCCTATAAAACCCCGAACCCATGTCGTTGCCCCATAGTGGAATAAAAGAAGCAAATTGATGAAGCGACGAGATTAATTCCTAAAGAGTGACTGGCGAAACTTGTTCAAAGGATAAAAGATTTGTTCGCCAGATTTACTAGCTATTCTGTTGTAGTTTACCTGACTACACACGAATTTCATAAATTGTAAATATTGAAGTAAAAGTTGTTGACGCGCCCTTGACTTGCAGTGTAAGCTGAATACAAACTTAGGGGTTTGCAACGTAAGTAGAATTTATCCAGTGTCATTTAAATTTTAAGGGATCAAGACAAACCTTACGGCAAGTCATCCGTAAAAATACGTCGATCCATTTGGGATATAGTAGAAAACAACAATCTACTAATATATATAAACATAGATACGCTTGAAATTACGAATTTTAATTAATGAGTAAATAAATTAATCATTAATGAGGTGATATGGTATGATCATTTTTCATTAATTAAATCTTAATCCTATAACTAGAATTGTATTAGTAAAAAAGATGTTATAAAAAGACGTGGTGGGTCGTTCGTTAGACTAGATTTTATTGACCATTTGTCAAAATA
>LUGF01044665.1:88183-107420 GCA_001625245.1 Calycopis cecrops
AAAAAAAATAACTTCATAGTTTAATTATTAAGTAAATGAAGTTAATTAATTTCTAATTAAATTGTTTTTATGTTTACTAAATGTGCCAAAATTATAACTTACAAATGATATATGAATCAAATTTCTTGATGTATCCAAGAACTATATTTAATTAAACAAAAAATGATTAATTAATATAGGTATTGTTTACATAAGCAATTTTGATAACACTCCCAGGGTAGTAGCCTTAACTGCCCCTAGAGTAAGCCCAGAAAACAACCACACCTTCACCTCAATAGACTAGTGGGGTAGAGAAAGTCTACTTCACTTACCAGAAGAATTTATTGGGACCCCTGTAAGCATTTCACTGCATGTGAACAAACTAGGATAAGCACAAGCCAATATACGCGACTTCTTTGTCACAAAACGTCGCTCAAAGTCTTTGTGACAAACTTTTTTTTGCTTCGCAGTGGACCACAATAATTCAATGGACCCATTTTTGTAGTCTTTTCTCACATTTTGGAAATCTGTGTAAAACACTATTTCTTTGCACACTTAAACAGCCCGACACACAACATTTACGATAGGGCATCTTGACAAAGTCAAGAAAGTCTTTTACTGATATGTGGAACGAAAATGTAGGAAATTTCTTTCAAAACATCTACATTCTACTCCGTTTATCACACAAATATGGCGTCCATATTTATAATTATTTTGTTTACTATAAATTATGGAGTGCTATTGGTCGGTTGTATCATTCTGTGTAAATTTCATTGGCTCATTTTTTTTCAATCTATTTCATCGGTTACTCATACTTTTGATTGGCTGTAAATACTTGTAGCCAATAAATGCATGCCGTTTGTTGTGCAGTAGTGAGCCGCACTGCTGGGCAGCAAACGGGAACTCAAATGTCAATTATACGAGGTTTACGCCCCATGGTAGAAAACAACAATCTACTAATATATTATATAAACATAGATACGCTTGAAATTACGAATTTTAATTAATGAGTAAATAAATTAATCATTAATGAGGTGATATGGTATGATCTTTTTTCATTAATTAAATCTTAATCCTATAACTAGAATTGTATTAGTAAAAAAGATGTTATAAAAAGACGTGGTGGGTCGTTCGTTAGACTAGATTTTATTGACCATTTGTCAAAATAGAAAGGAGTGACCTCAGATAATCCCTATTAATGGAACATCAAAAATATTCAAATTTTAACGTATAATTTAATGAAAATAAATACATATAGAACCCTAATAAATGAAATGAAACTCCTGCTGGGAAAGCAATCAGGGAACGTGTCGGGATACGTCCATGACCTTTCATAAATCATCCCCGGCCCGGGATAGTCGACCTACAAGGTCATATGTATTATTTTGTGTCGGTAAAGGCTGTCGTCACATACTATGCTCATGCGGTAAGATTTGAACGCATATCTGCCAATATCTCTCAATATACTAAACTCAAGAAGCACCTCACTACGCAGATAACTTATATTTTACCGTCATGTATCTGTAGGCACACTATTGAAGGACGGTTTTATATGCAGATAAAATCTTATCGTATCCGCTCAGTGTGTGACAGCCTTAATAGTATATTACTAATACTCGATTAAGTTTAACTCGTCTCATTGCTCGTTCATGGTGCTTCTGCTTGTTTCTTCAGCGCTGGTGACTGTCACGTGTGCCTCCCATGACGTACATTCGGACTTATTTACTTATTTGGTTACGTAATGAAAATAAATTATATTTTTTTGCTCGATTTGTATGTACGTACGTTGGTACAGTAGTATTTTATGATTTATTTTTGTACGTAGGTTCTACGTGGTATTTACTTTTATTAAGCTAGTAGACGATGACTTTTTTGGCTATTAAATAGTTGTGGTTAGTCTCACTGATGGTACACATCGCAGGGTCAAGGGGCAAGAAACCAAGATTAATGTAATAGCGTAGTCGATTTCACGCAATTTTAAAGGGTCATTATACTACCAGACTTATAATGCCAATAGTCTATGTAATTATGTACGGTATAATATTGACGGTATACCCGTAGGAAGTTTCTATTCAGTCGTCGATGTTCCGAAAGGAAGAGTCACCTCATCAGGTGGCTGAAAAGTTCTGAGTTATCAGTAGAAATTTTTCTTTCACTAGGAAAAATGTTTTTTTCAAAAAAGATTATTTCAGATAACAAACCCCCAACACGCATTAAGGTGATACGATGTAAATTTATTCCGAACACCTCAAACAAACATTTATTCAAGCGAATATAAATATTGTTGTTTGTTGCTGAGCGCAGCTGGAAATAGCGTTCAACTTGATGTATGACTTTAAAACGTCTGTAACGATCATCATCGTCCGTTGTCAGCTAGTGCATGTATGTCAATGAGTAAAATATAATCCCACAGGAAACCAAGTTGATTTTAAAGTCTTTAATGCCTTTATATAATTACTAATTAATATGCATAATATTGTAAAGCCATATTTTTAAATTAATTGTTCTTTTAGTCACAATATTTTTTGTGTTCTCTACATATAAGCAAACGGTGGAAACAAGAGGTCCAGTAAGTATATATGTAGGTAAAATATATAGAAAAATTTTAGTTTCCACAAAACCACAAGATAGTCAAATCACACTACACGACAAAGCTAATCTATATATTAACACTTGAAGCAAAAACTTTGGGAACATTATTAAGAAAATTGCGCGGACGGGGAATTATGCAATTTGGCACAGCTTACGTGTAAGAAAAGTGTAGAACGCTAATATCTTTAAAAATAATGTTTATAAAGTGCTTCAATTTAATAGATAAAACTTTACGCACATACCATGCATTTGACATTGATATATAAGATACACATAATTATTGATAAAGTTTCTATCAGTCTTTTGCAAGTGTTGAAAATTCTTCATAAATTGTTTACCTTAGTTATAAAGTCATAACATGTGTCATATTTAGTTTTTAATTACAAAAAAGTTTCACTCAGATCGAATATCGATCTTCGTGGATCCACTAGTTAAAATAAAATGGAGATAAACACATACAAGTTCTATAGCTACTTGCCGCCGATGGAAATGGCATTTCTTACAAATAAAGCGCTTTTGTAATCTCGGTTTTCGCTAGCGGATAAGAATCAGTCCGGGAAAAATCCTTCTGTCATCAGAATCGCAGTGCAGCTGGATATTAATTTAATACCCGGGTCGAATAAGAACCAGCGCCGGCCGGTGCGAGCCTGTGTAACCGGATTTACTCGGCGCCATCCGCTATATTACTTGTTAGGGCTTAGCCGACGTTTAACCGTCTTTTGTTTCCGTCCTTATTAAACCTAAGCGTGATTTTATTCTCTAACCCAGTTCTTAGATTTATTGGTTTTGTAGATTATTTCAGAGAGAGTATCTTTGCTGTATTTTTGTTAAATTATAATAAGTTTAACTATCGTAAAATAATGACATTGGAGTTTCGTTAGATTTTTTTTATTTTTATGGTATAGGAGGGCAAACGAGCAGTCGCAGGCAATTTCATGACTACCAACGTGCATATACGTATACACCCACATAGAGGCTATACAGATGCGCTGCTCTCCTTTCTCCTCCCACCTCCATAGACCACCGGCTAAAATCGATTGATTTGCAATATTCTCGTTTGCTCAAGCAATCTAAAAAGTTACGACATATAACTTTCTCGATTCCTTTGGCAATACAAAAGGGTAGTTATCTCTATTAGTTGTCAAGTGAACAAAACAAACGCGCGTGAAACTCCGTGGTAATGTAGTTCGTGTGTCGATAACGATCATTTACTGATCACTGAACTCAGCCTGTCACAAGTTCCAAAGAATGTAGGAAATAGTCTGCAGTTATGTTATATGTTTCTAAAGTGGGGTTTATGTGTTAATTTTATTTTCTTAATGCTGGTGGTAAGAAATGGAATAATATTTGAATTAGGGCATTTTATTATTTTAAACTGAAATGATAAATATTCTAGTTTAGACTATAAATAAAACTGAAACAATACAATTTATAATTACACAGAAGTTTCGGTTTCAACTAATTATTCAACGAAGATATGCTCATTACATATTAAGTAACTCGTATCACATAACAACACAAACTAAACAGCTCATCACGAGGTAATTAACGTAATTACGGCTGACGGCACCAACTCGTTATTACAAATGCGTTCTTACGCGTATTCCCTTACGTGAATTAACATATTATTGTATTTACTCGTCATACTTAAAACGATGTATGTAAGGCAATAAAACGTTTTATATCATTCTAGCAGCGGCGTCCCAAATTTTCACTTTGTTTCAGACGTTGAAAGAAATAAGAAGTAAAATGGCTAGTGAACTTATATAGAAAATTTTTGATATAGCAAAAAATATTTTTGAGCAACTCGCAAGATTAAAAAAAATTACAAAACAACTAGATACTAACAGGTACAAATAGATCTTTATGTATCATCCAATCCGGCTTTGATGCAAATAGCAGATCAGCCGTCGTGTTATTCAATAATAATCCTACAAGTTCATCAGTGGAAAGATAAAGGTTTATTGGTGGAACTAACAATGAACAATATTAAATAACAGAACTTCAGCTCGTAAAAGTGCTGCGACAGTGCTACAGCAGTGCTATGACATCACTACGATAGTGCTAAGACAGTGCTACATTAATGCTACGATATCGCTACGAAGCGTAGAAGTCTACAACTCCATGTAGACCCCATGCTGTCGGTATACATGAAAATTAGTAGACTAAAATTAGTACAGTTAGAAAACAATATTGTTTTCTTACTGTATGTACTTCTCAGGGAATTAATTTTTACGAAGTTAGCTAAGTGTTTATCCGGACTTTCTGTTACGAGTACATACACTTTTGCAGGAGCCGCAAAAGAATAGCAGACAGAAACAATTAACTTCATTTCCTAAACTTAACGGCCTAAAAATTTTCGTTTACTATTAAATTACTTACATTAGTATCTTTAATAACTTCCCACCTTTAGTGACCTATAAAATGATTAGAATTAAATTACACGTTTGCCTTGACACTCACTCAACTAGGCTGTGGTTCTATTATCGTGACATACATCTTCCGACGACGGCGGTAGATATTTGTGGTAAACCAAACTCAGTGTCTCGTATTGAGGCGAGGTAAGTGAGGTGTGAATTCGTACACTGATACACTCACACTCACACGGTTCCTTTGTGACGTTAACGCTCGTTGAATTTGAGCTGTCGCTCGTGATTACGTTAACAAGTAACTGTGTGCTGGCTCTATGTAGAGACAACTATAATCGAGATGTTTATAATCAATATTGTATGAGATTTCATTGCTTCACCGTGGCTACAAACTATCGGCAAGGCCAGATCAGTTATACCTCTCAACCAAACCACGGTTATACTAACGCGATTAGAGCAGTATAAGAATAATGACGACTGGAAACCCTTCATAATTATGAAATACCTACTTATTATGAAATATTATTTCATAATAAGTAGCATTCTATTTAATTTTGTCATTTTAATGAAGTAAAATGATAAAATGAATTTGAAGTCAGAACAAGCGCCTGGCATTCTCCTGGCGAGGGTTTATTGACGAACTCACGGAGGGAGTTAATTTGAAAAGTTTGTAGTATTGATGATTGATTTTAATTGGGTTCGTAAAGGTTTGAGGAGAGCTAATTGGTTCAAGCGCACTTACTGTGGATTTTAAGTTATTTCTTAATTAAATTTGTGGTACAAAGGAAAATGAATTTACCTCGCACAGTACTAAAACAACTTTGGAATACAGTACTAATTGTATATCGCTAAAATTTAATCTAGTTATAGTGGTATGTGTTATACACACACGCTCTAAGTTAATATTCATGTATACAATCACCAGATCAACGTCGCTAGTAATAAATTTCTACACAATTAGATGTCCGTCAGTCTGTAACGACGCTGACAAATAGCAACATTACGGCAGATTGAGATGTCAATGTAAATGAAGAGGTGAAGCCCTATCGCATACTCGCAACGTAAATGCTAACATTATTTAAAAAACGTTAGCAATCTGATTTAGATATATTTCTTTTTTTCATTTAATTGTAGGTTTGAGTCGCACAGGGAATGGGGACACATAAATTTCGATGCAATGATTGTCTGTATTACAAATATGATTAGTCGTGTTGAAACTCTTGTTCTCACGTTAATGGTCTACTAATTCAGTTTTGACTGAATGACTGTTGTGTTTTGAGTCGTATTAGGTTTGAAGTATACCAATTGCTTTGTAAAATATTTATTCAAGTCTCAGGTATTTTAAGTTAGTTCTTAAATTTAAATGACACTTTTTAAAAATTTATTAAGTATTTTTTAATTGCTCGAGCTAGTAGCGTGTGCTGGTCCTTATACAAATTGAGTTGTCGATATTAATGGCGCTGTTAGATCACCGTCGCGGAGACACACGTTTGTGAATATCTGACGAGCTGAGGACGAGGTGGCGGTCATTAGTTATGTGCTCTGTTAGATCACCGTCGCGGAGACACACGTTAGTGAATATCTGACGAGCTGAGGACGAGGTGGCGGTCATTAGTTATGTGCTCTGTTAGATCACCGTCGCGGAGACACGTTAGTGAATATCTGACTAGCTGAGGACGAGGTGGCGGTCATTAGTTATGTGCTCACTGTTAACAAACCTTTTAATTCATATATTCTACTAAACCAATTTATCTGTAATTGTTATATAAAAAGAATAATGTCAAAGTAACTAAATACCTATGTATTTTTTATCACATTTTTTATACTATGTAAACTTAAAGTTACGTTAGTTTTACTTCAGTGAGTCTCGTATTTTTTAGTGTATTTCTTAGATAGAGATCACGATGTTCGTTAATAAAGACATATACAGAGATTACAGGTAATGTAGATTTCAGAAGATAATAGCTCGACAATATGTTTCTTTAAGAAGGCCTAGGTCTAAAGCCGTGATGGTCATATAACAGTTTGATTAAGATTTAATAGTTTTTGAGTATGCAGCTTAAAATATATTTTATGATAAAAGTAGAAAAGCTAGTGACCTAGATTTAAATCGCACTAGATGAGAAACTTATAAACAATATGGTAATACCAAAATTTATTATATAAATATATCGATTTAATACTCCCTAAATTAAATTTATTATTGCCGGGTATTCGTGTAAATACATTCGATATTCCGATTGATTTGTGACAGAAATAGGATACAAATCATTAATCAAAGATGAAATGTGATATGTGGGGAATAGAATGCGATCCCATCTTATACGGAGACGCGAATTACATTCCAACTGGGACACACCCGCACTTGCTTGCGATGGAAGGAGACACACTCGATCGTATTATGTAGACATGCGGTAGTGTGCAGGACTGGCGAGATAATATACCGTGTAGAATATTATCAGGAAAGCCTGATTCGTTTTTTTTTATGGTACAGGTGGAAAACGAACAGTCGGAGCATTTTCATGACTACCCATAGACATCCGCATAGACGCTACACAGATGCGCTGCCCTCATTTCTCCTCCCACCTCCATGGGTCACCGTGTGTCAATAAGTACAAATATTTAACTTTATCTTACCAGATCTACAGAAGCAGTTATCTGAAATGTATGTATGAAGTGTGATTGTTACGTGTCCAATATACCATCTAGTGTGTATAGTACTTTATATACTCCTTCACAATATCTCACAAGTATTTTCACGCACGTCTGTACGTAGATACGCCACAACGTTGTACTTCCACCCGGCAATTTGAGTGTACTATGTTTTATGTGTGTGTCAAATTAATGAGGTTTATATGTAAATCTGTTTGAAAATAACTGCAATTGGGAAATATAACTCAAAGTTTTGACATAAACACAAGAACATACTGTAATTCCTTTAGAACCGTACTTTCGAAAAAATATTACTAAGGCAAAGTCAGAGCATATCGGCAGAATTGCTAAGAGATTAGTTCACCTTCGTTCAGGAACACACGCATTCTGGTCGCTTACCAAGTCAGTCTCAGGAAATTTTAGTCGGCCATCCATCCCTTGTATTCACAGGTGCGATAAGTCGCTGGCCCATGACGCAAAAGAAAAGGCTGATCTTCTAGACTTTTTTTGAGTCCAACTCAACACTGGGTGATCAATGAACCTCACAGCCTAATATCTTGCAGCATATGAAGTACTGGTAAAGACAATACTTCTCTCTCTTGACATCTACAAGTCGATTAAACCTGATGGAATACCACCGATAGCGCTGATGACTTGTGTTCCAGAGTTGACTCCTCCAGTCTTAACGCGCGTCTTGTTCGATTGTCTTATTCAATTGGTGTCGTCCCTAAAGCACGTCGTTGCACATCGGAACCAACTTGTCAATGATTTGATGATTAAACATTATTCAGCTTTTATAAAGAAAGTCGGAATCGAGAAAATAATTAGATTTGACTCTATATAACGAATAAAAGATGAAAAAGGCGCTAAAAGATATTCTTTTATATTCATTGTGAGAAAGTTACTGAAAGTAATAAAAGTTAAACAAGCGAACATAGAGTGACTATTATTTTATACACTTGACGGCGGCGCCTCATGGCGACCGTCGCACGATGGGCTGGAATGGGGTGATGGTTTAGGATCTGGGATGGGAAAACTGACGGACTCACCTTTTGTGCTTAATTACATCCGCGGCCACGCTGCACGTTATCTACGTGCGTGCAGCGGAAGGATCTGAGCGGAACACTTGCACAAGCATTTATATCGTTTATATTGTTAGTTTATAAATTGAACACAGCAATAGGGCAGAAGCACTTATATTACGATAGTTAAGCACGAACAAAATATTCCCTGCGCAGGAGATGTATGATGTGTGCACGCGCCGGTCGAACGGTTGACTGACTGCATTCATGCGCCCCCCACCTCTCGGGGTGTGCTGAGAACGTCCCGCGTGGCGGGAACAACACGCCTTTTTTGAATAATTAATTGTATCATCACTATCAATAGTCTTTTAAACATCGCTCCTATAAAAATCCTCTTATTAAGTGTAATTTGGCGGTCACTGACTTACTACTTCAGACTAATATGTTAGTACTATGGTTCTATACCTACCACATAACAAAAAAATACCTTCATCATCTATAATGTCCTTCTGTCTGTAAATTTCATAAAAGAACTCTGAGGATTCTTTCAGAGGGTCTAGAATCATGAGATTCGGCAAGAAACAAAAATAATTAAATCCAGATAAAGAGATAACCGAAACTCAGTAATTTAGAATCCGTATATCATGGAGAAATGTAATGCTTAGACTTCTCCTTGGTTCGGTGCTCTTAGTGTGGGAAACCGACTCGCACTTGGCCGGTTTTCTCTTGTCACGTTAGTTTCATCAATAACTCAGAAGATGAAGTTGTGAGTGCCTCAAATTATCTGCACCATGCATTAAATTGCCTATAGAACATTTTAATTTCGTTATTATTTAGGTAATAATACATAATTACACAAAAATATGATAAACGTTTTCAATTTTAAAGTTTTACAAATTGCTTGGATAGTCGCGACTAATCTTATTATTACAAGTTGGTCCACATTTATGGAGGTCTAAAACTTTGATGTAAGTCATCAAAAATGTATTCTCGCTCAGGTTACTCTGGGTTCCGGAGCCTAACTTTTAACGAAGTGAATTATTATTTATGGACACAAAATTGTGGAACCTTAGGTATTTTACCGCTTTCTAAAAATACTTGTTTATAACTTACTTAATCGGTTAGCTCATGATGAAAAAACATGTTCAAATTATGTTTAAATTAAACTAATTTTATTGGCGTTGGAAGTCATTACAACTCTATCTCTGCTCCTTAGGCCCTTTATACTTAAAAAAAACTACTCAACAATATTCACAGATGAAAGATTTTACAGATATTAAAATATAAAACTTGCAGTCGGACAGAACCAGATTCCTATTTAATATTTCAACACTTTATTACAACTGATAGGAGCGGCAGCACAATTTAATATTTTATTTATGCAATAACGGACACAGTTTTATCTCGACATTTTGTTAACATTTTATTTTCATATTAAAATCAATATCGTGATCACACAGTGTCACGTTTATTGGGCCTTTCAAACAGATGATATTTTTTTTATAGCACAACCCTTTATCACATATAAAGTCGTGTACAATAATATACAATCTTTTTATTTTGGCAACGCAGAGGAATGCCTTTATGTACGCTACCCTGGAGCCCGGTTGGCCATAAGGTATGGGTAGATCTGTCCGGTATAGCCTTGGGGATCACGAAGGCACACAAGGACCCCAAAAACGACAAGGTGACAGCGGCGTCGGATGGGAAAAACATATTATATCTAAGCTAATATAATATAAATTATATTAATATGTATTATAAATTACTAGGGAAAATTTTAAATATAATTAAAACTTTACCCACGGGACGAGAAATACAAAATGTCCGTTGCGACGGAATTAGGAATAATATAGACGCATAAATAATTTTCATAGCTTTATTCAGGACAATCCTATATTTTTTTACTTTATTACTGGTATTAAATACCTTACGATTATGGAAACATAGTCGTTTATATGTTGTTACGAGGTGTACCTCAAGGAATACATCTCGGTCCGTAAAGTCGTTTAAGACAGAAGGCTCATAAGTCAGCAACATCGCCAACTTCCTACCCGCTGACGATATTAAGCGTACCACGTAATATTATCATCGTCAGCTGCCGCATCGCGCAAGGGTAGAGCAGCAGCAGTATTCTTCTATGAGCGAAGAAATAGAATTACGTTTCTTGTTTACCCGACTGCGTCTAAAGGTAATGTTTTTGAGACTGTGTATGTCAAAGAAAAAACAAGACTAGTCATCTCCAACAATCACTTTAAAATCTTGGCAAAATCAACTTAATAAATAACGAAACCCGACTATACTGCAGCTACTTAATAGTCTTGCTTTTTTCTTTACTATTTTAAATAACCTTTTTTTTACCCTTTACTGAAAAGTAATGAAATGTTTCCATAGCGTAAAAGATATCTCCTGTATTTTTTTCCTCTGGCGCTAGCGGGGTATAGAATTTCACCTGAGAATAAATAAGGTATATTACAATTTTCGACGAGCTCAACTTCCTTATGTGTTTATATCAAGCGTTGTATATAAGAAAGTTATTTAAAAATTTTTACTTCCGCCTCAGGAGTAGGAACAAAATCTATATATTTTATAAATATAAAAAGGGAAAAGATTTTTTAGTTCATTTTTATCAAAAAGGCTCTAAATCTTCTGCACCGGTTTTAAGCATTCTTTTACTAATAAAAAGTACATTATCAGGAAGTAATACAGGCTATATTGTATCATGATTTATTGTCTTTTATAAAACTTAAAACAAATTAAAACTGAAGATATAATATTGTCAATACATTTATAGGAAGTATGGTATTTAATAATCATTAGACTTTATTCCGTTCACTCATGAATGTAGGCCACTTAAAAATCCCAGACATATTTTCAAAAAAGTCTTATGTCTGCCACAAAAAAAAAATCTTCTAATCTTCTTCCTAAGAATACCTTTTTAAAGCATTACGACTGTGACGGATGTTGTTATAAAATTGTGTTCGATAAAATAATGTAAAGTACAACGTGGTAAGTAAAGAACAAAGTTCAAACGTTTTAATTCAGGTACAGCTACGGCATGCCATAATTTAAATAATCGCTATTTTTTTATAGTATAAGGGGCCAAACGATCAGTAGGAGCCAGTTGAATGACTACTGACGGCCATCTCAGAGCCCACATCTGCAATGAGGTTATAGAGATGCGTTGCCCTCCTTCCTCCGCCTCCCTCCATGTTTCAAAGCCTTTTTTGCATTACCACGCTTCCCAATATTCATGAGTTATTTGCGATTTATAATTTCATCTATACGCGATATTATTACTAGACTTAAAAATAAATGAAGGTAAAATTGATAGCTCGGTAACATTAAAAGTCAAGAAAACTGAGATTTACTAAATAAGGTTCTGAAGTGTACTCGTCAGCCACTGGAAAAAATATCCTCCCAAGCGCTGCGAGTGTATGAATAATTTAACACTCGCAAGTAATATTTATCCACGAGCCCTGAGATGTCGGACTCCGGGGTATTTACTTAGGTCTATTGGTTTCGCGAATAAGGACGCACGTCGGCGATTTATGTTGCTACATAGAGTCCGTATTAGTGCTAGCGAGGGTATGTTAATGCCACAAGTATTTTTTTTTTATATACGACCCCGTTTTTAAGGTTTACATAGTATATTGGCTAGGAAAATAAGCGTGAATTACCATATTGTTTTTCATATTACAACTTCGTGCCTGTTTGATTTTTTTTGGCAGGATACTAAGTTAGGGGTTCACGTTAGCAATATGCACTCACAGCACAGCTACACGACGCGACGGTACCGAAGATTTTCCCTTAGCACTAAAAACAGTTAAAAACGTATATTGTACAATGTATTTTGAAAACCTAAATGTAGTACTGTGCGGTATAAACGCCATTTTTTAACGCGTACAACAATACTATGGAACCAGCTGCTTTCCTCGGTATTTCCGATCCGACACGACTTAGGGATCTTCAAGAAAAGAGCATTCCTCTTCCTTAAAGGCCGGCAACGCGTCTGCAAGACACCTAGTTTTGCGGATGTCTATGGGCGACGGTTGTCACAAACCACCTGCTCGTTTGCCCCATATACCATATAAAAAAAAAAACATATTGCTCGTTTTGATTTAAAACTCGACGCGTCAATAAATTATCGAAATATAAAAGCGACTGCCACACACGGCAGCGGAATTAAGTAGCCGGTGGTACATGGATGGAGGAGGAGGAAGGATATGGATACATATAACCTCCATGCGGAAGTCTATGGGTGCCCTTAGTCATGACAGTGTATCCGATTGTTCGTTTGCCTCCTTATACTACCTATATAAAAAAGAGAATGAGCTCAAACGACTTGCGTGCGGTGATATTCATATGCTCCCTTATTAATAAACATAGAATAATTTTATTCAAGTAATAACCTAGTAAAAAACTGACATCTGTCAAACTCCATGTCAACACAACACGCCTCTAATCAGACTACTAAACAGGTTACTAATCAGTTGCACTAAACACTTGTCCACTCGAACTAATCAAAGTCCTAACTACCCATTAGTGAAAACTATGCTGTCGCGTTTTGTAGAAGGCGGTCGTTCCGGACAATTGCAGCCACAATAACACTACAACTCAATTTTAGCCCACGCGGTAATATTTTATGACATCCATTTTCTTCTAGTCGGGTCCTAAGTAAAACGTTAAGATATAAGCTTCATTATGAGCCTATAGTAGACCACTATTGGATGGCGGCCTCACCCACCACACACCACCGGCCTCGATTTTTGGCTATTTTTTCCCACTGCCTTCCCACAGCTTTGCGTATGTCATCGCTCGATCTAGGCACGGGGCGCCCTACACTACGTTACCCGGTGCGCGGTCTCCACTCTAGAACAAATATTTATATAATATTATTTTCTTATGATCATTGTTAAAATACATGAACAATAATACTTACATATTTTTATTTGAATATATTTATTTTCATAGCTCTTATTCGCATATAATAAGAGCGTACAGTTTAAGTACAAAGTTTAGAATTCTGAATATTATGTATGTTGTATAGTTAACTCTACTTATAAACTGTTGTTGAGGAGTTCGCATGTATGATGCTTCCGTGTGTAGTTTAGTTTGATTATTATATTTTAATTACATCCCAGGTTGTATTTTATATCTTAACGATATATGTAACATATCAATAGGCCACTACTCAGCTACTTGCAAACCGTTCGTACGTGACAGTTGTGCTGTGTGACAGCGGTTTTCAGACAAGTAGTAGTGCGGCTAATAAGTTTCCGGTGGCGCATTGGTGGATTAGATAAGGGAGTAATATATACATCGGGATTTCACTTATGTAGGTGACATTTTATTTTTTTAATATAGGTAATTGGCAATTTTAAAAGTGCAAATCACTTTTTTTTATTTATGTATAACGAGTACGACGACCAGGCTGGTGCAGTGGTACAGGGCTCGGATAATCGGAGCATGTTCTTTTATGGTTTAGGGGGGCAAACGAGGAGTCAGAGCCATTTTCATGACTGCCGACGCCCATAGACATTCGCATAGAGGCTATACAGATGCGCTGTCCCCCTTTCTCCTCCCACCTCTATGGGCCACCAGCTACATACACACCGCACGAATCGCGATAGCATAGCTATTTATGCCGGTCTCGTGTAGGCGAGAGGTACTTAATTTGGCTGCATGCAAGCATGTAGTGTGGCACTACCTCTTAACGTTGCTGACTGTTATAAAATTGTAGTTTCCACGAATAAGAAATCTGTAGCAAAAGCTATTAAAGATGAAATAAGTAAAATCAAAAATCTGTCGCCGCTTCATCCTATCTGCGGGAATATAAAATTAATACAACGACGCCGTATTGGGAGGAGAGATTGTCGAGGAATTGCCTCATTTCCTCTCTTTTTATATCGCTTCTCGAAAAAATCATCACGATAAAAATGTGAGATGCAATGTAGTCATGACATGTACGTATGCTGAACGTTTCTTGTTTTGAAAATTTTGACGATCCAAAAATTTTCCATTGCTTATAATCCAGCATAACATTAAATACTTTTCATTCAAAAAAAAAATACTATATTTTTTTGTATGAATGAAGTATATCTTACCCCTAAGTACCCTATATAGGTAATTGATAATGGCAAATCTAATCGCGATACGTGCTGCTGCTGTCTCCATCAGTGATTTTCGGTTTATTGCCGTTCTGGTTCACTAGTTCACTGCAGTTTAAGCATGTACATTTCTATTTCTACAAAGTTGACGTATGAGCTGACATTTGGATGTCTATGAAAGCCAGCTCATAGAACGCAGCCTGCAAGAGCCCTATAGGTACTATAAAAAATATAAATCTTTCGTATCTCTGGGGCTACAACGTACAGTTGTCACACAAATGCCAGTAAGTAGTGAAAAAAGTAAGGTTATAAAAGTCGATGAAAACGTTGTAGTGAGGTGCATTCGTATGTAATCAGTGATGTTGTGGAGTAAATGCAGCACTCGAGGGTCGATTAAAATGACGTAAGTGAAAACCGCCGCACACATTACAAGTGAAGAGCATTTCCTCCCCCTCATACCCCCTCCCCGTCGGTAATGTAGTGCGCCTCCAATATCCTAGCGGATTTAATGTAGCTTTTACAGCTTAACGCTTCCAATACATTTATTGAGATAAAATACAACGAACTCTAAATATTTACCTGCTTTTGATAGAGTCAGATTAAAAAAAGAATCTAATAAGAACTAAACAGCCTATTTAATAAGTTGTCATAAATTCAATAACAAAACAAATAAATTTCATGAAATAAAACTTCAATTTCAAGAGAAATAAATAAAATAATTAAAAACAATTTATTATAATCTAGCCTCATACTAATTAGCTCCAATTAATTTTAGACACTCATTTGAAAATGTTCTTTTCAGCCCTAAATGAGAGTTGATAAGCAGTTTGGTTGAAAGAATAACAATTAAATGCTAATTACAAAATGAAGGAACCGATGCTTGAGTAAATTGAGATGTAACGAAAATATTCACGAATACTATTACTTAGTAGAATTATCACCTTTGTAGAACTTAACTGACGGAAATTAGAAATAGATTTTTTCTTTCATCAGCAGTCAGCATTCAGTAGTTGTTACTTGTTCGTATGTTTGTCTCCTGTTAGGTAGCCGACTAAAATGCAACTACATTAGAAGGAAGGAAAACAATATAATATTCAAGAATAAAATAAAATATTTGTATGTAGATGCGCTTCGAGAACGCAAGTAATATACACAAAAACATATTTTTATTTAACGGAAAGTCAGATTTATGTTTTTTTTTTAGGTTTTTTGTTAATTTTAAGTTTTTTTACCAAGATAAAATACTGTATATCGGTTCTCATTATTAATTAAGTATCTTCAATTTATTAGATATTTGAGATCTAATTTAGATACAACAGCCGATTAGTATGCAAGAGAACCTTACAATCAGCCTGCATCAGAGCGGAGCGGGCGAGCGCCAGCAATTAGTGTAAAACGATATTGTACGTGTGAGATACTGCGAGGGAGATTGAATTTTGTGAACCAACTCTAGGTAAATGAAAAATTAAATAATAGAGGCGAATGCGATTGCATCTTTTTGTAATATTAGGGGCAAACAAGCAGCAGGAACTTATTAACTACCGACGCCACAGTTTTTCAAATCATTAAAATTAAAATGTGTTGTCCTCTTTCCTTCCGCTCGGGAAATGGGCCACAGGAAACCTCACGAATAGCTACAGTATAGCTTCCGACTTGCGGAGGCATCATGTGGGTGAGAGGCACATCCATATTGTACGCTGGCCTAACTAACTGTATAACACAGCAGTCTCTTTCTTCGATATGTTTATTTTACCTCTCTTTGTACTACATATATCATCACGTTACTAAAAAAACGAAATATATTAACATTTTCGTGAGCCTATGCTCTAACTAGAATGAGATCCTTCAACTTATTAAGTCGTGAAGGCAAGTTCTTTATTTCAGTTTATCTCATCAGAAACCCTTATTAACCCAGCCACAAGTTCAAGTTACAAAAATATATTCCATCGATCATACATGCCCTCTGTTTTTTTTCCGCTTTTGAGGAATGTGCTATTGATTTGTTTTAAACAATATTTTTGTGATAACTCCCTTTTGTTCATGGGTGACCATACATTTCCCATATGGATTGATTAAGATCGGCTACTTAGGAATGGCCATACTTAGCGCTACACGAACATGGTTTGGTTACGACTGCCATATTCAATTATTCTAAAGTACGTTTACACATTTCAAAACACAGTTAGTCCGGTCAGTCGACTCAGAAGTGAGGGTTTGGAGTGTTACGAAAGTTGAGAGAGGTTGGATCTAATCCCGAATTATCTTTACATTTCAATTAGTTCTATTTAGTTTAGGACTAGCGGGCAAAGCTGTTGAGTTTTAATTTAATAATTCCCTCGACGTCGCTCCATGTCCGAGTTTACTGTGTACATTAACGTCATTACATTAAGCGAGGTCTGGTTTATCTGCCGACGATCTGCTCTGCTCTTCTGGTACATTGCATATTAAATTGTTGCAATGTTTTATTTTAATGATTTGCGAAGTATTTAAAATAACATATTGATTACATGGCTAATAAGATTTACACGTCATGTCTATATCACACTATGTAATATGTAGTAAAAATAATAACAATGATTAAAAAAATCAATACTTTAGCCCAGCTCCATGCTCTTATACTTTAAGTACTCTTATTACGGATGACTACTGAGGGATAATGGAAATATATTTAAGATTATTATTACAGAAATACATATTATAATGCATAGACACCCAGGTCAGGGGGGATTCGAACCGCGAACCCTAGCGCAACATGCTCGGTTCACCGACTATGTTACCACATCGCCTAGATAGGACTTTAACAAATTGGCTCTATTAGTACAAAAGCGCACACAACGAAACAGTCACTTTGGTCCGGCTCGAAACTCGTAATTGCGACTGTGGTTGCTACAAAAAATACAACAAAATTTTATGTCTAGACAAACAATTTTTTTAATTTAATTTAATTTTTTTTAATTTATAAATATCTCATCAACGAAGTTGATGCCGTCTGTCATTCTAGAACTGTATTTTGATGTTATCAATCAATGTAAATCATAATTGATGTAACTTCTATTGACCATTCATTATACAAGAGTTCCGCAAGTTGAACTTAGAGATTTTCTTGTAGTGGTCGGTAGAAACAACAAACTGGAAAATTTTATGGGATAAAATGTCATGTTATTAAAACACAAATGTTAAGTAATTTCACCTACAAATGAAAAAGAAACATGAATATAATATTATTGTTAAATAATTTCATTAATGAACCGATTTCAACCTGCCTACAAATGTATTAATTCGGTATCTACTAGCATCAATAGGTAATGTGAAAACGCTCTTAGTTTGAATCCAATATAAAAATAAAACACTTGGTACAGAAATAACAAAAGAGTTTTGTTTACATTTGGAACAGATTGCAGTGAAACGAGCGTGAAGTACACTCATTGTGAAAAATTTCATTTACTTGCAGTGAATCAACCGTGAGACTGTCGGAGTATTGATTTTACATCAATATACTACTCGGAACATTGAACACTAGGGTGGCCATGCGACAATACGAGAGCGAGATTCATCATCATGTTTGATAATATTTATTTTTTTCCATAACATTATAGCTACTATAATTATCTTTACGAGGCTATTGCCTCGTGTCCTTCTGGTGCATTTTAAGTCTAGTGGACACGGCACGTATATTTGGTATTTTTCATAAAGTATCCTCCAAAATGCTGAAGAGATTGAAAATAAAGGAATATATCTGCATTTCCTGGTTATGTTTTGGGTCACGTGCCATTACAGAAGTTAGTTATTTTTACAGTCAGTAAGTAAATACACAAGGTGAAAAAACACACTTTGCGTTATTAAAAAAAATTAAGAATTTAATATTATTTGCATTAATAAATTCCCAAAAACATCAAGATAAATTGTTTTCGTTGGATCTAGTGTGGGTTCTTCAAGCATCGCAACTACATGTTGCTTACGAATACCAGGTCGCGACAATATCTCATCGCCCTAACAATGAGACGAGCCAGATACTGATGAAGTTTGACTGAACCAGGGGGGGTACACTCTATAGTTGAGAAAAGCAACATCTAGTGTATGTTTAGTATAGATTTGTGATTAGCTTTGTCAGTAAAACAGTTGTGTAATTTAATATTTTTTTTGTAGATGTCGCTATAATTATATCAAATTGTCGTAAATATAGATGTTGCCACTTATTATGGTACTATATTGAGCTAAGGCTATTTCCAAAACTATCTTTACTCGTCCTACACATACAAATATTAAATATAATCCTTAAAATAAATTGTTGTTATTGAAATAACATATAAGTCTTATAAATATACCCAGAATTACATTTAAAACCTTACAAACTATTAAGTACAAAATATGTGAAAAATAAATATATAACCTAGCTACATTATTAAATTTACACGAAGTTTTTGACATTCAAAAGTTTTCACAACGTTTTTCAACTTTGTAATCCGATGAGCTCTCGTATTGAATTTGACTTTATTTTTAAGTTTTTGTTTGA
>LUGF01044665.1:109304-121758 GCA_001625245.1 Calycopis cecrops
CGTTATACTATAAAATAAAGGTTTATATTTGTTGTGCTTTTAACATTTTCCGTAAATTCCGCTTCGATTAAAGTTAGTCGCTCCATAATTTCCATTTAAACTGAGCGAGAATTTTTGATGAACAACGTCAAAATTTGGGGCCTCTAATAAATGCAGATCATCTTTTTATAAAGATGCTATGGTCTAGGTAATTTATGTTGGTAATCCTTTTTTCATGGCATGTTCTTTTCGAGACTACCGACGCTCATTAAAATACCTGAAACTTTTCTCACAATAACTTAATATAAGTTTAGAATTAAAGTTAAGATTAATAATATCTAGAACATATTGTTCTATTCTATTTTCTTCAAAGCGGCTTAAAATATTAAAATTGATACTGGCATTATATTATCATTGTATTCCTTGACGAAACTCATATTATCACTCGAACAATAAGAAATATAATATATTTTAGACTTAGTTATACACATTCCTCTGTTTACTGATTTAATATTACAGTTGCTATGATCGGATTTTGTTTCTAAAATAGATTCTAAAATAATGTGCTCCTCTCATCACTCACTAACTCATCATCAGCCTATTGAAGTCCACTGTTGGACGGCGGCCTCTCCCACAGCCTCGATCTACGGCTAACCTCTCCCACCCATCCTGCCCACAGCTTTGCGTATGTCGTCGCTCCATCTAATGATGAGAAATTAAAACCAGTCGTTGTAAATGTAAAGTTAAATAGTAAATACTTTAAATTTTATGAAAATTATTATTTATTATATAATTATTTTTTATTTTTATATCGTGTATGGGATGAAAAATACGTCTAGAATACAGCAAAGTATTTTTCTGATCACACAAATTTATTAATGTTTTATCATTTACGTTTCCAAAGAACAGTTTCAAGAAATTTTCAAACCAATATTTCATCAAGTTAAAGCAAGCGGAAAAGCTCAAACGCTTTAATCATTTTGAGATGTCTCCTAACAAGTTTAAAAATTAGATCTGACGTGTCTTAAAACACTATCTTCCTGCCACGTCTCCCCACTAAATCCCCTGTCACCAGACACACAACCATCAATTAATCAACAACTTTCAAGCGCTTATATGTCAGCAAGAGGTACTCTACATACCGCGGCCGCCCAATTCAGTTGCAAAGCATGCTCATCACTTATTTGACCCTATCCTTGTCACTCACTTATGCTTAGACTCTGCTGTTAGCAGCAGTTCAATTAAGAATGATAACGAGAAATAATAGTGTATTAAAAATCATTTTAATTTAATCCCATGAATAACATCATTCATATTACTGATTTCTAAGAATAAAAAAAAAGAAGATATACTTTGTCATTCGTTAAAGTGAATTTCATCAAATTATTTCTTCAATCCAGAGCTTCTTAATTAAAACTAGGTGCTTAGTCTATGGACATTATCTACTCTGCTCTAACTGAAGACTTGACCCGATTTAATTATCTTCTTCCAGTTAATTACCCATTTAAGATAATTTAATTGTAAGATTTTAATCGAATTAATATTTAAAACATTAGGTTTTTATGTATTTTTGTTATTATTATATTATTATATTGTTTGTATATTATTTATCTACTTTGGTAAAGTCGAACTAAGTGACACATTACATCACAAACAGAATCACTGCTTCACTATTAATAATTAATTTAGTGTCAATGAGTATAATATCTCGAACGTTTCTAATACTGTCTTTGGATATTTAAATATCGAATATCAAATGCGTTACAGAAATTTAACTAAATGTATAGGTGAAAGTTTATACCGTTATCGTTCACGCTATTACTCACGTCAGGGATAAAACATTTTTAAGTTGGTAATAAATAAAGAATGACGTTGTAAAATATTCAGCTTTTAAAATTCAAACGCTTTATTTACGAGATGTTAAAAAATGTAAATGTTATATAAATATTTTAGGAATTAGTTAAGATTGTTGCAAGTTTACAAAAATAACTGACCCATCGACAGTAATTGTTACTAACTAACTTCAAATAGCGAGAAAACATAGCATTAGTAAGAGGAAGTGCCACAATGCATGCTTGTATACAGCTGAATTGGACCGGCACGACCGGGGAAGTACCTCTCGCTTACACGAGACCGGCGTAAAGTCACAGCTTTTGTATTTCATGCAGTGTGTAAGTAGCCGGTCGCCTATGGAGGTGGAAGAAGAAAGGAAGGCAACGCATCTGTATTGTCTCTATGCGGATGTCTATGGGCGTCGGTAGTCATTAAAGTGGCTCAAACTGCTCGTTTGCCCCCCTATACCACAAAAAAATATAACTGAAGCTGTCGGTTCTACATGAGAATACATGTCATAATACCAACACGCCACATACCAAAGATAAACGGACTGGAATTTGCGAGTAATTTCACCTGGTCGATACAAACAAGTACAACTTTCTTACAACTGCCTGCAATCTGTTCCGCGCTGAACTGGACTTCTGTACAAAGTAAAAGAATTAGGACAAAGCTTTCTCCACCAGAACGAACAATATCATACGAATTTAAAAATTCTTTACTTGCACAGCATTTTACTTGTTACTACAAGAAGAAGTTTATGATTGCGTTGATATAGCTATAATATTTAATTTTCAGTGCTTCGTGAGTTTGATAGTCTCAATGTCTTATTTAAAATGTGTTTAATTCAACTGTGTCATCATAAATTACGATCGCAAGAGCAAGATTACGTAATCAGTAATGTATTCCAACATAATGAACGTAGCTAGGTCTATCGCTTAAACAAATTAGATTTCGCGGTAAAGCCGCCTCCGCTAGCTCTTACTATTTCAGCGGTGAACATCTCCCGCCCTTTTGATGGCCATTTTAACATTTAAACAGCAATAATGCCCGAAACGTCTGCTTGGAGAAACACGTAACTATTGACTATCGATACCTGATGAGAAGTGTGCTCTTATGCAACAGAAGGATACGCAAATACACTGCTATCGTGAAAACTGTTCAAAACATGACAGTATAGCTATCGCTTCACGCTCCTGTTGTACACTGTGTTCCTTTTTGGTCGTGCCGACACTATTTGACTGCATTTCAACTATGATCTCTCTTTTAGGAAGAGGTAGTGCCGTGTTGCATAGAAGAAGATAGTGTCATGCATGGTGCACGACGCTACATCCTCCTATGCAACGGAATTGGGCCGGCACGACCGGGGAAGTACCTCTAGCTCACTTCATACCGGTGTAAAGTGACAGCGTCGCTGTCGCGTTTCGTGCGGTTTGTGAGTAGCCGGTGGCCCACTGGGGAGGAATGATAGGAGGGCAACGCATCTGCGTAACAATCATGCGAATGTCCATGGGCGTCGGTAGTCCTCAAAAGGCTCCGATTGCTCGTTTGCCTCCTTATGCTATAAATAAAAAATAAAAAATGAACGTCTGTTTGTATTGTATATAACCTTAGGAACGGCATACAATCGGATAAGATCGGATAATCACCTCTTATTAAATTTATCAATTAAAAAGTGACTCTCCTGTACTTTGCTTAGCTAATCAATGTAATGTGAGATTAGTAACACTACACCACACCGCAGAAGCTCGAGATACATAATATGAGGTCAGTAAGTCGAAGGAAAGTTCACCCGGCAGTATGTTAACTCTACACCATCCATTACACAACAAGAACTTGTCCAGGTTGACGGATTAACATGTTGCACGTCTCTTGCAACATCCGACATATTAATTTCAATTTTAACCCTAGTCAATTTTGTTCGTACATTTCCGTAAATCTATAGCCTAATTATAACATCACTACACAGTATCAAACAAAGTAGCAATCCACCGTCTGTGTCTGTATGCTTAGATCTATAAAATTACGCAACAGGTTTCGATAGGCTTTTTTTTATTAGATAAAGTGATTCAATAGGTAGGTTTATATTATGTATGATAACATGGAATTCAACGCGTACGAAGCCGCGGGCAATAGTTAGTAGTAAATATTTTATATGTCGCGGAAGTCAAGTCTTGCAATTTATTTTCATCTTTCATCATTCATATACAATATACATCCTGTGTTAAGAGAAAATAAATAATTTAATTATTTTTCATGTCTATGAAGCTAGCACTGCCATTTTGGAAAATAAAAAAAATAAAAGTTGTGCTAGCTTGTGCTAGGTTTGTGCTACGTTGTGCCGCAAACCGCACTTCGATATCTCGAAAATTAAAGCGGAAATTAAAAAAAACGTGTTTAAGGCCCAACACCGCCCTTTTGTTAGAATGAAAAAAAAAACAGTTGTGCTAGGTTGTGCTAGTGTTGTGCTGACTTGTGCTGCAAACCGTAGTTCGATAACTCAATTAGTCTATTTAGCCCAGCTGCTAGAGGAAAATGATTTACTGTAATTAGGTCCAGCAAATTATGCGCAAAAATGGGTTGGTCTGTTCACACACAATGAGAGAAAATTTAGTGTGTCATTTTTGGAGTTGCGGAAGACTATTTAAAAAATGGTTTTATAGGTAAAAAAACAGTTTTTTAAGATATCTAAAAAACAACAAACAATATAGATTTAAAATTTTTATCCTTTTAAAGTGATCATAATGTGGTCATTTTGTGACCTTAAACTTCAAAATCGGTCAACAAATTGTTTAAATAATTGCAAAAAACCATCAAAAACACGCAAATTTTTAAATATTTTTATTTCTTTTTATAAAATTCTTGTACGCTTGTAACTGTGCATAAATATTTCTTTTAACAACTTACACGTACCATAATTTTTTTTTTGAAAAATTTTAACAACTTTTTGAGTTATTGACAATAAACGCTAAAAA
The DNA here is from genome assembly GCA_001625245.1 of Calycopis cecrops. NCBI lineage: Eukaryota > Metazoa > Arthropoda > Insecta > Lepidoptera > Lycaenidae > Calycopis > Calycopis cecrops. The sequence continues at coordinate 114,092 of LUGF01044665.1, forward strand.
AAAAAGTAAAGTAAAAATGTATAACCTTCCCGTAGTTGTAGTCGTCATATGGGTGCTTATTTTTTGCTTCTTGACTTATATTTTATTAATATGAAAAGTATTGTTCCAATTTCGATCGCTATCGTCTTTAAAATGGCCTCGGAAAAATGGCCCATTTTTGGTCCGCACGTTTTCGCATTTTGCCAAGGGGCAATTTTTCGCATCGATGTGAAACTTTATATTTGAGTTCCGACGATTTTTAAACTATTTTTTAAAAAAAATTAAAGCTTTATCTTTATTGGGGGCGAAGATATTTTTATTTTTATTAAAATCATAATTTGTTTTATTATGAATATTAAGGATCGAAACTCAGGCTACCTCTAGTACGATAATTAAGCTCTGCTATAAAAAGATTATTCACTAGAAAAAGTGTTTCCAGCAGTTGTTATAATTAACAACTGCTGGAAACACTAATGCTAGTGTGCTAATGCACATTTATTTATTCGAATTGTTCAGTTAATTTGTTATAAACAATTTACAAAAAAAAAACTCTCTTTTTTTTCCTATAATTAAAAATACGCATTGTTTGTTGTCTTTTAATTTCCTCTAGCAACTGGGCTATAGTACGATAGGTACTTAAACTCTGCTATAAAAATATTATTCACCAGAAAAAGTGTTTCCAGAAATTGTTAATTGACGGGTGTGACGTCATCACTGAAAAGTTTCAAATCGGCTCGCGGCCGAAAATTCTTCATATCTCACTCAAATTTAGGTCTTTTTTGACCATTTTTTTTTTAATCTGGGGTAGCGCGCGAAAATAATAACAACTAGCATTGCAACAAATAGCATTTATTTATTCGAATTGTTCAATGATTTTTTTATAAACAATTTACAAAAAAAAATGTCTCTTTTTTTTTACTATAATGAAAAATACGCATTTTTTTTCTTTTTTGGAACAATACTTTTCATATTCATAAAATATAAGCCAATGCGCAAAAATAAACATCAATAAAACATATCTACAACCACGGGAAGGTTATAAATTTTTACTTTACTTTTTCTTTTTTTTTAGCGTTTATTGTCAATAACTCAAAAAGTTGTAAAAATTTTTCAAAAAAAAAAATTATGGTACGTGTAAGTTGTTGAAAGGAATAATTATGCACAGTTACAAGCTTACAAAAACATTTAAAAAAAAAAACAAAAATATTTAAAAACTTGCGTGTTTTTGATGGTTTTTTGTTGACCGATTTTGAAGTTTAAGGTCGCAAAATGACCACATTATGATCACTTTAAAAGGATAAAAATTTTAAATCTATATTGTTTGTTGTTTTTTAGATATCTTAAAAAAACTATTTTTTACCTATAAAACCATTTTTTAAACAGTCTTCCGCAACTCCAAAAATGACACACTAAATTTTCTCTCATGTGTGTGAACAGACCAACCCATTTTTGCGCATAATTTGCTGGACCTAATTACAGTAAATTTTAAGCCTTATTTGCCTCTAGCAGCTGGGCTAATTAGAAAATCGCAATTAAAAAAATTGTCGCAGCACCGCCATTTTGAAAAATAAAAAAAATAAATGTTGTGCTAGGTTGTGCTAGTGTTGTGCTGATTTGTGCTGCAAACCGTAGTTCGATAACTCAATTAGTCTATTAGAAAATCGCAATTAAAAAAATTGTCGCAGCACCGCCATTTTGAAAAAAAAAAAAAATAAATGTTGTACTAGGTTGTGCTGGGGTTGTGCTAGTTTGTGCCGCAAACTGTAGTTCGATAACGCAATTAGTTTATTAGAAAATAGCAATTAAAAAATAAACGCAGCACCGCCATTTTGAAAAAAAAAATATTGTGCTAGGTTGTGCTAGTTTGTGCCGCAAACCGTAGTTCGATAACGCAATTAGTTTATTAGAAAATAGCAATTAAAAAATAGTCGCAGCACAGCATTTTGAAAAAAAAATGTTGTGCTAGGTTGTGCTGGGGTTGAGCTAGCTTTTGTCGCAAACCGTAGTTCGATAACGCAATTAGTTTATTAGAAAATAGCAATTAAAAAATAGTTGCAGCGCCGAAGTCATGCGACTAGTTTTAAATGCAAAATTAGAAAAGAGTATTTAATAATTTAGCCTCTCTTATACTTATTAAAATCCATGATACATGAAATGAATCGATAACTCTAAGAAAATAGCCTTACTTCCAAGGATTGACACAAAATTCCTGTTGTTTATTCGGTTTTGTGACTGTTAGATATGTAGTTCATAAGTCTGGAAACTAGATGGCGTTGTCACGGTTCTACATCGCGCTATCGAAGCACCGACTCAATTTGCATATGCGCTTGAGCTCAGTGCTATGCTAATTGCTATCCTTGAAATCTCGCTACACAAATACATCAGATCGCTTGATTCAAATTTGTCGCAGACATAATATTTCAACAGTACAATATACAAGTCGTACGCCAAATGTCGACTAACTCGATTACAGATGAAATTGTACTGTTGAAATATTATGTCTACGACAAACTAGAATCAAGCGATCTAATGTAATTGTGTAGCGAGATTTCAAGGATAGCGTAGCACTGAGCTCAAGCGCAAATGCCAAATTGAGTCGGTGCTTCGATAGCGCGATGTAGAACCGTAACAACGCCATCTAGTTTGCAGACTTATGAACTACATATCGACGCCCCCGGACAATAACCCGGTAATCGAAAAATCTAAATTTTACAGGAGAAAAGATTTACTGATTTTACCAAATATCTCATCAAGGAGTATTACTATAGAATTAATTTATACATCAAACGAAAGCAATTTTTTTGCGCAATATAGTTGTGTTATTAATATGAAATCATTTTAATTACATTTCTAGTAATTTATGAAAATATAACATACCAAAACTTCTTTATATAGAATATTACAGCTTGAGCACTCACGGGGTTATTGCAGTAAATTTATGAAATAAAAAAATTCGTAACATAATGCTATGGACTTTTGTCGCGTTATTTTTCATCATAGTGATGATACATAACAAGCTTTTACGGAGTTATTGCGGTAACATTAAATAATTTTAAAAGTGGTATTGATTAATTAGATTATTATTGCGAGAATAATTTGAATAATACTATTATTGTAACCACATAGTGCTGATATTTTATGTGTTAAAATTTCATATCAGAATATAATATTATTAATGAAAAAATACAATAATTCGATAAAATATGTGGTTTTTATTAAACCACAAAATGAAATATGATACAAGAAAACTTTTAGTAATAATTGAATTAATGAAATGTTGAAATACTTTGAGTTACATAAAATTTAATGTAATTCTTATTAATCTTCTGCAATATTTTCATTGCTGGCTTCAGAACAGGTTAAAGACTCATAAAAATGTTGGTAACTCAGAGAAATATGTCCACTTTTACACAAACTCAAAAGATCTACTTGCAAAGTTTTGCTAATTGGTATTGGCTGGTGGTATGCTCGTTGCGACTGCACATAATCCTAATATAACCTGCATCTTGTGTACTTCTACGCTTTCGTCCTCTTCGTCTAGATGAAGTGAAATCACACGTACTCCACGTGTGATTTATATCAAGCACTGAACAGGTGTTTTCAAAATTGTCTTTAAAAACAATTAATTTACTTGCGAATCAAGCACACTTACTTCCATAATGTCCGCCCAGCGGACAAACAAAGCGCCAATACTTGTCTTCTACGAGTTGTTTTAAATCGTAAATTTCCGACTGTTCTAATACAAGTTAATGATAATCATTGTACTTACTTAAAAAGTATTAAATTACTAACATCAATGACATAAACTATCAACAAAATCTTCCTCACAAATAACAATCTCAACTTTTGGTTCTGGTAGAATATATCAGATTATATTTACTTAAATATGAATTATTTCAAAGTTTGCCATCCGATTTATATCTGTCTATCTAATCCTAATGCAATGCTGCTATTTATATACTTTCTTCAGTATATTCTCATTTAGCTAGAGTACAAAATTACCTAATGGATCTCTATTACTTCATACCATCATCTTATCTAATTTTTTCTGAAGTTTTCCATATTTATCTTACATTTGGTTACCTTTAGGCAGAGAATTCTTTACAAGTCCTTAGGGATTTATCAGATATTGCAATAGTCACTCAAAAGCGTAGCACGTATGTTCACTTGTTCTCTCTTTCATCACAAGAAAATTTATATCTTGCGCTAAATAATATGCGTGATTGAAATTTTGGAGAGTAATACTGAATCGGACAGCAGTACTTGGGCTCAATTCTAAATATGTTGTTGTGCATAGGCTAACTCTGCAGGTTTAAATTACCATTTGTCAATAGCTATTAGATTTAGTTGTTCTAATAAAATACCCTTATACATTTGACTTTGCAACTGTTAGAACAAACATTTTCTACCTAGTTGAAATTTGTTTTTCAGATGTGGATATATTATTGCATGCTTTTAAACCTATTAGCTATTATAACATACAGTAGAGAGCCTTATGTGTGACTTGCAGTCATAATTAACTGCCGAAACTGGGCTGGGAGGGCTCATCTTCGCATCTAAAGCATACAGAAATAGACACTACTGAAAATTCGATTTTACTATTATTTATAGCCTTGAATTTGTTTAAATTCCATGATTCTGCCAAGATTTTCTTTTCATGATAACGGCTTAGGATCAATGCTAGATAGTTGAATGTCAACGCTTTGTTGCTGAAATACGAATCTGTAGTCTTTATTATCTGGAAAATTATCGCAGTTAAATTACTAAGTTTTCTTCAGAAAAATAAAAGGTCAGATTTGTATGAAATTAAAATATGATTTGATGAGTAGCATTAATTATTGATTTTAGTAATACAGTTTTTTGACAAATGCTGGAGTATTATAAGTCTCATGTGAATCTTTTTTTCTCATATATTTTGAATTAATATAAGTAATATTGGTTACCCAGCATGAACATTAGAATCTTAGATGTTCTGGGTGCTCAAGGGTTGACCAATAAATATTTATTTACATAATTTGAGATTATGTAACAGCAGACACATCTAAATGACAAATGTAATAGAAAAAGTCTAAATAGACTTAATCACTAAAACCTCATAGAAATTATCTAATAACGAGATTTTAAATGTCTCTATCTTGTTTAATATAAATAGACTTCCCACTCTAGCTTTAAAAAATTAATAAGTATGCCATGTTACATAAAAATGCAAAACGGATGGATATAAATTCAATGAAAAAGAGGCAGTCAGTCGCTTTGGGAACATTTGATGAGGAAATGATGGGTGTCATGTTTTAACTATGAAATTTAATTAATCAAGGAATGATGACAACTATAAAACAATTTTTTGTAGCAAACTGTCGCCCGAGAACAGAGCTAGATATCGTGGAATGTGAAATAAATTAACCGTATTGAAATGTTGCGTACATTATTTAACCAATACTTAACTTACATATCAATTGTTAGTGTATATTACGGGATACATAAATTTAAATTAGTTAAACAAAATCTCCCTTCTGACGTTTACCATAAACTTCATTTAAATTCTTTACGACAATAACCCAGTAAACGAAGCTTACCAAAATTAAATATATATTTTTTTGTCGCATTTATGTATAACAGGTTTTTTACCGAAAAATTCCTGTTTCAAAATTCCTAGCAATAAAATTACTTTTCTTGATATCTCAATAAATATCATTAGGAAAAATCCGAAAAAAATTACTAAGGTGTATTCCAGTCCATAGATGCCAAATTTGATATAACAACAAAAACCCCATAATAGTACATTACCGAGTTATTGCCCGGGGGCGTCGATATCTAACAGTCACAAAACCGAATAAACAACAGAAATTTTGTGTGAATCCTTGGAAGTAAGGCTATTTGCTTAGAGTTATCGATTAATTTCATGTATCATGGATTTTAATAAGTAATAAGAGAGGCTAAATTTTATTAAATACTCTTTTCTAATTTTGCATTTAAAACTAGTCGCATAACTTCGGCGCTGCAACTATTTTTTAATTGCTATTTTCTAATAAACTAATTGCGTTATCGAACTACGGTTTGCGGCACAAGCTAGCACAACCCCAGCACAACCTAGCACAACATTTATTTTTTTTTCAAAATGGCGGTGCTGCGACTATTTTTTAATTGCTATTTTCTAATAAACTAATTGCGTTATCGAACTAAGGTTTGCGGCACAAACTAGCACAACCCCAGCACAACCTAGCACAACATTTATTTTTTTTATTTTTCAAAATGGCGGTGCCGCTACTATTTTTTTATTTGCGATTTTCTAATAAACTAATTATGTTATCGAACTACGGTTTGCGGCACAAGCTAGCACAACCCCAGCACAACCTAGCACAATATTATTTTTTTTTCAAAATGGCGGTGCCGCGACAATTTTTTAATTGTGATTTTCTAATAGACTAATTGCGTTATCAAACTACTTTTTGCGGCACAAGCTAGCACAACCCTTTTTTTTCTTTTTTTTTTTTGTTTTCGCAGGGGAATGCATTTACGCACGATACCCGGGAGCCTGGGTGGCTCTGAAATCGGGCCTGTGTCGGGCTCGGCGTTAGGTACGCCCCTACCGACTAAACCCCTGCGGGTGCCTTCAGCCGCTATGATTAGAGGGCCCCGGATCTAAAAGCAACAGGGCGCCTCCAGCGACAGGCTGGCCTCGGTGAGAAGGCCAGACTCTTCCTCTCCAGGGACTGTCCGGCTGCCTTTGAACAGTCCCTTACTCCACGATGGAACCGTGCAATGGGGTCAGGTTCCCATCCTGACCCCTGGTCCCAATGCTCCAACGGAGCACACCTCGCCGGTCGTCCGAATCCACGCCGCCATCTGCTGATTCAGAGGGACGGGTGGAGGACTTCCGGCACTGGACGCATCCAGAGCGGGCTTCGGCAAAGCCCACCCTACGCGTCCGCACCCGGGATCCCTCTTAGTTCACCGTGGGAGGCAGGCTCAAACCACGGCTACTAAGCCCCCTCACCGCGACAAGGTGGAGATCCGTCGAGGGGGGCTAGCACAACCCCTGCACAACCTAGCACAATATTTTTTTTTTTTTCAAAATGCCGGTGCTGCGACTATTTTTTAATTGCTATTTTCTAATAAACTAATTGCGTTATCGAACTACGGTTTGCAGCACAAGTCAGCACAACACTAGCACAACCTAGCACAACTGTTTTTTTTCCATTCTAACAAAATGGCGGTGTTGGGCCTTAAAAACGTTTTTTTTAATTTCCGCTTTAATTTTCGAGATATCGAAGTGCGGTTTGCGGCACAACGTAGCACAAACCTAGCACAAGCTAGCACAACTTTTATTTCTTTTATTTTCCAAAATGGCGGTGCTAACTTCATAGACATTATTTTTCAACTGTTTGTTACTATAAATTGAAAAATCCCTCTAACAGTTTTTAATGATAGACCGGGGTGCCTGGGATCTTATATCTCTGGTGGAGCATGGTTTTCACAAGACTTTAAAGTAGTCAAAGTGATTAATAGCCTCTAACCCTCTTTAGTCCTAGTCTGAACTTATTACATTATGTTTCATACATCGTGTACTTACACACATATACACTATGTAACAAAAACCCTGTTGTTCCTTTTAAGAGTATGATCAGAATCGATATACAAGTGTAATAGTTCACCTCATTTAGTTCTATTGCTCATCTTAAAATTAT
>LUGF01044665.1:121962-155036 GCA_001625245.1 Calycopis cecrops
CATACTGTATATACATTCTTGGTACATGCTACACTACAATAAGGTTCCCGTTGATCCACAACACATTACACATTACACTACACTATACACTGACTGGCTCGATGCACGGATTCCTAGTGAGTCAACCAGGGAACCTTTCTTAGTGGTTACAAAAAAATGGTTTTTATAGATGATTAAATTAATATAGTGCAAATATTGTAATTAGTGTACCAAATTGTAGAAATTAAAAAACTTTTATTTATTTTATTTATTTATTTTATTTATTTATTTATTTATTAGGATTAAAAATAAATTTATTCCTACAATACGCACACTAATACACCGCGTTCCTATGCGCAGAGCACTCTCTATACAAATAACGCTATTACCCGACATGTTGTGTACACCAGTAACGACTGATTTCACGAACTTAATTCCTGGTCGTATTAAAAAGGGCTGTGAAGATTTTTCTAGACTAGACATATAAAGCCTTAACTCAGTCCGGTCACTAGGGAAATACTTAATGCAAGGTTTTCTAATTTAATCATCTAGTCATTGACTGGTTCGGGTGTTGAAGTAATGATGTTTTAAATTAAAAAACGTAGGGAGTGGTAAAATTATAAAACGATATCCCGAGGGACACTTAACTTTCCGTTTTCCCGTCGACCTTAATTAAACTCCGCGTACACCCAAAAGTGTCTTAGTCAATTACATTTCCTCATAGAATAAATAACATTGTATTTATTTTGAATTATAAATTTCTTTCTTAAAATACAAAACGTTAAATAATTTTCAGCCATGTTGGATTGCAGTATTTTAAGATCATTTGGTGGTTCTTTGAAGTCATTCTCATCATCTTCTTTTCTCTCATCACTCATACTGTATTCCAGTGATACAATGTATGCTTTGTGCCACACAACTGAAGTAAAACCTAATATAGTAGTTATTTTTTAAATATAAAAAAGCTTCACTAAGATCGAATTTCATTTCAATCCACGGGCGGCTATAGGACGTTGAAAAATGTACTTTATAGCATTGAACTCAAAGTGAACAGAAATACACATACAAATACAGTACACTTTTTTAGTAATGAACTGTAAATCACATGACTTAAGGTTAGTTTTTAAATGTCTGGACTTGACCGAGCACACATTTTTGTAACGCTGTCGCGAGCTTATTCCAGGATATATATAGATTTTACTTCAAAAATTAAACTCCCTAAAATGTCTATAGATGAAATGAACCTGGTGTTTTGATGGTTTGCCTAGTGCCTTCACAAAATAGAGACAAATATCGAAACAATATCACAACTGTCTGTGCACAACTGCGAGCTGTATAACAAGGTGGACGCACATTTGCTCCGGCCGCAGCTCTCTGGCTCGACGATCACAATATCTCTGCAATTTCATTCGCTGCTCAGCGAGGCCGTTAACAAACACCTCACAAATTACAATTAGCCCGAGTGATCCTCGCATTCCTCCCTTGTTTACGTGCTTTACGTGATATGATTAAACAGCATTATGGTAAGTACTTTGCAAATAAATGTAAATTGTCTATGCCTACTATATTTCACTGTCTCCTAACCAATCTACTTATATTTATACTATATATAATACGGTGAAGGTGACTGAAAGAACTGGGCGGATCGGGTTGAAATTAGACATGCAGGTAGATGTTATGACAGACATCCGCCAAGATTTGTATGCATTTTTTTTGTATGCGTGCATGTTGCCGAATAGGGCTGGCACGACCGGGGAAGTACCTCTCGCTTACACGAGAGCGGCGTGAAGTGAGTGCTGTGCTCTCGCGTTACGTGCGGTGTGTAGCCGGTGGCCCATGAAGGTGGGAGAAGAAAGAAGGGCAGCGCATCTGTATAGCCTCTATGCGTATATGTCTATGGGCTTCGGTAGTCATAATAATGACTCCAACTCCCATACCATAGGAAAAAAACAATATAATACGGTTTATATCAATAAAACTCTCATCAGAAACTTTATAAGAATATTAATACCTACATTGATATTTTTTTCTTATAATTGTTTTAAATGTTTTGTCAAAATAACATGACAGTCTAGTAACTTAAAGCAAGGCAATTTTTTCTCACTATACCCTTTATCCCATCACCCAGAGTCCATAACCTAACCTTAGTTTATTTCTCTAACATAGAACTGTGTTTTATTCAATATAAACCATTTAAACCAACAGCCACGCCAAACAGGATCCTAGTTTCACATCGCCTTAAAACATTTTGATACTTCACTTACAGTTTAGGATAAATTATGACCAAAAGCTGTTCGTTCTTTAGCGTAAGGTTCTGGTCCCAAGAGGGAGTTCGGTTTATATTTGCCGTCCTTCTAGAATAATATTAGCAGACTGTTATAATGTAAAAAGGATCCCCCCGGGACGTCGATATCCTTCAGCGCTAAAATGCCTGCTCCACGCAAATCTCTTTATTAATCCCATAAAATAAAGAGCATTTACAGACGCTGTTAGTTCTCTTTGAATTGATTTGATGATGATATTGACTTTTGAATATATTTCGTTAGCTACATGGGAAGAAATGTTAGATTTATTTCACTGATAGCTTGTCGACTTTAGTTGTTATATTCGTTTTTGTTACTTGCGACGGCATATGCGAGAGCACTTACTTAACGAAGCTATGGGGTCAAAGGAACTTAAAACTATTAGGCTCTTGTATGTAGTTGCGAGAGAAATTAGGTGCGTACATTGAAAAAATGAGAAATTTTGATATTATGGGTTAAATTGTGAAATTGCCGATATGGTACGTTTGTATGGTGTTAGGATATTTGTTTTGAAGGTTATTTTTAATTATTTACACTTTAATTTAACGAAGAAGTCATATGATTATTGTCAGTTATGCGTGTCTGATTTATAATGCAGGATTAATCAATTTAATGTATTCCTGTTTGATTTGTCAATCACTATAGAACTATTAATCTGATATATTATGTACCAGTTCATTATTGTCATATGAACTACAAACAATCAATAGTAATTATTCTACATTACACATTAATACCGGCGAGAATCGGGCAATGAAATATATTTATAAGTTGACGCTATCCATAAAGGAATATATCGTTTCTTCTAGGTGTTGGTTTTCGAGTATTTTAAAACTCGTAGTAAGGTGCTTTCGCAATCTTTTTTTTATAGTACATGTAGGGGGGGCAAACGAGCTGTCGCAGCCATTTTATAACTACCGACGCCCATAGACATCCGCATAGAGGCGACACAGATGCACTGCCCTTCTTTCTCCTCCAACCTCCATGGGCCAGCGCCTACTTACACAACGCGACAGCACCGGTGTCACTTTACGCCGGTATCATATAAGCAAGAGTTACCTCCCCGGTAGTGCCGGCCCAATTCGGAAGCATGCATGCATGCACTGTGGCACTACCTCTTACTGCCTTGGAAATTCAGCTCTTCAAACATGCACAGTAACTTCAGAAAAACATCTTACCTATCGATCTGGCTAAATTCTACTAGCTGCGCACTTATGTACTACTAGCTGCGTCCCTTGATTTCACCCGCGTAAATTGTTAGTAAATTCCACGATCCCGTGCATAATAAAAAAACATCCCAAGGCAGCCCATAGGAACATTTTGTCGGAATAAAAAACTATTCTATGTTTTAATCCAAGTTACTCTCTATGAGTGTGCCAAGTTTCATGAAAATCGGTTCAGCCATTTTATGCGTGAAGGAGTAACAAACAAACAAACTTTCGCATTTCTTTGGATGTTCTCAATAATCTCTATTTAGCCACCGCAGCCGAGCTTCAACTGGATAGAGATTATTATGATGCAGCATGAGTTTCTTTCACATCTATCGACCGACTAGTACTTACAACCCTCCGTAGCAACTGGACAGATTCGCAGCTGCACATATTCTCAGCTGGACAGATTCTCAGCTGGACAGATTAGCAGCTGGACAGAGTATAGTCATAAAAAAAATAAAAAAAATAATAGATAAAAATTTATTCAAAAGAAAATTTTAATAACGCTAGGCGTTCTAAGCACTTTATAACTGTAATTAATAATTAACTGTAATTAATTAACTGTAATCTGTAATCTGTGTTACAGTCATACAAACTTGAACAACACTATAATGCGTTACAATATTATGTAAATTATTGAAGTTGATATTAGCTTCGCGTTTAATTATATATTGTATTAGCATCGACTGGTGATGCTGTTTTGTTAGCGCCATTTAGCCAGCTGTATAATTAGTTTTAATTTAATGGGTTGAATATGAATAGTCGTGCAATGGATCAAACGTTTTCTATGTAAATTTTGGATATGTTTGTATAAAGCTTATTGTTTATTAACATAATGAAATACGACCGATTGGAGTATTTTCGATTTCAACTCATGTATGCTTTTTATGTAAAATGCTACCTGTATTGCTTTAAAACGGAGCTTCTTATGTCCAGGATAAAAAAATATGTATATTTTAGCCTAAATTATAATCTATATGCGTGTGAAATTTCATATAAATCTGTTTAGTAATTTTTGCATGTAGGAATAAAATACGTACAAACAAACTTTTGTGTATATAATCTTAGTAAATTTATATGAAAATAGAAGGAAAATATAAAAAAGCATTAAGAATGCTTAAGAAAGATTTACCTTTTTACAGCTACCGTTTAAGAACTTGGCACTCGCGCAACCCTTTACCCGGGCGGCGACGTGACGCGTGAAGTTGTTTATACAGAACTTGGCCCACTTCATGAATGCTCAGTGCATGAATCATGCTCTCCGTATTTCTCCTTTAAACAGGAACAATAAAAGCAAATTATTATTATGCTGTAAAATTTAAGCAATGGAGTTCAACTTAATATTTAAACACCGGAACCTTTTTGGAGAGTTGGAATTAGCTACATTAACTTGAAACAAACCAAGTAATAACGGGATAAAACAATGTCAAAATTTTGCTAATGTTCACAACTTGAGAATATTATGTCACAAGTACCTCTATGGGAATTAGTCAGAGAGCATATGCGATTTATAGGCGCTTGCTGGTATATTTTTGTACAGCATAAGAGCAAAGAAACTTTGTGTCTTTGTGAAAAGTCTTTGTGTCAAATGTGCGTTTAAGCATTAACAAAGTCATGTTATTTTTGTTACGGTACTATATAGCAGCATAACATTTATCACATCAACTTGTTCGGTTACGTCGTCAACAATCTCTGGAGTTTGCACACAGTTCAGCGGCGCTATTTGCCGGTTGGCACAAAATGTTTGGATGGAAAATGCATGAAAAGCACTTCGGTAAAAATTTGTCGTATTATTTGAAGGCCCCGACGAAAGTTTGTCAGTATTAGAATCACTTTTATTTGTATACGAACCATTTTTAGAATTTAGTATTTTTTAAATTAAATCCATTATTAGGTACATAGTGAAACAGCAAGTATCATTTACCATCAGTGTACTACTATATGTTTGCACACGACTGCCTCTAGTGGTAAGCGTGTTCCACCACAGACGTGAGGTGCTGGGTTCGAATCCCGGGTCGGACCAAAGTGTTATTGGAATTTCTCAATTTCTAATAACAGTCCGGAGTCAGGAAGTTGGCGGTGTTACGCCCCCGTGCCTCGGGGAGCCGTTAAGCCGCCGTAGTAGTGATAAAATTTAGCTTCTGTTAATAGTATATACTAAGGGTGTAGTAGAGGAACAGGTTACAGGTACCGACCAGTACAGGTTTTGTTGGTACCAGTAACCTGTTTTTCTATGTAAGCACCCTTATAAAACTTTACAGCTTTAATTTGTTTTGCCCCTAAAAAGTTAACAAGTAATTTTGCTTCTAGAAGAGACAATTACTTGGATCATGTGTGCGACGCTAAAGTACAATTATGAGGGAGTCGTTTTCTGCAGCGTATCTTAAAACCCTGTTAGTATTTCGCACATGACATCCTGATATTACACCACGTACTGAATTAATGGTCTTTTTTTAATCTTATATAATTCGTTCTGTGTTTAACAACTTGGAACCAAGATATTATGTTCCTTGGGGTACACCGTATAATAACAGACGATAATTATGTTATATATTATGTTACCTTATGCCTTTCACTTACAGTCGATAAAACATGTATTCACTGACAAACTATCTTTGATTCAGCTATTAAACTTATTTACGTGTCTGTACAAACTTTAATTCCCTTAAGTTTCTTCTAGACTATAGAATGTACTTGATATGTTATATCAATTTGACATGCACTACGGATTTTATTATTCATTGGAAAGTTCGTCAACTAAAACTGTAATAAATGACCTTGTCCTCAGCTCATCAGTTATTCACAAACGCCAGTACGTCTCAGTGCGGCGATGATTTAACAGAGCCATTAATATCCTAAAGTCAATTTGTAAAGGACCGGCACACGCTACAAGCATTATTTTCATTAAAATCTCTAATTTTAATTAATTGAATAAAAATACTCATTCAAGATAGAACAATTAAACAACTACCGTTTAATAATAAATAAATATAATGATATAGGGCTCCCGCACACGGGCCACTGGCCACAACCACAAAACGCCGCCACTGGCATATTTCCTGTAATTTTCATACATTTTATATGGACTCGCCGCACACGGTTGGCGCCGGTGGCGGCCACACGATACAAATCGTCGCAGCTGCTTCTTGTGGCCCGCACCGGCCACTAAACGCCGACACAAAAAGCCGCCACATGCCACTCGCGCGATTCCGCGCCCCTCTCTCCCTTTCCTTGAATAAATTGGATGTATCCAATAACTACGGTTTCGTTTTCTACGACGTCGTCTTTTTATTAAAAGTAGCGCAATTAAACCTTCTTCGTTCGAGTCCATTATGATACTGCATTCCTGGGTTAAAAAAAGTAGCCACCACCGACCGCAAGTGTCGACCACCGGCCACAAGTGTCGACCACCGGCCACAAGTGGCTGTCGCGCGCTTCAGCTACTTTTGTGGCCGTTTCTTGCCTCTTGTGGCGGCGTTTGTGGCTGTGGCGTGTGGCCCGTGTGCGGCGACACTTACAATAAATATATTTAATAGTCTGAAACTAAGGTACGAATAGAGAATGCATATAATGCAAAAGTACTAAACGCAAACAGCTCAAATAGCACATATGGTTATCAGTGTGTGTACTAAGAGAACAAATAGAATAGAAGAGAAAAAAAAAGTTCCAATAAAAATAAATAAGGAGTTTAAATATTATAATTATGTGAAAGTGTCATTATTTGTTTATTATTATTATTATTAAGTGCCATAATATGTTATGACGATATGAATTATATTTAAAATTCATATATTATGCACGCACGAATAATAACTTATTACTATTATATAAAACGCACTGTATGATATTATTCAGAACTTCGTTTTAGGTGTGTAAAGTATCAACTCCACATGTAGTGGACTCGCAGTGGGTTTCATCTGCATAAGTTTGATTCACATTAGGCATGAAATTTTTAAGTCTGTTCTTACTCTCACTCAGCTTCAACTTCAACCTCCTCACTCTCACAATAATAGATTTATATACATATTGGCTGGCACGTGGGTCGTAGGTACTGTATTATGCATGCCCTAAAAGGTCTCTTTTATTTTTGTAAGTTATGCTTATATTTGTTACTAAAAACTAATTAACGAACACTGTAAAATCCCAAAATTATTATGTTAAAAGCAATTAAATGTTCACAAAGCTTTGATACACCAAATTTAAGTCAATCACCAATACCTCAAACTTTCCAAATTAAGGGTTAATTAGGAAGTTTGACTCCACTCCAAGAGTTTGTAATAAACCATCGCTCGAGTTTTAAGTAAGACCGCTGCTATTTCAATTTAATTTTATTATTTTACTTTACGGTTACGTCTAATTCTACTTACATAGTCATTAAATGTTTTTAAAGAAAATAAAAAAGTAGTTTTAGTAAGAGGCAGTGCTACACTGCATACTTACATGCAGCCGAATTGGCCAGGCACGACCGGGGAGGTACCTCTCGCTTACACGAAACCGGCATAGTGACAGCTGTGCTGTCGCGTCTCTTGCGGTATGTAGCCGGTGTCCCATGGAGGTGGGAGGAGAAAGGAGGGCAGCGCATCTATTGTATAGCCTTAATGCGAATGTCAGGTAAACGGCTCGGACTGCTCGTTTGCCCCCTATAAACACTTATAAAAAAAAGACGTTCAGTTGTATTTTATAATTATAAATATTATGTATGTATTTTCTAATGGCTGAAATGACATTTATTACTAACTAGCTTCCGCCCGCAGCTTCGCCTGCGCGGAATTTCGGACTTAAAAAATGGAGGTTCTCAATTCTTCCGAATGAAAGATTCACAGCTGCTCCCCCGTAGGTGATAACGTGATAATATGTAGCTTATATGTTGACCCGACCTGCTAGTACTTAATATTCAAGCAAAATTTGAAGTAAATCCTAGGAGTACTTTTTGAGTTTAGCCCGGACATACATACAGACAAACAGACAAAACTTCTAAAAACTATATTTTTGACTTGGATATCGATCGTAGAATCAGTGTTGTAGCTAGACGTTATAGTTTGTGGCTACATCAAAGAAGAAAAGTGACTAAATTTTTTCCCCGTTTTCACAATAATTTTTAATGCTGCTCGGCTCTTATTAGTCATACCATGATGTTATATAACCTATAGCCTTCCTGAATAAATGGACTATTAAACACAAAAAGATTTTTCTAATTCGAACCAGTAGTTCCTGAGATTAGCCCGTTCAAACAAACAAACAAACAAAAAAACAAACTCTTCAGCTTTATATTATTAGTATAGATAATCATTTAAATTCTATACTTATAAACGTACAACTGACATGTTTTGCCTTTGTATATAGTACGCTTAAAAGAAGACCTCAGCAAACACAGGCTATACGTAATATGATTAGTATGAGATGCAGCTGTCCTTTAACATTATCTTCGTTAAAATTGTTTATTTAAATTATTTATTCTCATTCATTATTTTACAATTATTATTCGCATTACTTGAAAGTTTAATTACGATTGAAAATATTTTTCTTTCGATAAGATAACTTTGTTAAAGCTTGACCAGGGACAGAGTTTTCTGCTACTTGAGTACAGAAAACCCCAGACACAACAACACATCCAAGGCTTTGTAATATTATGTTGTAACATTTCCCATTTTCTTTATTCTTCATAACGAGGCTCTAATAACAAGGCGTTATGAAAATTTCATCAAACAACATAACGCGGTGGAGGCGCGCGCTCAGTAAATGTTAATTAATATGTCGACCAAAATTAACTAGACGCGCTCTCGGCTTTATTAAGATACCTACTAGCTACCGCCCGCAGCTTCGGCTCCGTGGATTTCGGACTTTAAAATATAGGTTTTAAATTTTTCCGAATGAAAGATTCACAGCTCCTCCCTCGTAAATGACAGCGTGGTAATACGTAGCATATAATATTATGTTGACCCGACCTGTTAGTAATATTCATGCAAAATTTGAAGTAAATCCATGCAGTACTTTTTAGTTTAGTCCGCACATGCATATTGACAAAGAGACAAAAAAACTATATTTTTGGCTTCGATATTGAAAATCACGCCTCAAGTATTCTTTAAAAAAATATTTAATGTACAGTTTTGAATTTCCTACGATTCATCCTTTATCCCAGGGAACAAAAAGAATATTAGCTGTATTATTAGGGTATTAGCTGAATTATAATCTAATTCAGCTAATACCCTATCTTTATAACAAATTTCATCGAAATCTATTCAGTGGTTTCGGCGTAATTGACGGACAAACATCCAAAAGAAGAAACTTTCACATTTATAATATTAGTGTGATTTAACCTTTATAACCGAAGCAGAACTTATTACGAAGTCGTCAACTCGCTTCGTGCACAGTTCAGCGCTTACACAAATAATGTACAGTGTAAGAAACATTTTTTTACACTTCTTTCACTGAAATATATATTATTTAATATATTTTTTTTTAACTATTTCAAAATTTCTACTTGTAACCAGTTCTATCTAGGTAGTTTTATATTCTTAATTACTGTATATGTATTTATTATATTATAGTGTTCTTATCAGCCACAAGGAAATTAAAAAAAATAAGCAAATACACTATTTTGATTAAGTAAGAGATATAAGTATTATGTTTCGACCGACAGGACCTACATCTATATACCTTTATACACAGGTATTCTTACGTTTCGTGCAGTTTGTCAGTTGCCAATGGCCCATAAGAGGGGAGGAGGAAAGCAACGCATTCATAATGATTGATATGTCATATTATCATACGTATTACGAAGTACCATTATCTAAGTATATAGATTGTGAATTTGCTAGCACAAAGTTCACATTTCTGCCACAAGTTAGCGCGGCTAGAAGTTCCCTATAGCAGATTGTGCCGCATAAATCCGGTTATTATCTCGCACCAGCTGTCTCCAGCTGTAACCGGTTTGAACCGGGTATTAAACTAATATCTGGCTGCACAGAAATGCCGATGACAAAAGAAAATTTTTCCGGATTGATCCGCAGAGCGAAAGCTGGGATTAAAGCAAGAGCCCTGGACATATCAGAAAGCGATTTCAAGCTGACGAGTAAGTTGTATGCATCCTTTTTTTTTTTTAGATAGAAATTACGCTAAGGACTGAAGGTCAGTGCAGCTTCATCGATATGAATCATGCATCCGTTAATATGAATTTATATCTACTAGTCGACCCGATAGCCGTTGTCTTGACATTATTAGAAAATATGTTGTCATGGTAACGTGTAATGTTAAGTGGCTGAATTGTCAATCCGTTATTTTACTCTACAATAGAGTATTTCAAATCGAGATACCGACTGCTGCATTATATTATATATTGATAAATTATAGCCATTATGTTGCCGAGTCTGTACCTATATAACAAAAAAACTTTCATCAAAATCCGTCCAGTAGTTTTGCGTGTGCGCCGCGCAAGACAAAATGACGTCTTCTACAGTTTTATTAAATGTATAGATTATATAAAGTTATTTCTTAAAATTTATCTTATTCATCATATTTTTCCTCTTTTCGGATAAACGGAACAATCAAGGCACAATATGGGTGTACAGACGTCAATTTTCACTTACTACAATACAATAATACTGCTCTTGCGAATGTAATAAAAAAACCTACGGCCAGTCCGATCAATTAAAACCAGCCAAGTTCTATTCACCGCGACATTCATACCGAGGGTTCCATACCTTAATTGGTACGTACTATACAAATTATATGAGTTAACAAACTTATATTTGTGGGCGCCTTCACACATTTTATATGAATCAACATATACATATAAGTTAGTTATATTTTTTTCAGTGATACAGTTATCATTTGTCAGTTCGTATGTATTCCTATATGTGTGCTACAAGTTCGTATGTTCTTTCTTCTTGCCAAATATCAAAAGTCAATGTCCAAGGGAAGTATCCTGTAGTATAGTCGATTTCATACAAAACACGTGCGTTAGTTTAAAAGTATTTTAAGGGCACGAAGAGGCAACAGACTTCAGTATTGGACATACATTTCAAATTGATCCTTCCACGCGTTTCCGAGAAACAAGTCTTGACAGACGTACATACAGACGGACAACAAAGCGATCCTACAAGGGTTCAATTTTTTAGATACGGAACCACATGTAGCAGTGTGCTTTTAAAAGAATATTTATAAGTCTGATGCATGTTGGTAAAAATATTGCACATTTATTCCGTTTCAACTGTACGGCGTACGCCCGAAGCGTGGTTTGCTTTGTCGTCGCTATTTCCGCTTCACTGAGCATAAGACATGTACGTGGTATATTTTACTCCAAAGCATCACAGAAGAAAGTAAAAATCTATGAAAATGTAATCTTTGTCTCTTTAACTGTATTTCTTGTGAAATATCATGTCGCATTGCCGTAGGACTTCTACTTTCGCTCGCGAGACAGGCTGAAAGTCACTTGGACTTACCATTTTGTAGTATAGAGGGGCAAACGAGCGGTTGTAGCTATTTTCATGACCACCTACGCCCTTATACATCTACAAAGAAGCTATACAGATGTGCTGCCCTCCTTTCATCTCCCACCTTCACGGACAGCACAGCTGTCACTTCTCTAAGGTACCTCCCGCTTACACGGTCTCGGCGGCACATTTCGAAAGCATGCAGTACTGCCTCCTATACACTACCTCTTACAAAAATATCCATATCCGTTGCTTCCTTTGACCCCTAGATTACCGAACTTAAGCAAAATAACGAACAGAAAGCTAAATATTTCAATAACCTTTTTATGAAAGTTTTAGGTAATTAAGACCTTTGAGACGCTCAGCCAGAGGTGAAAGTCTTCTAATTGTATTAAAGTCATTTTGCCAGCATTTTCTTTCGTTGTAGAGCAGTTTTCGGGTACATTTGAATAAGAAACGCACGGAGTGATATTTAATTTCGTGTTCTCGACCAACAGACGGCATTAAGCAGAAGGCAAATAGAAATAAAGTCGCTACAGTAAATAGAGATTTTGCATATCCTTGCTTTGTGCATAAATGAAAATGTAAATGCATATTTACATTTTTCTTAACGAATAATTTCAGCACGTATTTGTTGTTTTTCTATATTATTTAAAAGCAGCCAAAGACTGTTTTACTTCTGCCGTCCATAAATAACTGCACAATCTGGGCTTCGCGTGCTACCGCATGAGCTAATAGCCGACCCGTATGCACTGAGTAGCGTATTCATTATTTTTGTTTAAATGCCTACGTCATTCCTGAATATGTAACGAATACTGTGCTGGGAGCTCTGGTCGCTCACATACTAATTGGTTACATAAATAACCCAACCTAAGATATAAGATTAAAATAAAAATGAAAAAAGAACTGAAACTGTATTCTTATAAGGGAGCGCTCAAGTATTACGTAATGCTAATTTTGAAGATTTTTTACCCCCCTCCCCCCATGTAACGCGCCGTAACGTTGTTGTGTATCTCCAAAAAGCGTTACGTAAGCCACAACAAGTATATTTTTAATTAAATTGAACAATAAAGGCCTCATACGTAAATTTTTTCCAATTTTAGATACTATGTTTCTTTACTAAAAAAAAAACAATATTACGTAACACGTTAATCGAACAAAATTGCGTTACGTAATACTTAAACGCTCCCTAAATCGTTCTCCGTCTCTTACCAAAAATAATAGTAAATACTTGTTATAGACAAGCTACTTCCTACAGTTGACCGACTTGTGATGTGAGAAATATTTCGTGTGTGCGAGTTTGGTCTTGCAAAATGTATTTGCGTGTTCCTTAATTGAGTATTCAGCGTCGTGAATTGAGCGCTGAAGTCGTCGTTAAGGAAGTGCGTTTTCCCCGTTCCTTTACACGTTTCGTGCCATCGGGGAGCGGTTAGTTGTATTGTACTACCGGAGCCGTGCTCGCTTCGTTACGCGTTTATTAATATTATAAACCTGAACGTTTGTGCGTATGTTTCTTTCTCTTTCTAACGCAAAAACTGCATTATGGATTTCGTTGTTTTGGCAACATTGGCACTAATGTAGATTGTAACATGTAGTACCACAAAATACTTGAACATTTAAAATAGATTTTACATAAATGATTTGTGGGACATAAAAGAAGCCTATTTGAAGTAAAACTTCTATACGCGCGCTTGACATGGGGAGTAAGCTGGCGAGAGCGTTACGTCCACCCGTGACCATGGTTGCTGTTAAGCATCTGAAACGTCGCGTTTGCTAATTAATGAAATAAACAGCGATAAAATACGTTAAAGTTATTTAATGGTACTAATTTAATCTGGTTATAACTACTAAAACCTTTGACATCCTCAAGCATAATAATTATTTTATTATATTATAAGTTATAACCGTCTATTTATAAAGTAGAACTTTAAATTTTAATATGATCTGCAACATGATAAAGCAATAAACCATCAAATTGAATTCGCAAGAAAAGGGAACCGTAAAAATGCATTTTTAGAGATCTGGATGCAAAAAGTTGAAATTAAGCGCAATCCGTTTTTAATAAAACTCAGTTGAAGAACTTTGTAATACTTCATTTTAAACGATCTTGGCAAACTGCCGCGCCGAGACTTAATAAACTACTCTTCATGGCATGTAAATATCATGATCCATAGGTCGCTCGTTCAGATCCGGCTCGGAGGACCAAAAAACTTGTACTGTTTCTACAAAATATTATTATATTCACATATTTATGCTTAATGTGTGTGAAAAATACTACTGTTCAGTGATGTGCATTAAAGATATTGTCTCCTAATATTACGCAATGTACGTATACAACGTAAACGCTAAACCATATAAATATTAAATTATGATCTTGAAGTATTTAGTGTAACTCTTATCACGTATCTACTCATAAAATAAATAGAATTTTTCTAAATTAAGTTGGGTAATATCTGTCATGCCTTTCTGCATCTTATTACTGCTATGAGCCACCGGAAAGTCACAACTTATAACAATTAATGTTATAAGTTGTGACAGTTAGTAAAAAAACAAAAAAATTAATTTAAGTCTTAAGAAAAAAGAAAAGATCGTGCTGTTACAAAAAGTATGACCACACAATTGAAGTAAAACCTAATTATTGATTCAATACACAAATTTATTACCGTAGTTACAATGACAACATGTCATATGATATTAATTTATTAAATACAAAAAAGTTTCACTTAAATCGAATTTGAATTTGAATGACAAATTCCATTGACCTCGCCCGATCCCACGTTTTTGTAACGCTCTCGCCAGGTTACTACCCAAGTCAGGCGCACGTGCGGAACTTTTACTTCCAAAGCCCTAACGATGTTTTCGCACGTCATATCTCTCGCCCGCCCGCCCTCGTATGTGACGCATTCACAAAGATTTTTCACATAATTTCACTTCGCCATCAGCATTCAGCATGGGTCGGCCATTGTTGTCACACTCGCTACAAATGTTTTAAAATACTTTAAATGACAAAATTTCTTGAAACTATGGATTATAAATAATACCTATAATTACTAACTAATGATAGTATAATGTTCCAAAGTATGTACTACTAGTGACTTTTTTATTTATGGAAATAAATATTGCCCTGAAATATAATATAAATAAATTTTAATAAAAATAGTTTCAAATTTTCATTATCATAATGTATAACGGTGTGGGTAGATAATAAAATGGAACAACCCGCCGGGGGTCTAGCGAGTAGCGCGCCACATGCGGCGCGTTAATATACCATTGTCGGTGCTTGCAGATCCTCCCGCTCTACGCTGAGTATTTTTCAACATAATTTGTAAGACGTAGCGCCACACTACATGCTTGCATGCAGCCGAATTGGGCCAGCACAGCCGGGGAGGTTTCATGCGGTGTGTTATTAGCCGGTGGCTCTTGAAGGTGGGCGGAGAAAGGAGGGTAGTTCATCTATAGAGCCTCTACGCGAATGTCTGACTGTCTAGACTGCTCGTTTGCCCTCTATACCACCGCTCTACGCTGAGTGTTGTTAGACATAGTGCACAAACTACAAACATGCAACGCTTTGTGTACCTACATGGAACTTGATTTATCTTTGATCTTACGACCTCGAACCCCCATTAATGCATGAAAAGATAATAAAGTCTATAACACATGAACTTTGATTATACTACTTTTAAATTTACAGTACGCTACGTGATTTATTTCTTCCACTTGTTTGATCATGTATGTTTGGATCACATTAGAAAGAAAAGAAACCTTATACAATAATCTTCAATTGATCCCGAACGTGGTCACAGAGGCTTTCCATTCGTTCATACTCTCCTTATTTCACCCTCTCACCCCCCTTAGGCATCGACTCAATACGCTCTTTGTATGCGGAAAAGACATCGTCAATATAAAGGGTTTTATTAGAAAGATTCCTATAAAAATACCACACTGATATATTTTAAGATTACATTTCCAATACCAAATTCCAATTATGACTCTCGTAATTTGGGAATTTCTACCGCAAAAATGTTATTCGACGTGGAATTTTGTTAATATCAAAAGACGCTGAATACACATCGCTAAAATCATCATCTTCACTCCTTACCAGCCCACAGCAGAACATAGGAACATCTCAATCAATGCCATGTGCGTGTGCGTGTGCTTGTGCGTGTGCGTGTGTATATTACAGATAGATCTAATACCCGTGAAAATCCTGCGGCTGTCATCGGCCGTCTGTACTCAGGTACCTTGGATCAGACAGTAACCGGGTACGGCGACAAACTGCCTATCCCTTATAGGGGACTTCTTACAGGGTTACTATATCAGTCATTACACCAAGCTAATACGATACAGATGATAATATAGATATGGACTGGGATATAATAAACTGGCAACGTATAATAAATACATTGGCTACTATTTGTTAAAAAATATTACAAGTTGGTTAGATAAACAAACGAAAATAAACCGCAACTAACTTTTGCAATATGAATGTGAAAACTTTTGAAATAACGACGTAAATAAAACGGCTATTCGAGATATATAATACCGCAAGGCATTGCAACCAGTGCACCAGCTTTGGATTGAATATTTTTTATAATTGTTTTAGTTTCATTGAAATTTGTTCAATAATTCGTGGGTTCCAAAAAACATATTCTGGACAAGTTTTATCAATAGATTTTAAGATAATAATGTAAATATAAACGTTTACGTACTCATTACAGTTATTTTTTTGTGACCATTAAAAAAGTAACTTTTCAGAATTCAAGAAATGAACAGCGTTTTGAAAACTAAGATAAATAAATAAATAAATAAAATCTTTATTTTCCCTTTACAAAGATAAAGTAGCTTATATGTGTAACAAAAATTAAGAATTATAAATTAGGACAGACATAGGAACAGATAAGTAGAGTAGAGTAATAATAATTTTCAACTCGTATAATTTGTACATAATTATGTGCAAGTCGTCCTCGTTGGCTGATGAAGCATATAATATGTAAGTAAACATTAATTGTAAATGTAAATTCTCGTGCCAGCAACGTTCAGGCGCTAATTAGAGGACGCAGTGCGTTAATAACTTACTGCTCATTCTGTGAGGCGCTGGAGCTGACATTAATTGCTCACACACAAATCCCAGGTCCAGCGAAACACAGCAAGAAGCTGTGTTTCAAATTCCTGTGAATATGTGCAGTAAAATGTTTTTTTATGGAGTCATTATCATGACTGAGGATCCTCCTTTCTCCTCCCGCCTCCATGTGCGCCCAAATGACGTCATAGAAAGAGGTTCCAAATAATTTCTGTTGTAATTATAATATAATCCCAGGTACCGATAGAGTGACATGGTGGAAGCAGACTTGCGAGAAATCCAAGCCACCAATTGGCGGGAAATTACGCAAGATCGCGCTAGGTGGAGAACTCTGGTTTCGGAGGCCAAGACTCACTTCGGGTCACTGAGCCAGAAGAGTTAGTTAGTTAGTAATTATAATCCATTTTCACGTAAATATTCATTACACCATTATCTGAAAGCATAAACTAATAAAAATAATATAAACAAATATCACTCGCCGGATATTCAGTTCTAAATCAAAATTCTTAATTCCAACTAAATAACATTTAATCCTCATAATTCAGACTACAGATTGTATAACGTAATCCGCGCTTCAATAAAACAATATTTCTGTTTACATTTACGAGATTCAGGCTGCGAACACTGTCAGGGCGCCTAAACCAACAGATCTGTTTAAAATCGGTAAGAGACAGTGCCACGCTGCATGCTTCATTGCAGTCAAATTGGGCCGGCACGGCCGGCGAGGTACCTCTCGCTTACACGATACCGGCGTAAAGTGAAAACTGTGCTGTCGCGTTTTGTGTGGTGTGTAAGTAGCCGGTGGCCCGTGGAGGTGGGAGGAGAAAGGAGGGCAGCGCATCTGTATAACCTCAGTGCGGATGTTTGTGGGCGTCGGTAGTAATGAAAATGGCTGCGGCTGCGCGTTTGCCCTCCTAAAACAAAAAAAAAATATTATAGTTACAAACATCAGTGTACAAATATTTTCATGAATTATAATATCCTCTTCAATCTATTAAAGGCACACAAACAAGCACACGCAGACACACACGTGCACGAACATGTACACGCGCACACACACGCCAACACAAAAACACACACGCCAACACAAAAACACACACACACACACAAACACACGCACACACATTTTCACACCATTTCCATAACAAAGTAGAGAAAGAGAACAGAGTGCCAATGTAATTACATAGTAGAAGTTTGAAATAAGGATTGTTAGGAGTAATAAAAGTGCATGATGAAAGTCTGTCGACATTGGAATCGTCGCGTGCTCAGCTTAAACGTAGAATATTGGTTTACCGCAGTAGTTCCAGACATACAGTTAGCGAATTTTCAAATTCAATAAAATTTATTTTCTGGACACATTTACAGTGTACATTAGAACCACGCGTGAAAATTAATTCAAATTTTTATTAAAAAATTGCTTTTTGAACGTCACTAATTTCATCTACCAGCGTTCAGTCCTAGCCCTGTCCTGAGAAGAACCAGCGAAACAAACTCAGCGGGCCTCATTGATTAAATATTTATCTAAAAATATAAATGAATACATTCTTAATTATAAATAATACAAAATATAATTTACGTTTATTTTTGTATAGAAGAATTTTTGAAATGTTTTTGTATATTACGTATAATTATGAAATTGTTAAGAAGTGAGATGTATAGCAGATAAATGCAAATGTGGTGTGGTAGCCGCAAATATATTAAAACCGTTTGACAAAAGAAGAAAAATCAAGAACCTCTCATATACTTTTTGAGAACAACCTTCACAACTCTGTCAGTACACAGCCGCACCGAGAGAACATGCAATAAAATAGGTTTTGTTTAGTGTTTTCCGCCACATTAAAGAGTTGTGTGACTAGGACCGGACAAAGAGTGAAAGGGTAATTAAACTTATAAAGTTTGAAATAATTGTACATCTATATTCTATACAAGGTTGATAAAACTGAGAGGTATTAAATGAAACCACATACTTAGTGTATCATTTTCAGGCTACACAACAAAATCAGATCAATCAGAGCAATAGTTTAGCCACAGGTTTTTTTTTAAGTTTCATCTCACTTCGTACACTCTGTATCGTCAACTGTCCGCGTGGCCGGCTAACTAGGGTCATCCACCCCGTGCGAGGTTGCCACTCGCTGTCGCCGCCAGTACAAAGCATGTTTCCATTTTTTCACTGTTTAACTTCTTTGAAAAAAGTATTTTCTTATACTTCTCGTAAACTTGTTTTTAATAGTTTCGGATTAACAGTAGACACTCATAGTATACATAGTTTCATTTAGTACCTCTCGCTTTCATCAACGTTGTATAACTTAATCTACAAAAATAGTCAAATTATATCAGCAAATGGCTTTTACATCAGATATAGTGAGTACATTACACAGGCTCGTACTGCGTACAGTCTGGACATAGTCACGTGCGTACATTAAGACTCAGCAGTTTGTAGACAATAAACATGGCCGAACATTTCTTCTAACCGTTCGTTTTAACGGCCTTTATACGTTAGGTACTTTTAGACGCGTGGGTAGATGATAATACACGTCGTTTATTTTCATTGTTATTACATAATATGATATTACTGCGACAATACCGTACGGAACGGCCGGAACGTCGTCTTATTTTATTTTTTTTATTATGAAGGACACATTAAGTGTCTAAATATAATGTACTTTTACATAATTTTTATTCATTACGGTACGATCCGTTATACAGTACAATATAACGTGAGACGTTGTAAAACCGCGATAGAGCAATCGAGCATAATACCTTTTTTTTGGTATAGGGGGGCAAACGAGAAGTCGGAGCCATTTTCATGACAACCGACGCCCATAGACAGACCTATGTTCCATTAGAAATTAGACAGATGTGCTGCCCTCTTTTCTCTCCCCCCCCCCTCCATAGGCCACCGGCTACTTAAAAGTTACACACCGCACGAAATACGACAACACAGCTGTCACTTTACGCCGGTCTCGTGTAAGCGAGAGATACTTCCCCTGCCTTTCACATTAGAATCATATTGTTCGTTAGATCACTGATTTTGTTATCAAACTGCAATTACAGGTCGTGATAATCGTCTTCAGCGCCGGGTCCTGGTGGAAGCTGCTGCATCCCCGTGCTCGTAAGGCTTAAGGGCCTTAGGATCATTTTTGTACCCATCAAGGGACCTTCTCAACTTCAAGGTCTCCAAGAGCCTGACCCCTCCAAAACTTAACCAGGCGCAGATCGTTGTAAATAATATCTAATGAGTTTCTCTGCGTTACTGAAATCTTATTGTTTTCGTTACCGCGAAGAACCCATTAGCAGTTGCAACTATTACCGCGCTCTAACATGTCTGAACTAGTCTCGTCGCATCGCGAACAATCTCTAGCCATAGATTAATCTGTGGCCGTAGTTAGTACAACAGCTGCAAACCGAGATTTTTTAGAAATCAGTGAGTGCAAAATATTTTACGTAAAGTCATCAACAACAGCTTATCTTCACACCAGTTCGATAATGGGGTTGAAAAAGAGAATCGAGCGCCCGTGCTGTGATGTCACTTGTCTTGTCTGGACTGTACTTACATCAAAACCAGGTTTGGAGAAGTGAGCTCCTTCGTACTCTTATTGTCATTTTATAGTTGCTTTGTCAGCGCACAAAGACGCTTATAATTTCTTTTTCCTTTTATTATGCGAATTACCTAGACTATTACATTATTTATTTAATCATACTTTCATATTTATAATTAAATTATTTAAACTTATTTTCTTTACTAATATACGTTAATAATATATGCACTTATAAGGACTGCCGACTACAGTTAAAAGTCCGTAAAAAGACTATTACGGTATAGTAACCTGCTCGTAGCTCATGCTCGGAGCGCCTCGTAGCCGTGCTACGAGTGAGCGCAGTCACACTTGTTCTACACATATTGTGTATAATTGAAAAACAGCTACTCCAGCGGCGTGTATTTGTAACATTTTCTACACTAACTAATAGTAATAATAACTTGTAACATTGACTAAGCAACATTGACGTAGCTTCGTTCAAACCAATACGGATACTGTAAAGAAGAGACTGCCGACTAGGGGATATAATCCCGGGATCCCGGCTCATTTTCGGTCCCGAAAATCCCGGGATTAAATTTCTTTAATCCCGGGATTTTCGGGATCAATAAATTAATTTAATTTAAAAATATGTATGTTACCATAAGATTGTAAAAACCGTTAAGTAGTTTACAAAATAACTCGCGAAATTGGAAATTGTCGAAAAATTGTGAACAAACCATTCACAGTTTAACGCATTATTTTTCGTTAGTTTATAATCTTCCCTGAGCAAACCGTAAAATTGTGAACGAAAGAACAAAGTTCACAATCTAACTGATTTTAATGATCTGTAAAATTGTGTGTAATATATATTGCACGAAACGGAGCGTACCTACCTGTTTACCCGCCAATTTATCTACATGTCTTTTGTACTAACAACTCTTTTTAAATTGTTTCGTTAAATGAACGATTAAATCCTAAAAAGGTTGTAGGAGACAAAGCCGAGGCATCCCATTCCGAATATATGCAAATATGCGACCCAACAACTACAAATAAAAGTACTTTAAACCTCGAAGAAATACTTCAGCTTGAAATAGAAAACAGCATGAAAAATGTGTCCCCTGCTCCTGAATCATTTACAGAAACTGAGCTATCTAAAATTATTAAGAAGGAAATGGATCTTTTTGAAGTTACAAGTTCCAATCGTGGCCATAATCTAGAGAAAACATACAAGTATCTATTGACGATACCTCCAACTTCCATTGAGCCCGAACGCGCTTTTTCGTCGGCTGCAAATATGTGCAACAAACTAAGAAGTAGACTCGGTGATGTCACGTTGGATGCATTACTATTTCTTCGTACATACTTTAGAAATAAGTCTGATTAATTACTGTAATTATTATAGATATGATTGATTAATGACTGATTACTAGCCTTCTGTTACAATTATTTACTAGCCATGTTGATTTTTTATATTTTAATTAGTTTATTTTTTGTTATAAAGAGAAAACTTTTTGTTAAGACTTTTTTTAAATTCTTAAGTTTACATAATTAAAATACTACGAGAAATAAGTCTGATTAGTTACTATAATTATTATAAATATGACTGATTAATGTGTAATTGTGTTACACTTATTTACTAACCAAGTTGATTTTTTATATTTTACTTAATTCATATTTTGTTTATAAGAGAAAACTTTTTGTTTAGATTTTTTTTCAATTTCTTAAGTTTAAATAATAAAAATAAAAGTTGATTTTTGGATATTTTCGCATTTTTTGTACGGTACCCTCAAATCCCGGGATTGATCCCGGGATCCCGGGATCGTCTGTGCCCAATCCCGAAATCCCGGGATTGAAAAACAATCCCGGGATTATATCCCCTACTGCCGACGAAGAATGAACTTGTGATGTGATGATGTAATGATTTTATTGTAATGAATAACATTAGCATAAACTACAAAACGTTGTATGAATTTGATAAAAACGAGAGGCACACAAGTGAAAATGAAACTAAGTGCCTGCCGTTTGTCCGAAAGTATTAAAAAAGTTTACGACAAGTATACGAAAATACTTTTTCAAATAAGTTAAATAGCGAAAAAACGTAAAATGCTTTGAACCGGTGTATTATTGTATAGGTGGTTTCATTGAATGCCTCTCGTTTTTATCAACCTTGTATGACATGTAATATGTAAAACGTTGGCTTCCCGTGACAACGAGTCTAGTCCTGACACAAGACGCACTAAATGCTCTCTCAATAAATTCCACATTCACTAACACACAAAGTATTGCTAGTGCTAAAAACAGCCGCCGGAAAAACAGGAGTTTTAAAACTATTTCACTAAAACTATTTCGATGTCCTACGGTCACTGTGTGTAATGTTAAAAAACAATCAAACATTTGACATGCCTTTGTTGGTGGAAATTGAAACGATCCTGTATTTATTGCGATAAACAGTCAGCATTTTCAATGGCTATAATATTATTTACACAATAATAAACATTAAAGAAACATAGGATTATTACAAATCTATCCTTATATTATAACTATCAAGAACTATATCGGTGGTTATTAGTTATTCGTTTAATTTAATAACCTGGTAAAAAAACTAAAAAACACGCAAATATGTTTAGCAATCGTTTAAATATTTAAAGAAAAATATGAAACATATATTTGAGTATTTGAGTACATTTTATTATAAATTCTCAAATACGTTGATATTAAACATGTTAATGGTTGAAATTGAGATACCTAGAAAAACATAATGAAACCTAGCATAATATTTTTGTTGCATATGCACGTCCCAGGGTGGAAGAAGGACAAGCCTGACAGATGATGTCTAAATCATAAGCCACTCCACGGTCGTCCTGTCATTGATCTCTATCTGGAATGTAAATTCACTTGTTTTCATTGTGTAGGTGATTCTATATAAATAATTAAATAAAGATGGGATTTAATTTAAAGTAATGTAACGTTATTAATTAATTATTACAAAGCAAGTTTAATTTGGTTGGTGTCTGTACTGTAACATTTAAGCGCGTTTGCATACCATCCACTGGGAGCGATAAGTCAAGATGTCTTAATTATTTACATGTACATTATGTGAAGCTCGTTAAAATTTCATTATATTAGATTCTCATTATTCTGCATCTTACTCTGTTTACTCTACAGCAGGGGTGTCAAACTCAAAATTGCAGATGGCCATATACTCGGTTTTGAATACGTAGGTTCAACTAAAAAAATAATTGATATGGCCCGAAGGCCGGACGCGGGCCGAGGGCCGTATTGGTATGGTATCTTTGACATTCCTGCTCTACAGGCTTGAGAGTATGTTTTTTTTAAATTGGCAATTTTACTTTTCTGCCTTTGATGTAATCCTGTTAAATGATTATTACTTTTGAAACCAAACTTCCCTATAATGGTTTTTATTTTAAACTAAATCAACAATAGCAAGGTTACTATTACGGAGTAAGTGGTGTAGTGTGTAGCTATGAGCTCTGAATAAATAGCAAGGGCGTAACTATACCGCTCGAACGTAAATTCATCGGATGTGCCCCCAAATAAGATTTTTTTTTTCTAAACGTGTAATAGTAAATATTCAGAGTTGGTATTCTTCCGGGGGCCCCCTCCGGCTGGGGGCCGGTGCAGGTGGTATTTTGCCGACATGCCATCCTGTAGCTACGCCACTGATCAATAGCTTTGTTTTTGTGGGATCTGATACAGCCTCTGAGCCAAGACGTTTTTGCTGCCGCAGCTGAAACTGAAGTAGCAGCTGTTACAAAACTAAAACTAATTTGTTATTTATCGCGCATTCGTTGGTTAGTGTTTACCGACTCGATGGTCGTTCAAATTATGTGTTTTTATAGGAGTCCCGAGGGTGCATAAATACCTTTTTTATTATATAATACAATGAAAATATTAGAAAATACATATTTTTTTTAAAAAGCATGCAATTTTGCTAAGCACTATGCATCATAACTCATGCTATACAATAATCTGGTAATATTGTATTACGTAGAATATTATATTTGTGTTATCACAGGATGCACACAGCTGGAGCGGCAGCTGACGGACTCCGATTCAGAATTGTCATCAGTATAATCCAAACACTCAAGCTTCTAGCACGTACACGTTGTAAATCTGTCTGAAACTACAGACTATATAAATAATAATAATAATATCTGTAGACTTATCACACCACGATAGCCTAGTCCCGTGGTAAGTACCGTAAGGACTTGTGTTACACGAACTAGACAAGTGACAACCGACAATTAAGAAATTTATAATTTATGTATTATGTATTATATAATAATTTATATATTAATATATTTAAGATTTTTACTATAGAAATACATCTAATACATATATGAACATCCATGACCAAGGCGGGATTCGAACCCGCGACCCCTGGCCCTACATGCTCCGCTTATCGGAGCCCTGTACCACTGCGCCAGTGTGGTTGTCGAAAACTATTGTTTAGGGGTACCTTTAGGGTCAACTCACACCGAAAGAAGCGAAGCGAAGCGACCCGCCCGGTAGGGAAGACGCGCGGATTCCCGCGACTGCTCGGGAAGTCGCTGGAATGCTCCAGAAGTCGCGAGAATTCGATAATAAGTACTATAGTAATAAAAATAAAGTTGAAATTCATATGACACATAAACTGCGCTCCGCTTCGCTGCCCTTCGCCGCTCTTTTGGTGTGAGTTGACCCTTAATATTAAGCTAAGATATTCATAAGATACTGCATAATTGAACTCTTTGGTGTCCTTCACACTATTCCCGAATTAGCAACAATATAGTATAGTTGCTATTATTGTAAGTCTCGTTTATATTTTGGAAGAGGTAGTGCCACACTTCATGCTTGCATGCAGCCGAATCCGCGACGATAGTCATGAAAATGGCTGCGACTGCTCGTTTGCCCCCTATACCATAAAAAAAATATTTACAGTATATATTTAGGGTTGTGTAAATTTGAAAATGAGTAACAAATATATCTCTGTAGCCGGCTCGAAGTGGATGCAAGAGGATCGGCCGTGTTGGCGTTCGTTCGTAGAGCCTTTGTCCTGCAGGGCACCGGTAAGTCCGATGATGATGATGAGCCATATATTTTCTTAACGTTAACATATTTTGTCATGTACCCTCATTTCTAATTAAATACTAACATTCCAGGTTTTATATCATCACGCTCGGTAACTCAATAAAAATATTACATTTTTTATTACATTTAAGAGCCACTGCACACGTGCGACATTAAACGCGGCGACCGGCGACTCTGCGTCTGCATCGATGCCGTCGCAGGATTTAGCGACTCTCTGCGACCGGTCGCAACAGAGTCGTGCGACAGTCGTGCTACAATAGCTGCTGCATTTAGACGTTAATTGACGTACATTAACGTCTAAGTCGCCGCGTCTGGCCTCTTGAAGTGCGCCCCTCGCGTCGCATTCGGCGTCTAAAAAGCGTCATGACAAAAAAGCCTTGACAGCAGTCAGGCCGTTTTGATGACTACCGACGTATGTACCTGGCCATCCGCATGATTTTTATGCTGACAAATATCTCTTTACTCTTCAAAGGACCACCATCATCTTATAAACAGCGCAAAACCTGCCAGTAAGAAGTACCCGGTCGTGGTTACTATTCAGCTGTAATGCACCAGCTCCTGCAAACAATACAATTTTTTTTGAATTATTTTTTTTAACCAAATAATGATTTGGAAATCAAAATTCAAATAATTTAGTATTTTGGAAATTCAACATTCAACTCTCGCTACAAGAATTCTATTTGATTAAGACCTAAATAGTTTTATTCGCAAAAAGTTGATTGGTGAAAGATTAAGTTACCTAATTGTTATGCATACGTACTTTTAAATCATTAAATGTACACAATATTCAAGCAATAAGCGAAGCTGTATTTTCATCTAGCATAATTTATTCTTCTTCACTATAACAATATATGTTTTATTTATTTAAACAGAACAAAAGTTATTACTCGCGTAAAGCGCATAAAAGACATAAAACCTGGGAGGACACGGCTCCTAGTGTATGGTAATTTATTACAATATGCGCCACATGTCATAATAACTTCACTACAGGAAATCTTGGTTTCAGGGAACAGAGAGAATATGCTAGATGAAAATTCAACCTGGAATAGAAATTACATCACTTGTAGTATATTTTACGTAGAAAGAATAAGATAAAAGGATTTATGTAAATAGTTAAACTTATTGGATTGAATTTTCATTATAAAGTTTTGTTTTTTTTTATTAATTTAAGACATTTTATATAACTAGGATTTTTGTTATTGAATTACATAAAATAGATAAACATCTAGGCAGGTTTCGAACCCACGAACCTTGTTGCAAAATTATCCTAATACTCAAGCTATGTTGCTATGATGATGTTATGATGTAAGCTGCGCAAGCTGGTCTTCTAATACAGAAATGCTGTACGTAAAATGTTTTCCTAATTTACGTGTACGGTAAAAGTACGACGTTGATTGTAATTGGTTTTTCCTGGGGAATAAAAGGGCAGTTTACCCGTGAGGCGCATGATGGATGTTCAGCTACAAATACGTGAAGTGAATGAATGTAAGTCAATAAACGAAAACGATAACAGATGGGTGAACAAACATCATAAACAAACAGTAATTTCTTATTTATAATCATGGAGTACCAATTTGGATTAATGTATGGATTTTATTTTTATTTTATATTTATCTTATATTTCATGAAACACTATGAATCAATGTAGTTTGTGACCAAAAGTTCAAATAAATGAATATTAAAAAGTTGATAGAGAATGTTTCTGGTAGTTATTAGGTTTATAGGTCCTGTGTTAATGAAAACGTCACTACACTATGTCCATACATATGGACGTCGGTAGTCGTAAATAGATAGCGTCTTCTTGTTTGCCTTCTTGAACTACAAAAATGCTCTGTAGTAATAAAAAAGCCGATGATGATAATGAACTAATAGTACGTGACTATCAAGCGCTCAACCTTCATGTTCACACAACAAAAATGTTTCTATAATAAAATGTTATGTGGAGATAATTTTATTTACCTTGTACTGAAACCCTATTTAGCCCCAAACGTTGTTTGCTAGATTATGGAGATTACGTGTATACACGACGAAATGCTCTGTATATAAATAGGAGTTAGCAGGTCTAATGCCAGGCTTAAGTTTAATTATTACATTTTATTACGGGGTATGGGTATTGGGCTATTTGGGCAGCCAAAGTATAAGGTCTATTGTTGACCTATTTATTCAAGCTTTACTCCTTCGTTCTATAAAAACTGTGTGAGTATTAGTCCCAGTGAAGTTTGAGAATAGTAGTTTATACTGTAGCGGGCAAACATTTGGTTCCATTACAATATTAAACATATTTTACATTTTCAAATTTTTTTAATAATACGTACGTACAAAAATATAAACAACGAATACATTTTAAGAATATGTCTTCAAATAAGATGGCGTGGCGCCAACTCGTATATTCCATATGTCAGATAACTAAAATGTCAGACATTTGATAATCTAGTCGGCAATCCATTTCAAGCTGTTGTATATCTGATGCTGTTTGACCTTACATATCACTCACAAATTTTTGGATTTTAGAAAATTTCTGATTTATATTCATAATATTTTGCTGCAAAGGAGAAAACTCTTGTGTATTTTAATGGAAAAGTGATGCTATATAAGAGAATGTCCGATCTGTGATAAAAATATACAAGCGAATTTAGAATAACGTGCTCCTTTGCAGCTTTTGTGTGACATGACACGTGACATTGTCTCGTTTACACGAGACAGACGTAAAGTGACAGTACTGACACGTTTCGAGTGATGTGCAAGTAGCCGGTGGCCCATGGAGGTGAGAGGAGAAAGGAGGACAGCGCATCTGTGTAACTTCTATTCAGATGTATATGGGCGTCGGTAATCATACAAGAGACTTCCTCATTTTCCTCTATAAACTATAAAAAGATCAGTTCTTCGAGAAATTTAAAAGACAATGTACTTTCCAAGCAAACCTGAAGCAAGAAATCTCCTTTAACGAGGACCATTAAAATAGCGAGTAAAAGAAGCGACGGAAATATCTATAAAATAACCTCGACCCAAACTTAATATTCGCTGACAATTCTTACCTGTGCATGTGTTGGGGACATGCGCAGAGAAATTTTCAGCTTTTATAAAATGACGAAAGTCTAGCGCTCGCTGGCTCTTTAATAAAGATAAATGTAATCATTAAATTCTTTTTCTGTCTTTTTAGATGTTATTGGTGACAGTATTCTGAAGATGGGAATGCTTACATCACATTGTTTGTACTTGTGTGATTGTAATAAAATAGGTTAAAAGTATATCAATAAATAAAATATCGTAACATGAAACTGTATTACTATTCCTACATCCTCCCCACCAGAGACCCATAAACTTCGCTCTGCATCGTAATTATTTGATGTCCCGGCGGCTACAGCTCGGCGTCGGATAACTCCAATCAATATCAATAAAACTACTACTTTGCACGATACTTTATTTTTATATGACATATGCACTATGCAATTAAATATACAAATATAGGGGAACATTAAAATGTCCGGAACTAAAAATAAAATAAAATAAATAAATAAACGAAACACAAACCCAGATATAAGTTCATGCACCTGATAACAATCTGAATCTAACTTTTAATTTACTTCTCAGTGTAATAATGCTTTAATTTAGACACCAATTTTGACAAAACCTCATAAACTGAACGCTCGCTTGATTATACAACATTACGAAATAAAATAACATTACAATTCAAGAGATTTCTTTATTCTTTGCTAATGCAGTCTCAGTCACTTGCTCTTGACAGCGAGTTTGCGAAATCCCGCCACTATTTTTGTTTCCATTTTGTAAGAAACATGTCTGTCATGTGACACAAAGAATAAGTGACAATTTGTGTAATAAGAGCGGACAGTTGAGTGATGAAGCGTCGGTGATCGATTGAGATGACACGCTGAGAAAATGTTATAGAGAATGTTGTGATTTATTGTTTTTTTCGTACTTGAGATTCTTATTTGCTATCGAATTTGCAAGAAAAGTACAGGAATATAATATCTAAAATAAATATAAAATCTATAATAATTTCGACCACAAACACAATGCCATCACTCTTACATTAGAGCTAGGTGATTCAGCGACACGTTATTACAACTAAAAAATAAATATCGTGATCATTAATCTAAATTAAAATATAGCTTATATTCTTAGTTGGAAGAATTTATATATTATGTAATATCTTTAATAATAATAATAAATGTTGCACTATTTTACAGAACATATAGAAAAAATAGTTTAACAAATGAGAAAACTAATTGCGAAAATTTCATGCAATTTATGTATTACGGATAAACTATTATCTACATCAAAAATTTACTCATGATAACAAAATACTATCCACTACACATAGGGCTCAAAATTACGTTTAGACAATATCGTACGTTCAGAAATGTAACAATCACTCTAGCTAATTGTAATTGGCGAGGTGTTTGCTGTTTGCCTCGTTGATTAGTAAATGGAAACTGCATATATAATGTGATGGCTGGAACAGATGCGGTCGTCACAAATGTACATCCACCTTGTTATACAGTCGCGACTGTGTACAGACAGCTGCGATAATGTTTCTATATCTGTATCTTTTAGTTAAACGTAGTGCCACGCTGCATGTATGAATGTAGCCGAATTGGGCCGGCACTACCGGGGAGGTACCTCTCGCTTACACGTAACCGACGTAAAGTGATAGCTGCGCTTTCGCGTTTCGTGCGGTGTGTAAGTAGCCGGCGGCCCAAGGAGGAGAGCGACGAAGCTGTATAGTAACCTCGGTGCGGATGTCTATGGGCGTCAGTCTCGTTTGCCCCCTATACCATAAAAAAATTTTACTCTTATTAAAACTAATTTAAAACAGATTTACATGTTATAGATATGATGTTTAAACATTTATTACATATCTGTACAAAACCTTTACTTACATTTATAAGCTCTTGTGTTGCGGATGTCAGTGGGCGTATATGAGCACCTAAATTTATAAATTTCAGTTATGTCCAAGTTATTTATTTGATGTTCATTCCTGACAGAAGGTTATAAGTTAAGAGGTCGTAAAGTGTAAGTACGTACTTCATAATATAAACGAGGGACAAATTGAAGGTCGTTGACTTGAAACCCTTTGGGGTTTATATCAGCAATATATAAAGTAGTCGAAAGGGCTCTCATAGAATAACGTAATAATACGGTTTGAATAATAATAATTGATTCAAACCGTAATTGTGCTTTATTTTTACATCGGATCTGCATTTTTGTGATTTTCTTTTTATTACATTACAGGTTTTGAAATGCTTTTAAAATGTTCTCTCATAGGTATTATATTTAATGACTTAATCGTATATTAAATTCCTAAACTCGAACTTGAAAAGACAAAGAATGTTGATTGGAGCATTTTTAAGGTATTAAAAATGCGATAAAAAGAAAGTCACGAAAATGCAGATCCGACTTTTTATATATTTTATTATCGTGGCAATGATTGCCAAATATGAAAATGATATGAGGTTGTTGAGATGTAAAAATGTTCGATTCGCGTTTGTGTGCGGTTCTCGGTGCGTTGGGAACAGCTTCCTCGTCGTCGATAGTTCGAGAAACGAGTTAATTTGGGTATTTTACGAGGCTGAGTCGTTCGATTCAGAAGCTCAACAGCAAGCGTGTTTATGGGACTAGGGTGACAGAATATGTTCTTGTGTCGAAAGACCCTAATGTTACGACATGTAAGAGGTAGTGCCACACTGCATGCTTGCATGCAGCCGAGTTTGGGCGGGACGACCGGGGAGATACCTTTTGCTTACACGAGACCGGCGTAAGGTGAGCTATGCTGTGGCGTTTCGTGCGGTGTGTAAATAGCCGGTGGCCCATAGAGGTGGGAGGAGAAAAAAGGGCAGGGCATATGTATAGCCTGTACTCATTTGCCCCCCTATACCACAAAAACAAATCATGACTGTGTTAAAATTGAAAAGAAATGCTAGTTGGCTATATCCTCCTAACTCCTAGGTGCCTTTATAAAGAACAAAATGTTGGTCATAGTTGAGTTCCAATAGTACGGCAAAGTGATTATGACCAAGAGTAACACACAGAATGAAATGGATACAGTTTTTATGTCCTAAACAATAGAACCTACTCATAGAGTGTTCTCGCAAATATCTGTATCCAAGGTCCACAAATTGGCGATAGAATATCAATAGATATATAAAGTTTGTATGAATTGCTGACATAATAGCAATTAACATGAGATGTTGTTATAGATAATACCATAAATAAGGTCTTACACAATCAAGGTAGTAAATATTTTTTTGTCAAAGTTGGAACAATGATTTGGCTGTCTGCCAAAAATACTTGTCACCACTGAATATCTCGTTGACAGAAAAGGCACTTGGTATTCTATTAGAGTGCTTACGACCCTACAACAGTGGCGTGAAGTTTTAACTGGATACTTTGAGTTATATTAATACGAAATTTACACTCATGACACGTTACATTACAATGTGTGACATAAACAACGTGTTGCCACCAAAAATAAATTAGGCTGCATGCGTCAAGGCCATTTTAGCAAGAAGTAGTGCCACGCTGTATGCACGCATTTAAATTGTCCAAATTGGGTCGGCATGACCGGGGAGGTACCTCTCGCTTACATGAAACCGGCGCGAAGTGACAGGTGAACTGTTGCGTTTCGTGCTGTGTGTAAGTAGCCGGTGGTCCCTACTGGTGTATGTGGTATAGCCTCTATGCGGCTGTCTATGAGCCTAGCGTAGTCATGAAAAAAAAGATTGCTCGTGTGCTCCCTCATACTTAAAAAAAATAAGGCTAAGGATTTCCGAGTGTTTGCTTTTGCTAGGTAAAAGGTACGTGCAATTTATTTTATTTTTTATTTTATTTAAAAGGTACATTAACAGACAACAGATTACACATTACACAATAGATAGGATATTGACACTTACAATCTCAAATCTGACGTCCAATTACAAATGTACACAACATTTAAATTACAAGTTATACTGCACTACAAGTAACAAACAAACAGACAAAAAATAAAAATAAAAAGAAGATAAGAAAGTTATAAATAATGTTCACAACAGTTATTCATTTAACATAGCTATCTGGACAAGACATTTTTTAAAACTATAAAAACCATTATGGAAAATATCAATTTGTGAGCATATGGCATTGTAATTCTCACACATTCGTGAAAGTGGGCTATTACGAGACACATTATTGTTGCTTGATGGTATGGAAAATAGTTGTGGATTACGCACAGATCGGGTTGGTACTTTAATGTGTAGATGATTAATTAGTTGGCTATCAAGTGAACCATTTAAGATTTTGTGTAGTGTGCACAAGTCGCCAATCCATCGCCTGCTCTCTAGACTCATAATTTTAAACTCTTTGAGTCGATCGACGTAATTCCTTATTTTACGCCTTATCCCAAATTTAGAACAAAGCGCCCTAACAAACCGCCTCTGTATGGATTCTATTCTATCTGTGTGTGT
>LUGF01044668.1:0-10538 GCA_001625245.1 Calycopis cecrops
TGTCTCGATGACTCGTGTAACAGTTGTAGTGATAATGTCGTCGGCATCAGCCAGAACACTAACCTGTGGCAGCAGCTACTCTAACTCTATTTGTATTCTAAATGAGCTGCTCGTTCGTGCTATTTTACAAATGGTATTAACGGCGCTTGGATACATTTCACTCTTTCCATAAAATATAAAACTTTTCAAATAATATTCCTTATACCCCTTTTTAAAGCAATCGGCATTATTTTAATACAAACAGCAATTAAAACACGAAATACAGCAAGCGTCGCATTCATCAATAAAATTGACAACAGATTACAGATTGTCATTTCGAAATGACGGCTTTAGTGATTAGTTCAAATCTCGACCACCAGGTCAGATAAGTTTATGACACTGTATAGTTAAGTTTGTGGCACTGTATAGTGCCACAAACTTGTCTGATCCGGTGACCAAGACTATAGTGCCACAAAATTATCTGACCCGGTGACAGCTAGTGACAGCAGCGCTCTAGTCTAATGAAGAGTTTCCATTAAAATAAAAATTTCGATTTTTAGAGTAAAAATAATGTATGATGCAGGGACTAATTAAAATTATGCCATCACAACACTAAAATCATAATAACTATTATTTTAATAGTTATTTAGAAATAAAAGAATGTAGTATTATATTTTAATGTTGTAATTATGGTCGTGTAAAAAATCAAATTTATAAACAATCAACAATTTCACTTTATTAATTTATTAATGGAGCTTGGAGACGTTTCTCTTCTTGCATAAAAGAAAAGACTTTAAAAATATGTTTCTCCCATCCTTTTAGGGTAAATGAGTTTTGTGCGTTGCTCCACTAATAAAACTGACAACGGATTGTCATTTCAAAATGACGGCTTTAGTTCCAGTCTTGGCCACCGGGTCAGATAAGTTTGTGGCACTGTAGAACTTGTATTCTCTGTCTACGTATACGTCATTTTTAAATGACAATCTGTTCAACTGTTGTCAATATTATTGGTGGATGCGACACACAAAACTCATTTACCTTATAGGTATGAGAGAAAGATTTTTTTAAGTTTTGTCTTTTAAACAAGAAGAGAAACGTCTCACAGCGCCATTAATACAGTTTGTAAAATTATTGATTGTTTGTAGTTTTGATTTTTTACACGGCCATAATTATAACATTAAAATATAATACTTCACTCTTTTATTTATAATTAACTATTAGAATAATAGTTATCATGATTTTAGTGTTGTATGGCATAATTTTAATTAGTCCCTGCATCACACATTATTTTTATTCTAAAAATCTGAATTTTTATTTTAGACTTCATTAGACTAGAGCAGTAAGTTTGTGTCATGTTTGTGGCACAGGCTAAGGACGCTCGATGTTAGAAAAACACCGATGTTGACATCGATGTTAACGTCGACCCTTAAACATCGTATTTATTTGCAGTATAATCTAGAATTGACATGGAAATAATAATAGCAAGAGAAAGCGAGATATACATTTATGGAACTACGTTAGAAAAAGAGACCGAAATGTTATTTTTTTGTCTTTGTCTTGGTAGCGGTTTTTTTCAAAAAGCGATATAATGTTCATAATTACGTTGAAATATTTTTCTCATAACATCGATGTTCCGATGTTATTCTCATATCATCGATGTTACGATGTTTTTGTGGACTTAACATCGATGTTAAAACATCGAAGTTTTTCCGTTTAACATCGATGTTTTTCTAAGATCGCTGAATATCGACCATCCCTAGCACAGACACTACCTCAAAGAGTATGATAATTTAAGGGAAAGAGAGCATTCTCGTGTGGTTTTTAAGAATCTCGATTTGATCGACGCCACCTGCATTTTGGTGCGGGAACTAAAATTCATATGAATAGCTACATAAAGGTTACTATATTCTCTAAAATTTCGCTGCTTTCGAAGAATACTGTTAGTGCAGTTAGTTTTTTTTTAAGTTTGAAGTACTATATATGAAGTATGCTGTACTGAGAAATACACTCATTTTGAGTTACAGCAGTATTCTTCCAAAGCAGCGATTTATGCGATAATAAATAACATAATAGAAATATTAATTCATAATAGAAATACATAATAGCAGTGTTCAAGTCTTAAATTCAATTTTGATCAAAAAGCGTTTCTAGGTTAGTTATTTAAATATATTAATAATATTTACTTAATTGTGATTTAGTGAGTTGAACATAATAAGATGTGACCAAAGCTATTATAATATGCAAAAAACCGCCCAAGTACAAGCCGGAGGCACACCGAGAATAATTTGTAACTAATGTTATATTATATATCAAGTTTCCGAGAGCAAAATAACATAACCGGCATAATTAAAATTTTTCTCAGTAAATAGATATACCTATTATTACGAAAACTATTACAGAAAATTAACAGAATTATCGCAAATTACAACAAATAACTATACACACAGGCTTATTAAATAAAACAGACAATCTTTTTATTTTTGTTTTATTTTCTTATATTCTATTGTATAAAGATACAAACAACACAAACTAGCGTCTTTTCGCAAAATATCACTATGTAAATAACACTGAACGTAATGTAACGTAGGCCGTAGCGACAAAAATATTAAGTTCCGGGTGTTGAATCCAACAACAGGACGGAGAAGAAACTTAACTCGACGTCTGCTATAGAAACTTAAACACTGAAGAACTAATATTTTAACACAAAATGGACACACAAAACATACGAGCGCAGACGTAAGCTTCGGCAACCATATTTGTGTAATTTAAAATGTTACCAGAGTATGTCACTATATTTCCGTGGCATGGTTGTATTGCTAATATCTTAGATTGCTAAGAATTTTTAAAATCGATAAACCGATAACTTTCATGAAATATGTTTCAATTATTTTCTAGAATTTCATATACATTAAAATATTAATAATTAATAATTGAATGAATGATTTTCAAATATCTTGTTAATTTGCGAGTACAGAGACATCTACCAGTGCGCATTAGAACTAATAGTTTTCCGCGCCAAAGTGTAGGTGGCGCCTGTTCTATTATAAAAGTCGCCTTTGTTCTAAACCGTCCCCCCCCCTGCACTACCTATACCATAGAGTACAGTAATATACAAGGAAACCTATACTAAATACATCAGATTACTTTAGTCATAGAGTAACTTATATACTGGGTAACTTTAGTTGTCAAGTATGCCGTTGAGCGTTCGGTAGTGTATTGTAGATTTATGTGCTTTGAAATAATTGTCGAGTGTTTACAAGTTAAAAACTTGTTGTTTGTTATGCAAAGTGTTTTATTTTAGTTAAATAACTTTAAAAGATCGAATTCTTTATTTATCAGTTCCGAGATTATTGTTTTACTTTAGTTATATCGAAATTCGAATAAACTTTTAAAAATAAGTAATTATAACTGTGTTTTATATTTCTACCATGTTAAGGTGAGTTTTATTTTATATTGTTTACTAATATTACACGAAGAAAAAGTTTTATATTAGGTCTTGTCAGTTTTGTCCGGTGTGCATGTTCGAACTTGTATTCTTGAATCCTTGCCGCGTTGTAGCAGGCAAAGTCAAGTCTTATGTTAAATGTTTAAGGTATAATTCAAAACGGTACTACTTATTATGCTGATTTTATTGTTACCGAGTGTTTTCTTCTAGTCTCTACCCCATAATCTAGAACCT
Organism: Calycopis cecrops; assembly: GCA_001625245.1. Lineage (NCBI taxonomy): Eukaryota > Metazoa > Arthropoda > Insecta > Lepidoptera > Lycaenidae > Calycopis > Calycopis cecrops. The sequence continues at coordinate 3,659 of LUGF01044668.1, forward strand.
TTCACACTGATGAGCCGCCGATCCGAGAGAACCGTAAAGAGAAGGCCAAGGTTTATTAATTATCAGTATTATAGCGTATTGATAACATTTTTTTTTGTGTAAGAGTTTGCTCCATTGGAGCCGTATTGAGTTCGGGTACGGTACGGTCCGGTACCTCTAGGTCACATATTACGTGCGTGAAGTGCCAGCTATGCTTTTACGCTTTGTCAATTCTCGGCTCTTTGGATTTTATGTAAAAGTATATCTACATAATCTCATTGCGGATGCTCATAGACATTGGTTGTCACCAAAAGCAAGTAGCAGTAGTTTATCTTCATACAAATGAGCGGATTGATAAGTGATAACAATGTGTGCGTGCCGGCTTGTGTCCACACAGCTAACTTGGACTCAATCCTAATAAACTCTAATATATACAATAAATGAATAAAGGGGCTGTCGGCGAAGCTCGCCGGCGCGCCGGTATAGATAGTTCGCGCGCATTCGTGTATTTCGCTGCACGTACGTTTATTTATTTAGCGCAGTTGATATAATATAATAAATATTATGACGTCAAAACATGCAAAAAATATTTTAGTGTTTTCGGGTGCCTCTAACGACTTTTTTATTACAGTATTAGAGGCAAACGAGCAGTCGGAGCTAAGTAATTCACCATTCAATTCATGAATTCCGTCACCCATAGACATCTGCATATCTGCTGATGCGTTGCCCTCCTCCCTCGTTGGGCTTACACACACATCTTTTTAAATTGTATGTGGGGGCAAACGAGCACTCGGAGCCATTTTCAAGACTACTTACGCCCATAGACTTCCGCACAGACGCTATACAATAGAACTTTTTTTAAATTTAATAACTTTATTAAAAGTTACCACCACATAGTTATTTTTTTTGGCTACGCACCCATTCGCCCCTTATTATTCGCCCCCTGGCAAATTCGCCCCCTTTTGGAGAGCCCGTACGCTCCTTTTGAGGGGGCGAATAATTATTTCTTTTTTTTGAGGTACCCATTCGCCCCTTTCTTACACTCTTTGATAAAATATTTTTTTTTTAAGAAAAGTACGGATAGATAAAAAAATATTTACTGATTATATATATTAATGCATTCTGCGTCCATGGAGGAGGGGTCGCGAGGGAGACGTGTCTCGTTGTGTCGTTGCCGTGCACCCTATCTCGCGACCGAACGGGGGCGCACCGTCTGTTGCGTTGGCGGTGGGACCGCAGAGGAAGAGGAGATGCGGTGTGTCGTTGCCGTCCTCCCTGTCCTCTGCGGCCGTTAATGGCTGGTCCGCCGCCCAGCGGATGGGACCAGCCAATGCCGGAGGTCCTCCACCCGTCCCTCTGAAACAGCAGATGGCGGAGTGGATTCGGACGGACAGTCCCTAAGGAGGAAGAGTCTGGCCTTTTCACCGAGGCCAGCCTGTCGCTGGAAGCGCCTGTTGCTTTCAGATCCGGGGCCCTCCAATCATAGCGGCTGAAGGCACCCGCAGGGGTTTAGTCGGTAGGGGCAACCCAGTTGTCGAACCCGTGCGTAGCGTGCGTAAAGGCATTCCCCTGCGTCAGCAAAAAGAAAAGTTATTAGGTATATAACTTATCTGTGATCTTTGCAAAAAACTGTGATTTTGATTATATGAATATAGCCTGCTTTTAAATATTTAATCGTTATTAAACCTTTATTACTGGAATATATGTTTTATTGACAATACTAATATTTTATACTAATCAACAAAATATTATGCTGACCGTACTTTCGTCAACTTTAGTATATATACCTAGTAGTACACAACACCAGGGGGCGAATTTATAGTATCTTTTTTTCCAGGGGACGAATGGGCACAGGGGGCGAATAATAAGGGGCGAATGGGTGCGTAGCCTTTTTTTTTACAGTATATGAGGGCAAACGAGCAGTCGGTGACAATTTAATGACTACTGACGCCCATAGACATCCGCAGAGCACATTAGTAGTTGCGCTGCCCTCATTTGTCCTCCCACCTCCATGAACCATTCTTCCTCCTCCCTCAATGGGCCACCGGCTACTTACACACTGCGCGAGACGCGATAGCACTGTTGTCACATTACGACGTTTTCGTGTGTGTGTGTGGCGTGTGCGGCGTGTGCTCGACATGTAAGCGAGAAGTACAGCGTTGCACTACATATACGAAAAAAAAATACAAATAAACAAAAGGGTAACTCCTGATTTTTGTAAACAAAATTTCAGTAGGTACATACAAAAAAGTTTACTTATAAAGACCATATAAAAAAATAAAAATATCAACCCTAGGTATCAAGGCAAGGGTAGGTATTTATGTCGCCGATTAGGCTTAGGGTGCTTTTATAAAGAAGCAGGTTCCCGGCGCCGAAATTGTCGGCGCCGACTAGCGCCGACCGGCGCCGACCAGCGCCGACCGGCGCCGACTACGTTTGCAATGTTATCTTATGGGCTCACTTATAAAGAAGCAGGTTTTCGGCGCCGAAATCGGCCTGTAGTGACCATCATGTCGTCAACTTCATCGGACGACGATTTATTTATTATGGAAAATAGTTATTTAAAATGTTTGTATAATATATTAGTATTTATTATATTAGTATTAAATTAATATATTAGTATTTTGAAAATGCAGGACAATGTATCTCGTGTCATACTCGTATAAGACTTGTGTTCATTAAACATTGTTTTTACAAATAAATGTTAATATTCTTGGCAGTGCCACGATGCATGCATGCATGTAGCAGCACTTGGGCCGGCACGATTGAGGTGTTTCACCATTAATAATAAACTTAACACATGAAAAAATATCCATTTTTTTTAATAATATTCCTTTATAGAAAATATATTAAGTACACTGATATTATTACGTAATTACTATTTAGTTCTACTTGTAAATAATGTACGTTTTTTAATACTATTTCCACTTTTAATTAACATACAAACTTTCACATCCTACTAATATTATACAATTATCCTACAATTATCCTACTAATAATAATACTAATATAATAAATACTAATATATTATACAAAAATTTTAAATAACTATTTTCCATAATAAATACTAATATATTATACAAAAATTTTAAATAACTATTTTCCATAATAAATAAGTCGTCGTCCGATGAAGTTGACGACATGATTGTCACTACAGGCCGATTTCGGCGCTGGAAACCTGCTTCTTTATAAAAGCACCCTTAGATAGCTTACTATTCTTATTTTGCTATGCCAAAAGCCTTCGATTGCTATTGCTTGTTCCCTTATATTATAGAAAAAATATTTTGTGGGGAGGAAAGCCGAATTGACTTTCTGAAGATGGGGAGAAGGTAGAGCATTTTAGAATGAAATGACCATAATACATATTATAATTATAGTCTAAAGATGTATAAAAATTCACAAAAGCAACAGTAATAAGTAATTATAAATAATAAATTAACAGTAATAAATGTGATCATAGAAATACTTAATCCTTATTACCTGACTATCTGATGATTGTTTACCCATCGAAGGATCTCCACCTTGTGGTGAGGAGGCTTAGTAACCGTGGGTTGCGCTATAACGGTGAAGCCAAGGAGATCCCAGGAGGGGACCCTCCAAGTGGGCTTAGCCAGGGCCCGAGATGCGTCCATGAAGGAGGGGTCGCGGGAGGAGAGATGTCTCGGTGTGTCGTTGCCGTGCAACCGTGCGTGTAAATTTTATTAGCTAGTACTTCCAGATAAGGGGCCCTTTTTTTGTTAAATATGCATATTTTTACTTATTTTAATCGGATCAAAAGTCCCCCACGACGGATCCCCACCTTGTCGTGGTGAGGAGGCTTAGTAACCGTGGCTTGAGCCAGCATGGTGAACGGGATCCCAGGAGGGGACGCTCCGAGCGGGCTTGGCCATGTGTCCGCTCTGGATGCGTCCCTGGAGGGGGGGTCGCGGGAGAAGAGGCGTCTCGGTGTGTCGTTGCCGTGCACCCTGCCTCCCGCGACCGAACGGGGACGCACCGTCAGATGCGTTGGCGGTGGGGCCGCAGAGAAAGAGAAGATGCGGTGTGTCGTTGCCGTCCTCCCTGTCCTCTACGGCCGCTTAATGGTTACTTCCTGGGTGGCGGTCTCGGGGTTGGGGTGTCACCCTGTGAATGAGGACCTTGGAAGTAAGGCGCACCTTTGTGTTTTCTGGCGCTCCTTGCTGTTGGAGGGAGCTCCGTGCTCCACGTGGAGTAGCTGCGTGAACGGCCAGGCACCGGCGGGTTCGCGGGTAAGTGCGAAAGCGTGCCCGTGTTCCCGTCGTACACAGCTGCCACCGCGGGCGGCTGGGTATCCATGAGAATTACCCACTACAAAAAAAATCGGATCAAAAGTACCTAATAGGCAGGAAACCGCGCATACGTCACGCAGAACGTGACATCAGCCTTTGCTTATCGACAGACGACATGTCGACAGGTCACCGTCTATTTATAAGTAGTTTGTAAACATCTGGCTGATTAGATTATAATGTATGTAGAATCTAGTGTATCCGGCTTTCATTAGGGAGGGAAATTGGAATTATTTCCTACTATTTTTTTCTGATTAATTTCGTTGCGGGACCCAAGACAGGCTCAGCTTTCCCTCGTACTCCCTGCGATATCAAAGGGTCATTTGTGGTTCTCGCTGTCGATTCTGGCGACACAGGTAGGATGCATGTGTTAGTCTAAGCTCGATTAAAAGAGTAGTTTGTAGGTACAACAGCGACCACGTACCAAATAGCTTTTCACGTATGACGCAGGCGAAGCCGTTAGCGAAATCTCTTATGCCTATTTATAATTAGGGGAATTCAGCTGGTAATCTGTGTATGCAGGTAACACACAGATTATTAGCTTCACCCCTGTGATATCTGGACGCAAGGATGCCACGAATTTCTTTCGAAACAAAATAAAATTTTTGTATTGAAATGAAATCACACATCCAATGTAACAAAGATGTAAGATACAATCTTCAAATTTAGCTTTTTGCGTTAATTGGGACAATTAAATAATTTTAAATCTAACCTGATGATGATGATTAATAGTAATTAATCATCATCATCAGGTCATTCATCACCTCGGTCCACCCGTGACCGTAGTCGTTGTAAAGCTTCTGAAACGTCGGGAATGTAAAATACTTGAATGAACCGCGATACAATCTAATAAAATAATTTTATTAAATTTTTTTTCATTAGAGTAATGATGCTGCCATTTCTGCATTCATTCCATTGTGACTGATGGGACAGTTTATTCCAGGATTTCTAATCTTTAGACTTTCTTTTCTGTACCAATACAATGATCAAATAGATATTACTTAGGGTTGCCATCCATCCGAGCCCGGATCTGTCCTAGTTTAGAGGGCATCCAGGGAGCGTCCGGGCGGCGTTTTATTTGTAGTCCATTTTTTATTACATTTAAAAAAATTGAGACTAAAAATTTTAAGTTCTGGAAGAAACATTTATGTAAAAACTTCACAGGAAATATTTTTTCTTAAAGTTCGTCATTTGTTTAAAATAGCATTACAATAAATAATAATTGATTTATGACCGTCAAAAGCATATTTTATTGTTCTGAGTATCTTATAAAAAAACTATTTTCTAACGTCCGGGTAGGAAGCTCCGAAATCCGGGGTTTTACGTGTCTTGTTCTGGTTGACAAATTTTTGAGATGGCTACCCTAATCTAATCTAATATATAAAATTCTCGTGTCACAGTTTTCGTTGCCGTACTCCTCCGAAACGGCTTGACCGATTCTCATGAAACTTTGTGAGCATATTGAGTAGGTCTGAGAATCGGCCAACATCTATTTTTCATCCCGATATTCCCACGGGATCGAAAGTTACGCGGGTGAAACCGCGGGGCGCAGCTAGTATTACTATATATTATGGACCAACTTACGACACTTGCCAATAAATATTACTCCTTTAAATATCTGTATATACAAAACTCAAACGTGACATAGCCATCTATCAACGCACAGCCCAAACCACTGGACGGATCAAGCTGAAATTTGCAATCCAGGTAGATGTTACGACGTAGGCATCCGCTAAGAAAGGATTTTTAGAAATTCAACCCCTAAGGGGGTGAAATAGGGTGTTGAAGTTTATATGGATTTCTTAGAAATTAAACGCGGGTGAAACCGCGGGGCACTGGTAGTTTCTAGATATTTTAGCAGGTAAAAAGGGTAATTGGTGGTCAGACACTTATCAAATTAGAGGTAGTACTAGTGAGTGCTACGCGCATGCATGTGTGTAAGTGTAGGAGGTACCTCACGCTACACGATACCGGTGGCCTGTGGAGCGTGGAGGTGGAAGGAGGGCAACGCATCTGTGTGGATGTCTATGGGTGTCGGTAGCCATGAAAATGATCCCGACAGTTCGTTTGCCGAATTTTTGGATAGAATCATGTCTTTGTTGACTACGTAATGCAATTATTAAATAAACTACAAACATGAATTAACGACTAGAGCCTAATTTGTATAATCCTAATCCTTACTAATATTATAAATGCGAATGTAAGTTTGTTTGTTACCCTTTCACGCGAAAACTGCTCAACCGATCATCATGAAATTTTGTACACATGTTCTTGGAGGTATTAGAAGTAACATAGGATAGCTTTTATCCCGAAAAAATGTTCCTGATATCGAAATTTACGCGGGCGAAGCCGCGGGGCGCAGCTAGTAATACTATAAATGCGAAAGTTTGTATGTTTGTTTGTTTGTTACTCCTTCACGCGAAAACTGCTGAACCGATTTTCATGAAATTTGGCACACGCATAAAGGGTAACTTGGATTAACACATAGGATAGTTTTTATCCCGAAAGAAGGTTGCTATGGGATGCCACGGGATGATTTTCTATGGTATCGAAATTTACGCAGGTGAAACCGCGGGGCGTAGCTAGTACAATATAAA
>LUGF01044680.1:0-14971 GCA_001625245.1 Calycopis cecrops
GCTTATAGTTCACTAATTAATGCTTAATTAAATTACAGGGGTTAAAAGAGAAAATTGTATCTCGTACCACATAATTTTGACTTGGAGTCAAATCTTCTTGAATAATTTTTAGTAATTCATCAAACGATGCTACTGACATCCGGAAGTAGTTAAAAAACTTTTCAACGTGTTCCCTGAGATTTGGATATAATGTTATAAACATGCTATGCGTCATTCTGTCCCGGATGGGTTTTTTTCATATAGCAGACCACAGAGTAGACATTCAACCATCAGACCGCCTCAGTACACTATTGAACTGCCAGTAATCAGAGGATGGAGCTGTTTTCGATGCATATTTCATGTGTTGGAAAGCTGATTGGTTGTTGGCAATATTGATTTTGATTGATTATGATTGATTGTATTACTTTATCCCCGCACCTGCAACTGTAATAAACCTGTAGTTACACTTATCACCATACTGACCATTGTCGTGCCCATGCAACCCCAGTAGGTAATGAGTATGAAGCATATCCCCACCTACCTGTTCCTTCCTGTTTGTCTGGTCTGTTCCTTCTAGGTAGAATATAGTGGCACAGATTAGATAAAAGTACTGTATATACGGCCAAACAATAACTGGTTCCCTGATATACGCGTGTGATAGTATATGAATATGTTGATGTTATGTACAAGTTAAGTATAGATAGGTATTATACTTGAACATATAGTACATATATATACATACTATAAAAAATTCTTTTTACTAATGGAAATGTTTTGGTTTATTTATTTTTAATGAAAATGAGACGCGAACGGGTTGCTAAGTTATGGATAACCTATTCGTGGAGTTTTCACCTACTAATATTCAAGTACCCCGTGGAACTAAAACATAAACATTTATTACATTTATTACCAACTAAAACATTTGTAATATATTTTATGAGATGTTTTAGAAACGCTTCCAAAAATATTATTAAAGTTAAAGTCGTTTACTGACGCGTAATACTTTTTAGTTTATATGAAGCATATCGCTTTACACTCATTATATATGCAACGCCAAAAATCCATGTTATTTTGCATTTTATATACTGCATAAACTCACATTTACTACTCTATAAAAATCTGAAATATTTACAATTATCAATTTTATAAAATAGAATTTAGGGTAAATGTAAATAGTAAAATGTCAAAAAGCAGACGTCCTATTTTTGTATGGACCCTTGGCGCAATTGATGTATAGAACGATTACTTTTTGATTTGGAATATAAAAGCCCCATGGTATATGGTATACAATAAATGTTTTCGAAAACCTTTAGTTATCATAAGAAACACCAACTAAACATTATTTACTTTTGGCGTGTGTTATATTCATGCTAAATCAATACGGCTAAAAACTGGTGCGTAATATAGCACGAATTAAAATATATTATTACAATTAATGAAATTCGATTGTGCTACTATTTTGAAATGATAATTGTATGCGCCGAATTTAAACATCTTTTTGTGTAATAGTAGAAAAATCGAGAAAAGGATACAACACTTATGATAACAGTCACTGTCAGTGTCAAATAGCGGCCTCTGCCTCTGCCGTCAAAAATCGTACTGTCAAAAATTATAAACGAAATATCGCAACAGCTCATCATCACGTAACAACCGTTACCTATATCCGCTATGATTATAGTGAAGACCCAGACTATGTTGGTGGCCAGCACGAACAGGCAGTAGCGGTAGAAAACGCGCAGAATCACTGCATCTTTCTGAAAGACAAATAAATAATCTAATTATAAAGTTACTAATTAACAACACAAAGTTGTTTGTATATTTGTTTGTTTGTAGTAGTTTAGTAATGATCTAAGGTAGCAGCCCATCAGCTGATTTGCGAAATAAAACTGACGTTTTATTTTTTCAGGTCATATTCAGTAATATTTTAATAATTTATATTCAACAACTTATAATTATAATTAAATATAATTTTATGGTCGAATTTCGACCACTGGGCGGCCACTAGTTATTATTATATTATTATCGAATATCTATGGATAATGAATGTGAATGGAATATAAATAATAGTTAATGGAGTTTGAGTTGATCCGATGCCTAGTTCTTCCTGGATTTTTCTATGGAATCTGGAATAAATCTATGTAATACCTGGGTACTGTCAAATAGCAAATTTTTATTTAATTTTATAAAAAAATGTATTATTCCGCGTTTCTGAGTAGTCCTAAGTTGAATATGCTTGTTATTTCAGTAGCACATATTTTAAAACATTTAGACTCTTTGTGATAGAATCTCATTAAGCTTGACTCGAGCGCCAAAAGCATTTTCTGCAAGCGCTCTAACCAGAGGATTTGGGAAAATTAAACATATTTAATAATGCAGCCAAAATTTGGCTTTTAGCTTGTCTACAGTGTACACAATAACGTTTAATTGTGTTTGCAGAAGCGGGATTTGAATTCCAATTGAGCTTTACTGGAAACGTTACATGACGCTGAGCATAACACTTTATCAAGTTTATGTTACTCGTCTCAATAATAACAACTAAAGAATGATGTTCGCTCTTAAGCAGTAAACTTCAACCACGTGTCGTAGCTGGCACTCGCCGGTTTTATTTTACTAAGCTTGCTTATTTGTTTGAACTTATCAAAGATATTATCAGGGTCACAAAAACTTCTCTAAATAATTCAGTATGAAGCTAATAAACAGGACCTAAAAGCATATCACTCGAAGTCGATTATATATCTATGGGAGTAAGTCTATAGTGTGTATATAGTGTAGCATAGTATATATATAATGGCGATTTTTAGTCGCCATAACAGTAGCTGTTTATATTTTATGTTCTAATCTATGGCGCAGGTTGATATTATCAAGAATGCAACTCATGAAATAACGATATACACCGCGTACGCACCTATCTAACAATACCTCATTAATGTAATTGAAATACCACGCTAGGTGCTCGAGATGTAGTATGGACTAATGTAGACTTAGCGCGAGTGTAGTGGCGTGAAAAAGGGAAATAATAATAGGTGAGGATGGTTGCGTTGGTAGAACCTGGGATGAGGATAATATAGTATCAATGTGTGGTGGACATCAATGTGATATATTCACCGAATTTTCGTTGATTTATAGATATTTATATAGGTATTTTCAATAGAGGGTGGATTAGTCTGATGAAGAAGATAGAAGTTCACAACAACCATTGTTTTTTACAGACTACTCCATTCCGATCCTGCCGCCGTCGCCTTATAAAGTGGATTCCCCAGATCCGGAATCACTCTGGCCCACCGGTCTATTTCTGCCACCAATAACTAGTCATCAGTTCGGACCCAGCCTGCGTAGATTGGACAATACAAAAAGTAATTAAGTATATCAGTATCTAAGTAGGTAGGTACATAAGTAGTTATCACTAATAAATGCCAATAAAGTAAGTAATGCTGTTTATATGACTCCTAAATTTATTTTTTTTATTTTATTTAAATTAGTTTATGCAGTCTTATAACTTAATATATTAGGTACATAGCCTCACAAAACTGCTTACGCAGTTTGTCTGTGAGATCTTTCAGTCTCAATTCAATCAAATTAAACATTTATATATAGGTACTTGTAAGTAGGTAATCCTATTAATATTATAAATTCGAAAGAGTGTAAGGATGTTTGTTACTCTTCCACACAAAAACTACTTAACGGATTTACATGAAACTTTACAGTAATATAGCTTCCTTAACAGACTAACATAGTTAACATAGTTAGTTAATACATTACTTATTTCTAACTACGGAGTTTAAGGTAAAGGAGCTCCGACCGAGTGTATTAAGAGGTTACATAACATGAAATAGCGCTACTGTTAATAAATACCAATTGACTTGACCACTTGATTGACTAGAGGAAGGTACGTGGGTAATAATATAGGTAAATATCCAAATTTTGCAGTAAAAACTTCTTTGAAAATGTATGGTAATGGAAAAAGCATGAAATTTTTGGAACTACATTGCAGTTCTATTGCAACGTAATGTTCATTGATATTTATTAAAGGGATTCCACGTGAGCAAATTGTCGGGCCAGCAGCCGGACAGTCCCCAAGGAGGAGGAGTCTGGCCTTTTCACCGAGGCCAGCCTGAACTGGAGGCGCCCTGTTGCTTTCAGATCCGGGGCCCTCCAATCAAAGGTGAAGGCACCCGCAGGGGTTTAGTCGGTAGGGGCAACCCAGTTGTCGAGCCCGACACTGTACCCGGTTGAGCCACCCGGGCCCCTGGGTAGCGTGCGTAAAGGCATTCCCCTGCGTCAATAAAAAAAAAAAAAAGGATTGTCGGGCCAGGTTCCAAATCGACTCTACTTTCGAAATGTACACGTGGTTCTTGGCGCGTAAGGAAGTACCTAATTATTATGTAATTAACCAAACTTCATTATTTGCATTAATCAATACGTGGAAGAGGTGTGTGTGATGTGGAACAACGTTACTTATTAGCAAAAATGTGTACAATGTAAGTAGTAAAAAGCAAAACACACATACAAACAACAGAAGAGAACAATTTTAAGTCTTTTTTTTAATCAAAAGGTAGTTGACGTCTCCCGTCTTTTAATATATTACTTGTAACTTTCGAATCCGGTTCGGTAACATGGATCTGATGAGTGTGATGAGTGGCGAGTTGCCTTTTCTTTTCCCCTATCCAAAAATAAGAGAATAACTAAGTATACGTTAAAAATTAATGAACTCTTTTGCCATAACGATTTACATTAGATAAACCTACTTAGATAACTAAGTCTGTAACACCCAAAGGGCTCAAATTTCTTTAGGAGTGTCTCACAAACTACAAGTTCTCAGTACAATATCAGTGAGATGTCTTTTAACCCTATTGCCGAATTGGAGTGATTTGTCCACATGACTTATTTTATTATTGTTATTTAATCCATTGCTGCAACCTTTTGATTAATACTCACAGTAATTACATAATTAAATGTGAATTACCGGTTCCCGGTACGCAAAAAAAAATACAATTCGAAAAAAACCTTTTTATTAAGAAAAGTTTGCTCTGTACCATTTCCTAATTGCATTGGATGGTATCTCGTTGAAATGCGAAACTCGGAAAATTACTACTTTTATAGTACCTATATGTCAAATAGCAATTGAAGCCTTAGCGACTACAGTAAGTGCGTTGCCATACTGGGCCGCCATGGACCACGGTAGCTTTGATTGGTCAATCTGGAAACTGTACAAATAAATAAAATAAATAAATATCTGTGGACTTTACACACCACGTTCGCCTAGCCCCGTGCTAAGTACCGTAAGGACTTGTGTTACGGGTACTAGAACAGAAAATAATGTGATTGGTTCATTATTCACAATTATATTTTGTATTACGTCGATGGAACGTTTGGGCATTATGTTATGCAGAGCAGCACATTTCTCTCCAGAGAAAAAGAGTTTTCTATTGCGGTTGGATGCTGCCACCTTTATTTATATTATATATAATATAATACGATTGACGACCAGGCTGGCTCTGCGGGGCAGGGCTCGGACAAGTGAAGCATGTAGCGGTTAGGGTTTTTTTAACAATTATTCGTGCTGAAATACTGGATGCGTTGTTTGCTTAAAGCTGTAATAAAGTTAATATCGTCGTTGCCAAAATATAACCTCTCATGTGCCAAACAACAAATTTTACAGGAACCAAATAAAACATCGCCCTGATTTTTTTTTATATGAATGTGTTCTGATATGAGTTTATACATTATAATAACAACAAAATTAGAAAATATCTCAATAAATATCAATAATACTTTTGAAGTACAAAAATGTTTCCTGCCCATGCCAGATGCACATTGTCAGAGGTCTATCAGATGAAGGATATATATTGTGTCAGATAAAAATTTAATTGTTACTTGCTAGTAAGTAGCTGAGGTGTTTAATTTTGTATTAACTGAATAATATCAGTATACCAGTGGAGATATATTTTTTAAACTTGCTATTTCTTTACTATATTGTCGGCTTACTGCAAGAACTCATTAATTGACATTTACAAACCTTTGAGAAATCAATTTTTTTATATAATTTCTTTTTGGTTTAATTAACCTTTAAGTACAGGCGTTCTGATTTAGTTGCGTAAGTACCGATGTGAGGTCTATCGGACCACCATAGCTTCACTTGCAAAATATTTTATGTTTCTTGATATTCTTTTTCAAATAATACAGGAAATAGAGTTTTTGATAACAACTAATAAAGCAATGACTAGCAATATTATTTTTCAGTTTATACTTATCATTATCCTAGTTTTCGCTTTAAATCAGGTGGCCCAACTGCTCGTTTCCTTCCAATGCTATATAAAAAAAATATTATTAGGCATTAATTAATTAGATTCTTCATGTTCAATTATTTTTATAATATTACTTCATTTTTCATTTCATTTCATTTCATTACTATACATAAAAATAATATGAAAATTAATAAACATAAAAAGCATTTTTGTATGATTAATTGCCGCTTCAGACAATACGAAGCGAGGCACCTCAGAAGTTTCAACGTTGAATAATAGTGCCGATCAATTAACTCGCGAGAATTGCACTCGAGTACGAGCTTGACAAACTGACTCGAGTCGCATCACTACCGTCTGCCCTTTTTTCTTGGCTTGTACAAGTCTATCCCAACAAAAACATCCTGTAAAAAAGCCAAGTCTCGCAGCTCAGTCTTTCTACCAAAAAGTTGTGAGATCCATGTAATACCAAGTCGGTTAATTTATTTAGTGCTTTAGGTTCCCAAAACTAACCGAGGAGGAAATAGCCTTTTATGAGGCATGCATCAAACGTACCAGACCTCCTGACTGTCGGTGTCCCCTGTACTCCGGCGACGCTGTGAAACTACCGCCAGGGAAAGAACAAGGATGGAGCCGTAATGAGGTAAAAATAAGTTACCGTTAATACCGGCCAAATTTTCAGGTTTGGTTCAGAATCGCTACACTATGCAAAAGAGTTACAATTTTATTGGTTAAACTCACGACTCAGAGACTACAGATCGTAGCGACCTCTACACTGACGCTATCCAAACGCCGGTTATGCACCCCAAGCCCGCCATAATTTTCTTGTAGCCGTTCCACTGTAGGCTGTAGCACAGTAGATCAAATCAATTCCATGAGAAATTGTGGATAAATATTTTAGGATAGGTGTTATTGTTAGTGCGTCGACTATATTAGTTATGTATTTTTTCCCTTCAGACTTTAGACATTAAATTGAAATGGAGAATACTATTCGAATTTTTTTAACGCAACTGCTAACTCAGAAGTGCTACGATGAATATTTCGTAAAGTATAATTTTCTTGATGGTTCGTATTATGTAAATGCTAATCCTATATGATTATTAAAAACTGCAGTATACATTTGCTTAATTAATAATCATTTGTTCCAGAGCCATGTTTTAAATCGACGTTGAGCAAGGGTCTCGGTTTAGATTTTTATTTATATTGTATACCTGTGACCACGGACAGCAATTTAATATTAATGGCACAACTTCGTATAAGGCATAATGCATCATTACATACACTCAGGGTGAAATGCCTCGCCGTTTTATGCCTTACAGTTTATTCTGAAAGGGTACTAACCTTTATTTATTGAATTTATAAATGAAACTAAAGCACAGACGTTTTGTAGAGAGGTGGTCAAGACAAAGGATCTGTAGGTGTCCGCTCTTCTTATTTAAGAGCAGTGGGCCTGACGGCTGAGGAGGGAGTGACAGGAGGTCTCAAGCCTTTCACCACAGATGAGGAGGAGCAGTTTAGACGGTTAGCAGCATCTGGTGACATTTATGAAAAAATTGCCAAATCCATTGCACCTAGTGTTTTTGGTGCTAATGATATGAAGAAAGCTATCGCTTGTTTGCTGTTTGGTGGTAATTACAAATGATTTATGAAATTCTAATAATTGTTGATCTATTGATAATATTTTTTATATTTAAGACCAGTGAAATGAAATGAAATATGCTTTATTGTGCACAAATAATAATTATAAACTACAAAATAGTGTAATAAAGGAGAGAAGAGAGAGAAATGATTCTTGTGCACAAAGGGTACAAGGTGGCAAATCTGCAAAATGCCACGGGTCGCCAGCCAGAATAGGCCCCCAAACAGAGGAGAATCCCAACTCTGAACATAATGCTTTTTTTTTACTTTATGCTGGTGGCCCATCTAATAAATTTTACCAGGGGCCTCGAGCAGTATAGTTACGCCCATAGATTTAGAATGTACAAGATACACAATGTCGAAATATACCACATGATCAGCGGCCAATATTATGTTTTTCTGAGCCCAGTACTAGCCATGGTTACTGACCTTATTCCCTCAAAAAGAAAATAGTTTATTATTGTTTTATGATATAATATATTTTTTTTATTTTATACCTATAATAGTCAAAGATTACACTCAGTATAGTTCAGTAAATGAAAAAAATCAAAACGTTTTATATCAAAATCTGATCAGGCCTGCTAGGCACCGAACACCACAGTCGTCATACGTACTGCTGAAGACCAAACCAAGTGGCGCTACATCATCTATAAAACGCCACGTCTGCGTACTTTGATATATAGACATGACATGAT
Source organism: Calycopis cecrops (assembly GCA_001625245.1). NCBI lineage: Eukaryota > Metazoa > Arthropoda > Insecta > Lepidoptera > Lycaenidae > Calycopis > Calycopis cecrops. The sequence continues at coordinate 8,555 of LUGF01044680.1, forward strand.
ATCTATATCATAAAGAGACTAGTAATAATAAAAATATGAAAGATTTTATTGTTTCTTTGTATCGAATAGGCTCCAAAACTACTAGTAGACCAGTGTCGCGTCCAGAGGCGTGTCGATCGACGCTTTATAGCAGAGGAGGCAAACGAGCAGTTGGGTCACCTGATGTAAAGTGATCACCAACGCCCACAGACATCATAACACCAGATGTCTAACAGATGCGTTGCCGACCTTTGAGGAAAGAATAATCTCAATTCTTGTTTTTTCTCTTTTCTCAGACGCTTAATCTGGACAGGCATAATGTTGTGCGTGAACCAAGGAAACTGGCGTTCTTTGGTTGCTATACTCACTTCTGATCATCGGGAAAGTACAGCAGCGAGAGCAGACTCGGCTCCATGAACGCGTGTTCCGCGACCTCGTACGCTCGCTGTGCGGTCCGGTACGCGGCCAGGAGCGAGCCGGCGCGCATGTGTTGCGTCGCCTGCGCTATCAGCTCGACCGCGGTGTTGATGCCCGCACCCACCTCGTCGGTTATCACGATGTTGGGGATCTCGCCTGTGGTTTTGACGTGAATAACGTCTTTAAAATTACTTCCATGCAATGATGATGGATGGATGCAATCCAAAAAAACGAATGATAACAAAATCTGGCGGTACAGTTTCGTGTTGTAGCTATATATCTATCATCCCCACCAAAAATTTGATGATGCCACTAGATAACTAAAGAGTCAAAGAATTCAAGACTGTGACACGTTGCGAGCGGGGGTGGAGACAGCAATGCCATTTTAAACAACATTTTTTTAAGGTTTTATATATTATAAGGGGACAAACGAGTCGTCTGAGCCATTTTCATGACTACCGATGCACATAGACAACCGCATAGGGATAAACAGATGCGTGGCATCCCACCTCCATGTACCATCGGCTACTTATTGCATGAAACACGACAGCACACTGTCACTTTACGCCGGTCTCGTGTAAGCGAGAGGTCGTGATCGTGCCGGCCCAATTCAACTACATGCATGCATGCAGCGTGGCACTACCTCTCACTAAAAGTATATATGCAGTATTAATATACGCAGCACAGTCCCCTCATAAGGACCACCATTTCTACAAGTGTACACTTTACATGTAGATTTAGGAAGTACTGATAAACATACGAATATTATACCAGCTATTTATGCTTTACTGCCGGACAAAAAACAAGAAACATACGAAATTTTTTTTAACCTTATAAAAAGTCAAGTTCCGGTGAAGAATTAGACAGTTGTGCTTACTTGCGCTAGGCTAGCACAATTCAAATATGCATTTTCGCCTACATACGATACCGGAAACCATTGCGAACATAGACTTCGAGCGTGAAGAGCCGCTGTCAAAAGTAAAGTGCCCTTAAAATTGTTGTGCCGCTGAAAACGAAACTTGTGCTAAGCTAGAAACTAGAGGGTTTGTAGATCATACTTCTATTAAAATATGTAAATTTCTTGGATGTTATTCAATTTGTGCTGAATTAGTAAACGCACACCTTTTTAGTAGGCCCATAATTAACACAACTTTAAGGTACGGGTATCGGAGAGTTGATCAAGGGATTATTGATTTTAAACTGCAATTTAGATCTTCGATTGTGGTATAGGATGGAGGGGGCCATGTTCAGCTATGACCATCCTCCAACTGATGATGAATAATTACACCACCAATGTCAGTATCTCCAGTGCATTTTTTAATGACCCTGGTACAGGACCTGGGAGTCATCTCTCGTAATATCTAGTAATTACTAGGAATTGCAGTGCAATTGAACTAAATTACAAATTGTTGAAGTAATATAAAATTAAATTACTTCTAACCGTAATAAAATACACATAATATTATAGAGTTGCTTAGAAAATTGTACTTAGCAAGCGAGAGCATATAAGTAAATTGACACTAAAACCAAACTGAATATGAACTTAAACATCACGTATCAAGACAGCAAAGAAAAAGTTGTAGGAAATAAATTATTTGTAGGTTGTACAATAATATCAAGAATTTCTGATTAGTGAAATACGGAACATGTCGGACGGCTCTGGTTCCAGGCCATTAAAATAATACAGTTAGATTTCTTAAATCGCACTAAAAAGCAAATAACTACGAGTGGCTTTACAATAATTAGTGGTATAAGGTTATAGTACTTTTCATTCCTTTTTCGAACACTTTCTTTATTCCAATCCTCCTCGTCTATGTGTATACTGCAATCTTTTTTATTTCTACATGATGCACAAGCGAAGTACCGACCCTTTACGTTAGAAAATAGCAATGTTGGACCATGTAAGCATAGTGGATGTGTGGTTACATCTTTTGCTATGATTTCCACCGTTAAGTTATTTTGAACCGGCGCTTCGGTTGCAACAAATTTCCTTTTTTTACCCATTTTACAATTAAAGCATTCAATAAGGTTGAATAATACAGCAATTTCCTCTCGACAACTTTCAGAACAACAATTTTCAACAATTTAATCAGGAGGTGGTAACTTGAAACCAACTTTACCGCCAGGAGGAATAAAAACTAAAGGTGGACCTGAAAATCAGTGTCAAGCCGTAGGGTCTGGCTTAAACTGAGGTTCAGTCGTTTTGTAGAACACACTGTCACCGTAGGTATATGGCCTTATTGTTGGTCGTTTTAAGATTTCTTTTTGTTTCTAATTTTAATCATTTAATTATGATTTATGTGTCTTAACTGATTTTGTATGCTTAATGTTGGCTCTGTGTGTTTAAACAAATAAAGATATTATTACTATTATTTAAATTAGTATGGATTGACTGTTAAACTAAATTGTGTTCTATATATTATGTTCCCCGAGCTCCGCATACATCTAAAGAAGGAAGTATATCCTCGATAGAACTTGATATTGCTATGAATTATAACTCGCATCTAACGCGATAATTTTATGATATAGTTACCAGCTGTATCTTGCGGTTTTTGATGTACCAGCTGTGCCTTGAGGCTTCTATAAAATGTACCCCAAAGGAACCATTACTTTTTCACCACGTTTAACCTTTGCTCTGCCTACTGACTCCGATTATCTGCCTCATACGAAGATTTGTGCTTTTCTCTACTGGACTCCGATTGTGATATATTGTCTGTATAATCTATTTATTATATTTATATTCTGTCGTCTTGCTGAACGAACACTCAGAATGAGACCAATGAGGCATTGGAAGATGAGTGAGTTAAGTGATGAACTATACAGATCACTTGCTAGAGAGCAGAGCTGAGGTGCAGAGGAGACTTGACATGGGGGATCAAGAAGCCGATATTAGTTTATTAGAAGTAGATGACATTGGCCATTATTGCCTCCAATATTAACCTTCTATAATAATCATATAAAGGTGGTTAGATTTATGGACTTGTGATATTTGAAATTGTATGTGATATGGACATTAAAGTATATCATGGAGAAATTGTTTGTTTTCAATAAATTCCCTTTTAAAATATCTGGAACTTCGGCGCAATCTGCCATTAGAGTGCGAACTGGAAAGGCCCTTTTTCCTTATGCTGACCTGAAAAGTTAATATTAACTTGTATATAAATGTATATTCCGACTTTCCCGAATTCGACTTACGTGATTACAGCCCCGTATCATATACCACGTAACTAGGACAGAATACAGAAAAGATCAGAAAAAAGGAAGTATTTTCGTTATGCTCGATTATATAAACATGACTATGTATCATAAGCATTTGCGATACAAAAGGAAGTTGCAAATTTTTCGAGTCATAATACAACGAACGTTCTAAAATGTTTGCGATCGGCCAGTAGCCGTCCACAAGTCACTAGGTTCTAGGATCTATGCCTTCTCTAGCACGAACGTTGAAAACACTGCATAGCCTTGTTATAAGGCACACTAACCAATTTCCTAGACAGCGTTTGTTGAGGCTAACTGAAGTGTTGCGTGGCACCGGATTCAAGAATATATCTTTTCTAAATTATATTGTAATATTAAATGTTACATTAATTTCATTTTACCTTTTATGTGCAGTGTTAATTTTGAAATCGCTTTTTTTAAGGAAAACAACAAATCTGGGTAACGGTTATGCAATTAATGTCTATAGCCCCCGGTAGGTACCAGGGACTCCGACTGCTCGTTTTCCTTCACTGTATATTATTATATAAAATAACGTAGCAATAAAATCAAAATCCTCTGCCAGATTTTCGTGCGGTTTTTAACAATATATACAGCAACTCCCAAGGAATGTTTTAACATATTCGCCTAAGTGGAAAATGTAAAAAGCACCAATGTAATATATCTTTACAAACAGCTTACAAGGCGACTGCCTTATTAGATACCTACTTCAGATAGATTACATAATTTTTTTGTCGGTACGTACATAACTACATACATACTTATTCCACTAATAAGACAAATCTTAAATATGGGAGCTTAAATTGTTTCAGTACGGAGACCCTAAATATAGTACAATACTATATATTATATTACGGTTGGCAACCCTACCTGTGAGACCCCCATTTCTATTCCAGTTCTTTGTGATGTTGTTGTTATTGTTGAGAGCCTATCCCCAAGTTTTTCTTTTTTTTTATAGTGTAGGGGAAAACGAGAAGCTGGAGCCACGTCCGCATAATTGTATCAGCCGAATACACTACCTCCCAGCCGGTGGACAGTAAACATTTCTTTCTTTCTTCTTCAATCGACTCTCGAAGGTGGCGGGGATCCGACGGATGCAAGTAGCTCGTAACCGTGACCTTTGGCGCTCTCTAGACGTCCATCGGCTGGTGAATATGATGGTGATGATAATAATTTCTTTAAAACTCTTTGAAGCCATTATAGTCCTACCTTTAACAAAACTTCAAAAAAGAAATGGTATTTAAGCTCCATTGCTCTAAGCAATAAAAGGCTAAAGGGTTCAAAAAGTAGTTCCTAAACTACTTTTTGAACCCTTTAGCCTTTTTTTGAGCCCTTTAGGCTAAACTAATAAACATCATATCGGGCGGTATAAAAACACTTTAGGAAGCCAACCATTTGTCAGGCTTAACGGGGTAAATAGCGGTTTCATGCATGTATGCATTTCGGCACTACCTCTTACTAAGCCTTCACGATAAGTCAGAACGTAACGTAAAGTCCATACTACGCTGTGTAGTCTGTGATACTACGTCAGATTTCCATCGCATCAGATTCTGTTTAAATTGGAATAGAACTATGGTGGAATAAATAATTTATTCACACCCTTCTGAAAAAAAGTACTGTAGGTTAGATAGTTTTTTTTTGGTAACAACATGGGGGCAAAAAAGCAGTCAGAGAGTCGGAGATGTTCATGACTGCTGACGCCCATAGACGCCCTCCTCCATGGGCCACCGGCTACTTAAACACCGCACGAAACGCGATAGCACAATAGTCACTTTACGCCGGTCTCGTGTAAGCGAGAGATACCTCGCCGGTCGTGCCTGCCCAACTCGACACATGCATGCATTCAGTGTGGCTCTACTTCTTACAAAATGGTATTATTAAATGAGAGAGAGAATTACTTCCACAGGCGCGCCGGCCCAATTCCGATATTCACAAAACTGTGTGCAGCATATAGAGGCAGCACCATGCTAGAGCCTGCTTGCAACACGGAGAACTGGTGTCCGCTCGACGTTAGCTGTCCGACCCGCCTTCGCTCCAAGCCCGGCTGCGGCGCTCCCAGGTGCGGTGCTGCAGTTGTGGACACGATGGGGATGCACACAACCCTAATTCAACTTGTGACGTCACACTATATACATATAAATTTTAATTTAGTAGTGCGGTTAAATTTTATTATTCTTGTCGCAGTATTAGTTACCATATTCCACCGAAATGCCTAGACCGATTCTCATAAAATTTTGTGTGCATATCTATTGGGTAGGTCATAGAATCGGCCATCATCTATTTTTCATGTCGACATTTCCACGGAATCGAAACTTACGAGGGCGAAACCGCGGGGCGCAGCTAGTGACCTAAAAATGTTTATTCTTTGCTACAGGCAGTTTTTTAGGCGAACGGTTTATACAGTTTAAACAGGGTTAGTTTTTGGTCACCGGCCATATTTAAAAATTAGAAAATAAACATCATTTCAAGGGTGTGTTTTAATTTTATCGTCTTAATTGTAATATTTTGTTACATAAACATCCATAGGTCCATAAATGTACCTACGCACATTAGCACCCGAAGAGTGTATTGACCTCAACAGCTGATTGTGTTTCGTATCCACTTTAATTATTGAAACTGTTTTTAATTAATGATTTTTATTAAATGTTTAGGTTATGTAATCATATCAAATGTTTTAAGGTCAATAATCATGTTAATAAAAACAACGAATTAAATTTTTTTACTAATAGTTTAGCAAGCTTAAAATTCTTATTAGATTATTTATTTTTGTAGGTACTTACTACTTACAATAAAATAGACTTTCCT
>LUGF01044693.1:6816-23541 GCA_001625245.1 Calycopis cecrops
TCCGACAGCGGCGGGAGGCTCCAACGGCCGACTATGGCGGCCTCTTCTGCCAGTTCCCAGTCGAGCTTTGTGAGCACCCAACGCGGAAACTGCCTTTGGCCCCTGTCAGACAACAACGACGACGCCGGACTGACGAAAGCTGAAGACACCCCGAACTTTATGTAGCGGTGGTCCGAGAGCGTCTCCACCTCCGTCTCCACCCCTACACTCTGCGCGCGATGATCGGCGTGGCGAACGTTACGTCCACCACTGAACCTCCCGACCAACGCACGCACGTCTGGACTGCCCCCACATTGACCAGGGACAGTCCGGCAGCCGTAAGACACACCTGGAGGGGGGCTAGCTGCCCCATCAGCAGCCCCAGAACATCGAGAAACTGTACCAGGGCGACTAGGTTGCGGTTCCGAGATAAGTATACTGCTATGAATTCTCTCTCTCTCGCATTATGAATTCGCTCTCCCTAAATCGCCGCCACGTACCCGTGGCCCCTCGCATTGACTGCGAGGGGGGACCGGCTCCAGGCCTCGCCACGACCGCAACCAAACCGACAGTGTCCCCCGCCAGGTGTGGACTATTAGGGAGCACTGCATAAGGCTCGGCTGCGATCGCAACGTCGATGCTTAACTCCACCATGGACTGCAGGACGAGACCTTGAGCACCGGCAGAGTGGTTCAAATTCGCTTGGAGAACTTTGAGATGCCTATCCATTGAAGACATCTCAACATCTACCGACCCCGACCGGTTCCCACCTTGTGACTCTGACGGAACCTTCACGCGAGTGACAGGAGGCTTGCACTCCATGTCCCCCATCACGGGCCTCCAGGCCTTCCGGCATAGGCGCACACCACACAATGGGCAGCGGCTGTGCACCCGGACGCCTTTTGGCCGGAATGACCGCAACGGGAGCGGAGAGCGCGACGATCGCCACGGGGCACATAGCAGAAACGTGCCCATCCCCAGGCAGCGAAAGCAATGCCTGGGGCACGCCTGCATTAGGTGGAGCTTTGTGCGGCTCCACCCCAGATACATGCTCCCCGCCTGCAGCAACTTTTTACCTACTGCTGCAGGGAGCTCGATGTAGGCTGTGCCTGAGTCGAATTGGCCTGTGTGGAGTTTTCGCACAAGACCTGGCCCGGGTTGCAGTCCCCCTCCTTGGCCACCGCCACCGAAAGACGCTCTCAGGTGACCGCGTCGCTCAGACCCGTTACCCATATATCCGCCTTGTTCTTGGGCCTGAGCGCATCCGCCTCTTCGGCAAGGACCTCCCTTAGTCGAGCGTCGAGTGTGTCTGCTTTCTCGTCACTCATTGAGCTGGGCAACTCAATGAGGCACCCTCCGGTGGCTCACTGACGAATCCGGAGGGGTTCGATGCCCAGCTCCTTCAGGTCGATTGTACGCTGCTAATTAGGGCCGAAGCCTAAGTAAGATACTCTTTTTTCCGCTGCCTCCGGACGCAGTTTGAGGATAACGGCCGAAGAGCCTAGGAACGTCAGCTTTTCCGCTACCTTCTTTGCCATCGGCACAGAACCCGCCGGCTTGTAGGTCTTCTTCACCGACGGCGCAGAAGCTGCAGGCTTCTCTCTTCGTCTTGCGACGGACGACGTCCGTCCACGACTCTACTGTCGGCCCCTCTTCCATAGGGACAGGCTCTTCCGCTATCTTCTTCGCCGGATGAGTCACCGCCTTTGAGGTGGAGGGACCAAACGCCGTCCACTCCGACTGAGCCTCCTTTTCCCCCTTTCCATTTCTTTTAGTTTGGGGAGGGATCTCGGCCTTCTACACGTCGAGACGGGCCACCGCAGTTGCTATGCCCGCCAGTGTCGCCTGCATCTCGTCGATTGCGGCTCTTGTTGCCGTCGCCGGTGGTCGGTTGTCCCCAGCAATGGAGGACGGATAGTAGGTGCCGGTGGGAACCGCATCACCAAACCCGAAATTCCCGGCGTCGACTATATTGCCCCCCATTTGGGCAACCTCCTTCATAAGCTCGGCCGAGTTCGAGACCGCAAAAACTTCAGCAGACTTTTTCCGGCCCTCCACAAAATCCCGCCGCGCGAACTTCCTCTTGGTCATTTCCAATCTCCCGCTGCAGGCGTGCATTATCCGCCCGCAGCCTTTTCATCTCTTCGTCAGCCGTACGCACCACCATCGACACCATCATAGTTATCTCTGATGGCACCCTCCATATTACGGATCTTGGCTGCATAGCCACCCCGGAGATTCACCGATTTCCTGGTTAGCTCCAGAGTTCCGGATGACGTTGAATTTGGTCTCTGTGGCCTCCATTAGGACCTCGGCCCCGCACCTCTCCGAATACTCCAATATCACCGGATTGTTGGTTGGAGTTTCTGCCCTCTCCTTCTATCTAAGGAACGCTCTTTTTTGTAGCGAAGCCTCAAACTCTTCTTCCTTTGCCTTTTCGGCCCGCTCCCTTAACGCCGCCTTTGCAGTAGAGCGAAGCCCCCCTCTACCTCCGTCTCCGTGTCTGACAGATCAGACACCTCTGATTAAAGCCGTTTTCGCCCTGCCAGGTTCGCAATATTCTCCAGAAACACAACAAGGCGGCCTATACCCTCCTTTCTCTCTTCTTCCTTCAATTCCTCGGACAATCTTGGGTCCTCCACGGGACCCATCTTCCCCGACCCCGTCATATTCCCGAAGAAATAATGAAAATATAAAAGGAATCAAAGGAAAAACAAAACAAAACATACCAAAACAACTAAAAAGAGTTCTACCGACACCTCGAAAAACGGAGCTCCCGCGTTTTTCAGGAAAGAAAAAATGAAACAAAACAAAAACAAAGAAAAAACAAAGACAAATAAACAAGAACAAAAACGTCACAGCCCAACAAGTCGTCTATACACCCCTACCCCGGGGACGAACGCTCAACCGGTAGCAGTTTTATATTGACGATGTGCTAATTTTACAACTTATGAAATCTAATCACAAAATTGACGATAACTTTGAGACTCGATGTCGCACAGAAAAGCTTCTTAGATTGATAGATAAGCCTCGGTGAGACCTATCAATCGCCTCTCTCTCTCTCTTTCTTTTTCTCTCTCTCTCACTCACTATTCTTCTAGAACTAAGGTCTCCTCCAGTACTGGATAACATTGAGCAAAGTAAACTAGACCTGCAATATGGGCGGGGAGAACTCGGCTGAGGTTCGCGCCTGTTTTAAGTCCGCAGTCGCTCCGGCTCTTGCTGGTCGACCAAGGCCTCAGCCTAGCTTCGCGTCTTCTTGTGTGGTTTGGAATCCGGATCTAACTATAAAACTAATTACACAATTACAAAACTTAATAATTAATAGACATCAATTAACTAATTCAATTCATTCAAGAAGTGAAACCATTTCAATTATATTTCAAATTCAATCCAATTTCACCCATTTATTTAATATTTTTTCCATTGAAATCAGGCTACCCATTCACAATTTGACTAATTAAAATCCAATCAAAATCAAAATGTTTTTATTCCAAATAGGATTTTAAAAAATGCAATCCCTAGCCCTGCCCTGAGAAGAAACGGCGAAACAAACTCAGCGGGCCTCGTGAATTAAAGATTTATCTACACATTTACACTAATACATTCTTATTATATTATTTACAATACAAAATTTTATTTACATTTATTTTTGTATAGAAGTAGCCTGGCAGGAGAGTACCTACTATTGGTGGTGTGGTATCTGTCATAAAATCTATTACTTTGTAATATCCCTTACCACACAAGCGTTCCTTAACTACTTTTTAAATTTATTGATTCAAAGTTTTTGAACGCTTTCTGGGATCTTATTGTAGAGGCGAATAGTGTACCTACCTACCTTTTGTATACATTGACTCCGAAAGGAATTCTTTACTCTGTCTACTCTATGAAATGGTACATCTAGTTTGTGCTCGTTCTTAGTATTTCTATCATGATTAACACTTTTCGTATTGAATTCAATATTCAATTAACAATTAATCAAATCAATAATTTAATTATGACCAAGTCAAAATTAGAAAAAAAAATCTAGTTTTATTATGGAGAAACAAGATATAGGCTCAAACGTTACGCCAGTGATGGTGACGATAATCATTGAACTATATTACTATCGTATGGAACAGACACGCCGAACAAAATGTTTGCTACGTGAGTTGCTGCTGATCAGCATCAACTCGTTTAGTTATTCACGTGACGTCTAAGCGATATCATAAATGTCAAAATAATTGGGATAAAAATGCCGTCTTGTGTGTTATGAACGTGTAAAAATCAGTCTATTACAATGAAAACAGATAGTGGCGTGAGTTATCGTCGTTAAGTAAATACACTCTTAATTAAATACAACCAAAACATTATTTTTTACATAATACATGATACATACATAATTTCTACATTTTGTTCGAAAATCATAGATTATGAAAAGTGAACTGTACAGATAAGTCATGTAGGTACTATCGATATATACATATAATAATAATAATAATGTCATCCTAGCCGATTTCGGCTACGGCGGCCGTGTAATATAGACGAGACATCTGCGCAGGACATATTATAGTGCACAAGTGTGCGCGCAGACACAAGTGTACTCTCTGTTCCCTCATTCGCCTATTCCGATTGGTCGGCAGTCCGACACGACCGGAGAGAAATCATGCTCAGGACCGATCGCTTAACGTACTCTCCGAAGCACGGGATTGTAGCACCGCCAACTTCCTGACTGTGACTTCTCTTCCTTCTCTTCTTGGGTACTGTCCGGCTGCCTCTGAACAGTCCCTACTACGACGTGGAATGGTACAAAGGGATCAGGTTTACACCCTGACCAATGACCCCAGTACTCCAAAGGAGCATGCTACTGATGTCCAACTCGGACCCGCCTCTCGTTCCAATCCACGCCGCTCTACTAATTCAGAGGAACGGGTGGAAGACCCCGAGTCAAGCTGCTCTTAGTCTGGCCTATCCCCTCAAGCCTGTCCGGTATGGGTAGCCCTGTCCGGCATAGCCTTGGGGATCACAGAGGCATTAAGTACTTTTTTAAATTTCACTTTTTAGTCCGGTCAATTTAGACATAAAAAAGTGGTAAAATAACAAAAATTCCCGGAAAGCCAAATGCCAAGTACACTACACTTGCCAAGTACACTACCTCACTGGTTGTGTGGAAATATGTGCATATCATGTATAATATGACTCTTAGAATCGCGATATCTCAGGAATGGTAACTGTTAGGAAAAAAATCATTGATATCATTTTGTAGATAATTTTAAGATCTACAACTTTGGTTTGAAGTTTTTTTTGATAAAACTTACCGTTTTCAAGCAAAATCAAAAACCTCAAATTTTGACCTTTGACCTCGAATAACTTTTTAAGCACACATAGGATCGATGGGGACTTTTAAAACTTGATTTGTAATGGCAAACTATAGGTCTCCACCTAACAATCTGGTGTGACCACGAGTCCGGCGCGCAAAATTCAGCTTTCCGGGAATTTTTGTTATTTCAAATGTCTATATTGACCGGACTACTTTAATTTGATTTAAAAAGCATAAAGCAAAAATAAAGCTTACCAGATTATTTTTATACACTTAATAATAATTTAAATACTCTTAACAGTAATTGTAGTCTTGTAGGTACAAAAGATACTGTGTCACTTCTGCGGTTTTAATCTATAGAATGTCATCTGTGGTCCACGGAGTTGGGAGGAGAAAGGGGGGCAGCACATCTGTAGTCTATGCATATGTCTATGGGCGTCGGTAGTCATGAAAATGACTACAACTGCTCGTTTGCCCTCCTATACCATAAAAAAAAAAAAAAAAAATCTTAATGTCATTTCTTCACAATATGTCGAACAAACAGCCTAAGCGCCATGACATTTTCGGCGCATATGACGTTTTGGTCGCGAGAAAATGTAATCTCTAATTCGTGTTGCGCTGCATATTTTATTACTTGGATTAAATAATAGTCGCTAGATCTAGCGCTACAGCGAGACTATGGTCCACACAGCGTTTCCACCGCGCAGGACAAACCACCGTTGACATTACGATGTGACACAGTTTTGGCTGGGCATAGCTTCTCTATACGTAGTAGTACTTAACAACTCACTGACGATAATGCAATTAAACACTACCAAAGAAAAGAAAAAAAAATATATTTCTGAATTTTATCCATTCCAAGTTTATCCTTCGTTGTATGTCCTTTCTGGTATTATTTTTAAAAGTTGACCTAGGTATATGTATTCTGACACATATTCTATTTTATCATTGCAAACTGTTATATCCGGAGCTTGTCCATTTGTAAGAAAGAAAGAAAAAAAACATTTATTCGAGCACAACACAAAAGACACACAATAACTTGGAGACTAAACAATAAAATAAGCATAGTGCGCCTTTAGGCTGCGTCAAAATGGTTGAGGTTCGGCATACGCTAGGTACTCGTGCAATGCATGGTACCTAACACCGATAAGTATCTTTGTTTTTGTTACATTTAATGATAACCCAATTTTTGACTTTCTATTGCCAGTTCATTTACTATGCTCTCTAATTCTGATGTGCATCTCGCAAATATAACTATTTCATCGGCAAAACGCATGTGGCTTAATTTTTTAAGTTCCCCATTTATCTTTATTCCTTTTTGTTCCCAGTTTAGGCGCCTGAAAATGGACTCGAGTACAGCAGAAAATTTTTTTGGCAAGAATGGGTCTCTCTTAAGCCTCTTTTAACGGGGAATTCCTTACCCTCACGTTCTAGTCGGACCTTGGCGTGACACTTTGAGTAGACACTTTATTATATTTATATATTTTGGATTGACACTTTTTGCAGATAATGACGCCCATATAGCTTCGTAGTATAAAGAATCGAAGGCTTTCGTATAGTATACAAAACACATATATACAGTTCTTCTGTACTCCTTTTTTTCTTTATTACTTGAGTTTATACTCTGGATGTGATCTTTCCAAAACATTTGTTAGCCGTCCCAGTATCATTTTCGAAAATATTTTATATAAATTTGTTGTAAGGCTAATATGTTTATAATAGGGTATTTGACAATTTTTTGATTTTTTTTTATTTCATACTTTATGACTTGTTAAACACGTTACATAAATATTTCCAGAAAATAATTATTATTAACAACAAAAAATAATGTTAGATTGAGTTATTACACTCGCGCCTAAAACAGTGCAAAATGTCATGGCGGCGCAATATGATTAGATTGACGTGAACGCAAGTAAACAAAGTGTCAAACACTAGGCAATTCGGCTAGTGTTTACTTGCCGGTGACGTCATCTGAGTTCCAACCGATCACAAAACGTTTTTGAAGTTGACAAATAATTGATACATTATTTCGCGTAGACAGAGAATACAATTTGTACAATTGTATTCTCTGTCTACGTTATTTCGCAATTTTTTTTTAAAAAATATGCATTATTTTGCATAAAATAGACATGTATATGGTTTATTATAATAGTATCTAATAGGAAGACAACAATTCGTAGCATATTTTTAATAGTGTAGAATACCCTGTTGCTTAGGTCACTTTTTTCTCTTTTTTTGTGTAATAATATGATTGTTGACTTAAACCATTGTGTTGAAATAATTTCCGAGTCAAGGATGTTATTAAATAATAATTGAAAAAGTTTCAGAATTGAAGAACAGCGATTTAAGTACTTCATTTGTAATGTTATATTTTCTTGGAGTCTTATAATTTTTTGTGTTTTAATTTCATGTTCAATTTCGGAGATAAGAATTTTCCGTGTCTCTATGTTGGAGTATTTGGGGTTGAACTCTTTTGATTTAATATAGTAGTAGTATGCGGAAGACGTTAGTTGTTCAGTAGTGTATAGTTTTGTGTAAAATTTTGTGGCTTCATTTATAATATCAGGGCGCCGAAATTTCATAATATGTTCGTCCTGAACTTTTTATAAGCTTTACGCCCCTGATTTAAGATAAATATTTTTCAAAAGAGCTTTGTCTTTGTTTCTTTTTTCCAGAGTGATGTTTCTATTAATTATAATAGTACCATATTATAAATAAGTTACACCGCGCAGAAATCATTTTTTGGAAAGGCGCGAAATTATTTAAGCCAATCACCAGGCAATATTTTTGCACGGGAAATTCTTCATTCGCCATTGGTGAAACGATTGTTGGCTGTATTGCCATTCGTCAGTTGCTTAGCCGAATGTCAGCTCTCATAGGCTGTCATTCATTCACACGTCAAAAGTCATGCAGCATAGATATCGTGAGCGAGATAGCATAAGATCACGTCTTGTTATATTGTAAGCCTTATCATTTGTGAAATAAGGTCACAATTTTAATGCTTCAATATTTTCTAGGCAACATTCCGTCCGCCTTTTTTTTAACGTCCTTGGTTGTGCATACGTTTCTGTTTATAAGGTAACTGTTTTAGAAACTCTTTTAATTCTATTCCTAGTCTATCATATTATTTTTGCATGTCTGTGAAATACTTAATTATGGGCTTGTTTAAATCTATCTTTCCCATAACATGTCATCTGACAGTATCGCCAGGTCTTTAGTATATTCTACAGGTTTGATATTTGTCCTTCTTGGCTTTTCATCTATGAATAATGTGCATCGTATAATTATGTGATCATTGTTAAAATTTAAGTTTTTAATTATATCAAATGTTTTTATGTATTTTGGTTGATTGGTTAGTATATAATCAATTTCATTGAGATGTTGCCAATTTGGAGATCGCCATGTCCATTTTTTACGTGTGTCACGTTACATCATGCTGTTTTTTGTTAATTTTTATTATTATTAGCATTATGTTTACAATATATTGTGTTTATACACTGTCCCGCAAAACTATTTGCACAGTTTGTCTGTCCGGGCTCTATCTATTGGGATCAAGTCCCATATTTATGTTTTATTTTATTTAATTTTATTAAGGAAAACGAACAGTTAGAATTACAATTAAGAACAAAACTTAACAACTAACAACCAATTATAATATGTTTCCGCAATTATATATCTAATAGACATAATGTTCAGAGTGATGAGTTGAATAAATCACTTAAGGTTTGAAATTGTACAATAATAATTTAAAACAACAATATAAAGGATGAAGAAAAACATAAAGAGCTCACGTATATCATTATATCTTTACATATAATAAAACAGTAATATTATAAATAATAGGAAAAAAAAAGCTTTTTTGATTAAGTACATAAATGCTTATCAGGCTTAGGTCCATAGAACCACTCTTTTGTAAGAATGTTTTTAAAGGTAGATGGTTTGGTATTAAATGTACCTATCCAGTTCACTATGATCAGCAAGTTTATTCATTAAATACACAGTTCGAACAAAGAATGAATTTTGTCTGTAATTAGTAACACACGAAGGGGCAGTCAAACAGGAAGGGATTCTAACATTTCTGGTAGGGATTTTAAAATTTATTTGAGAAAGTAGTGAAGAGGAATCTACTATACCCTAGGCTATTTTAACCAATAAGACGGTGTCCGATATATTTCTCCTTATATGTAATGGAAGCATGTGATGCCTATGACATACAGACTCATAGTGAGCTTCATGATGATAGCAGCACTTGGTTTGCAAATACCTTAAGAATTTGCGCTGTATTGATTCTAACCTATTAATATAAACATCGTATTGTGGATTCCATATTTGCGAGCAATACTCGAGTATACTACGTACAAGCGCACAATAAAGAACTTTGAATGTCTTGACATTTTTAAACTGCGAGCATATTCTTCTTATAAATCCAAGGGTCATGTAAGATTTCTTTATGATGCTTTCAATATGTTTGTCGTATAATAGTTTATCATTTTTTTTTATTGGATCATTAAACTGGTTACAATCTAAAAACACAACTTTTACATAGAAACAATAAAATACATGGGATTGCACCTTCTAGAAATGATCACAGCATACATATTTAACAAAGGACTGTCACTACCAACCAAATAGAGCTAATTCTAAATTACAAAAGTCATAATAATGAATTTAACAGTTTTTGATTCAAGAATATAAAAGAAACTGAGCTAACAATTAACTAACTAATAAAAGATACAGAAATAACAATTATTAAGTACTTAAAACTACACTTAATTTGTTTTTAAACGAGGTCGTAGAGCATGTGAATATGTCACAAGTATTCCTGAAAGAATTTATGAGGGAGCATATACGATAGACGGGCGCGTGTTGGCCTAATTTAGTACGGCATAAAGGTAAATGAAACGGCTTTCGATTCTGTAGTCGACTACCAGTCCATTCCATCATCATGTATAACACCTAGATCTCGTATCTCCTTCACACGCCTTAATTCCTGTTTATGAAGGGTATATTTGTAAAGTATAGATTTCTGTTTTCGAGAAAAAGTTATAATATTACATTTAAGGACATTAAGATCAAGCTTATTAGCACAGCAATAACGTTCAAAGAGCACTAGATCTTCCTGTAGCAGATAACAATCATTTAGGCATGTAATATTTTTGTAAATTTTCATGTCATCTGCATACAGAAGTACCCGAGAGTGCCTGAAACATTTTATGATGTCATTTACAAAAAAAATTGAAGAAAAGGGGCCCTAATAAGGAGCCTTGTGGAACTCCTGAAGAGACGTGATTCCATCCAGAACGGTACCCATTAGTTACTACTGCTTGAGAGCGGTTCTTTATGTAAGAGGTACACCATCTGTAAAGCCGCCTTTAAAAGTTTCTGCAATAAAATAATGTGGTCTAATCTATCAAAAGCCTTACTATAATCGGTACAAACCACATCAACCTGACCTCCACTTTCCATGTTCATAAAACTCAGTAAAAAAAAAAATCTGTAAATACTAAAAGATTGGAGGTTGTTGAACGATATTAGCTACGCTATTATAGATATGACTATATACAATCCTTTCCAAAACCTTAGCAAATACGCAAGTTTTGAAATTGGACGGTAATTTTTTATTTCATTTTTGCTGTCGCATTTATGTATGGGCGTAATAAAAGCCGACTTCCAAATATCTGGCATTAGCCCATCCCTTACAGATCGTTGATATAGTATCAGTAAAGGTTGCAAAAGACCTTCTGCGCATTTAGTTATTAAGATAGGCTCTATCAAGTCAGGACACGCACCTTTATTTAAGTCAATCGATTTTAATCGCTCTAATAAGGACTCTCTATTTATGACAGTACCTAGTACAAAGATTGTCACAAAACAGATTAGCTTCAGTGGCTGCGAAAGATTCCGAATCAGCAGTCCTTACAGTACCAGAAAGAAAGTTAAACTGAAAGTATTTTGCAAAAAGATTACAAATTTGTTCGCCAGTATTAGCTTTACAATCATTATAAAACATCGATGACGGTAGACAATTGGAGCCTTTTCTACTATTCTTAATAAAGGACCAATAATAATTTGGGTTGTTTACTATGGCAGTTTCAATCCTACTTTTATACAACTCGTAACAATCGTCTTCTAACTTCTTAGCCCTATTACGCAAGAGACTAATGACTCATAGTCATCCCTATTATCATAAATGTAAACTTTTTTTCAATATTTAAACTTTTCTTTAATAATTTTAATAAGAGGAGCAGAATACCATGGCGGAAAACTATGCGAGGAAAGTAATTTATGTGGTACATATTTGTCTCTCAATTCATATAATATATTGTAAAACACATTTACAGCCTCGTTTAGGTCGGTATTGCTCAGACGATTGTCCCAGTTTATTTCTTTTAGAGACGAGACTATACAATTAAAGTTTCCTTTTGAATAAAAATACTTTAACTTACAATTATTTAAAAGAGGGTCTACCTCGACAGTATTTAATATCATATCGAGTGACTTGTGGTGAGGATCCTCTGGTACTAAGGGAAAGCTACTTGGTGATAAAGTAACATCGCTATTACTCAAAACTAAACCCAAAATACGATTATTTATATTTTTATGAGAATTAAATTGGTTTAAATTACTCTGAGCTAACAATTCAAAAAAGTTCAATTGACTTGAACCAGATATTCCAGATGGATTCAAATGTCGTGTCGTACTAGGCTGCCATATGACGTTACTCAAATTAAAATCTCCCAGATTAAAATCATCAGAAACAGATCGTCAGAGCATTCGTTTACAATGCTATATAGCTTATCGGTAAAGTAATTTAATTGTGTATTAAATGAACTACCCTGGTTTTCGGTACACAAGTACAGTGTACCATATAATTTTGCGAGTGGTATGATTATTTAATTTCAATGTAACTGTGACCCATATATCCTCAGCCGCTGAACGCCATTCAGTACGTTCCACCGACAACAAATCCCGTCGCACAGCTATTAAGACACCACCTCCCTTTAATTGATGAGTGTCCGAGTAGATTCGGTCTCGCCGCCATACAATATACCGGTCGTCGAATAGCTCAGAAGTGCTTATGCCATCATTGAGCCAACTTTCGGTTATAGAAATAATATCTAAGTTTTGTAATAAAAGATTTCTTTTAAAATTATGTGTTTAAGTACGTAGTCCCCGCGTATTTTGATAAAAAATGTTAAGTTTATACGACGGCATTAAAAGTTATGACATAAATAAATATGTAATGTAAACGGCATAGTAAACAGACGTAAAATTGTATACATAAATTGGCACAATAAACGTTAAAATGCTTACAATATCTTTTAAAAGTAAGTAAGTAGTTAAAAATACGATGTTAATAACGGAAGACAAAAAATCATATCTATAAACATATAGTAATATATTATAAAATATCGCAAAATAAATTGAGTGACACTTACTAGGTAAAATTATAACCAGGGCATAAAAAATAAGTATTGTAGAACTTTGTGGGTAGGTGAACAAAGTTAATGTGCAATACAGATGTTGTTGCCAAGCGAGCTTAATAAGAAAAATAAAGAACGCACGAACGAATTTAAGCTCTACTGCATAGCAACACACGGACCATATTTGCTTCAAAATTTCTTTGTATAAGATAGTAAACTGGCTGACCAAATCATCCGCCTTCAAACTGTTCAATAGATGAGCGGGTTCAATGGTTCTCAAACTAAGTAGCGATATATTATTCGATGTAATCATTAAAAGTAATATGTAATATATGATAATAAAGCTATGAATATAGATTTTAATTATTAAATAATTTTTGCAAGATCGTTTTCTGATTTTATAAAAAACAGTGGCGTAGTATCGGACTTTCTAGCCATTATTTTTGAGTGTTTAAACCATATTTGTATGTTTAAAAATATTTTCCTTCGCCAGTGTTTTTGCCTTATTAAACAAAATTTTGTTACGTTGAGTTAAATGATCATTTAAGAAGCAGCGCCCGTTATTGTCTTCAAAACCAAGATCCGATAATTTAATTCCCTTAAACTTGCGTGCAGATGCGATGAGCTCCTCCTTCTTACATAATATATCTATTGTTGAAATAAATAATATTGGTTTTTCGGAGTTTGGTAAGCGCGTCGGTATGCGGGCTATGTAATTGATGTCTTCTCTCCTGAACGATACGCTACTGAATTTTGCCACATTTTCAACAATATCATAAAGATTTTCGTTTCTCTTGAGAGGAAATCCCTTGATCTCAATGTTGTTAGCTCGGGCGAACTGATCGCGGTCGTGCAGCTCCATACTTAATTTAGTGAGCTCACTGCGAAGCAATGACAAATCTTCGACGGCTTGCTCCACTTTAGTGGTTCGCGCTTCGAGATTTCACTGCATTCGAACAATCACTGGTACGTTGGTGCGCCATTTCTATTGATTCTTTCATATCTCTCATCTCATCCTTGATGGATTTCACGTCATCAGCCAGAAATGATAAAGGCGCCAATCGCAACAAAATGGTAGTTAGCTGTTCCTGCATTTTATCTAACTGGGTAGGCTGGGGTGACCCTCCCGCTGTCGATGGTGAGAGGCAGGACTTGCACCTTGGACAGCGCCAGGTGTTTCTTCGCTCACCCAGTTTTCGGTATCCAGTTTCGGTGACACTGGAACACTGATAATCATACTGATTCTTACACACAGAGCAGGTTAGACCGTCCGTATGTTGAATACCACAACTAGCACACACGAACATCGTCGTCTGCGAAATCGTCTGCGAAAAATAAGGAGATTCGAGCAGGCAACACACTAACAGAATTATCAACTGAGAAAGCTAGCAACAGAATCCATATCAGACCAGCACTCACGCCATACACAAAACCTCTTCTATACAATGCTAAAAACGTTTATCTGCATCACATAAATATATATGGTGTAAGGAAGCAACCATCTGCGCTAAAAAGAACGACGAGTCAGAACGTGCGGTGATCGTCCGCTCTGAATTGGACATTGAAACACTCTGCAAGGCTTAAATAATTATTTTTATCTGATTAGGTTATTTTAAATTATTTTATTTTAATTATAATCCGGATATACATATTATATAAATCTATTTATTCATAATGTCTAGCGATATCACAGAAATTCATAATTGTATGTCAGTTAACTCCTTTCTTAAAACTATTCCCAATATGTACATTAATTTCTTTTGTATGCATGTGAATATACGTTCAATGATAAGGAGCTTTGCTAAGCTTCTACGTCTATTAGATTCTTCCATGTTATCTTTCGATTTAATTATTGTCACAGATAATAGTAGAGTAGTAGAGAGAAGCAACCTATTTCAAATACCGGGATATAAAATGCACACACAATTACGACAAAATAAGAGAGGTGGCGGAATAATAATTAATGTAAAATAACATCTTAAATTCACTAATCTTAATGTTAAAACACACACATTCGGAACCATTATTGGTAATTTAACGACGGCTAACAACAATCTAGTAACTGTGTGTACAATATACAGACCACCATCCACTAACAAAACTATTTTTGTTGCGGAATTATCTACACTTATAAAGAATAATATCTTCACCAACATAGTAATAATTGGTGACGCAAATATTGACCATAAATCTTACTCTTCATATAGGAACTCATATACAGATTTGCTGGCCGAGAATGGGTTCCCGTGTGGTGTTTCCGATTGTTCCAGGTTTGAGCCGAGGGGAAATCTAGTTACAAAATAATGCATTAATCATATTTTTGTGAGTGTCTAAACAACGTGCATATTCAGCAGCGATTGACACTGTTCTAGCGGACCATGGCGTCAGTGTTCGGTTCAAATGGTGCACAGACACATTCACAGGTGAAAAAGCTGAAAAAGCTTATTGTCATGGCACTGGAATGTTACTAAGAGTTAAATAACACGAACTGGTCTATATAGCATGATATGCCACGACGAAATATATAATTTTATCAAGTCTAATTTTGACAATGCGCTCAACAAATCACTCAAAACAAAAAATGTCGTCCATTGGTAAAGACTTGCTTGGATGAACCAAAATATTCTAAAGGAGTCGGTCCATTTCAGGTGTACTCTTGTACAGATAACAATAAATAAAGAAAAATACATAGAATTAAAAAAAAATATATTAAGTTCGTTGAACTCACGAAATAAAATGCACGAAACATCTAAAAATTCAAGTTTTACTTTTAAATGACAACACTTGTCAAGATGGCGCGTTTCAACACAAGTGTTATATTATTCTGTGATACTAAAAAAGTTTATCCCATGAGGTTTCATCATCATTGTTTGATCACAGTATTTTTAAAATCAAATACTTTATTTATATTTAACTTTAAAAATGCTGTAATTCGAGGCCGATTGATGGACTTGCAATGTCAATTGTTTGACAGATACGTCAACGTCAGAGTTCTAAGCCAGACGCCATTATTATTATTGTCATAGAGTTGCATAATGTGGAAAGATTATATTTATTGGGCGTCTGAAATAAAGACGTATCCATGATTTAAACTATGCAAATGTTGATCAAATTGTATTTCCTTTATGCCATTAACTGTACAAGAGTACACCCAGGGCTCATACAATTTTGGACCGTCTCCTTTAATGAATTTAAGGGTTAGATTATTTATGAAAACTTGACCTAATCAACAAATTTCTACGATTACAAAACAATCAGGCGCGCAACAAAGCACATAAAGAAATAATTATTATGTCAGGCATATTAAAAATAACATTACAAATCCAAAAAACTATGGCAAATCATAAATTCGATATGCCGTAGAATGAACCAGTCAGTCGATAATCTTTAATCAAATGCGTTTAGGGATCAATTTTTTTTTCTCTAGATATAGCAAACAAATTAGTTCACGAGTTCCAAAACTCATTAAAAACAATAATTCCTCGATGTGATGTTCCACTCCTTGATGTAAATACTCATTATAATAACGCAGATGTTAGTTTATTAGTTACAAAAGCAACTCCAGATATAAAATGTAACGAATTATATGTAAAGATACCGGACCAAATAAAATTAAAGTAATAAAAGAATTAGCAATAAAATATCAATCGCTATTGCTAATCTTGTTAACCGAAGTTTCCGAAAGAGCTGAAACAGGGTTGCATACGTCCGGTCTATAAAAAGGGTAAACATAATGACGTAACCAATAATCTTCCTATTACCCCTTTATCATCCATTAATAAAATAATAGAAAAATATTTTAGTGAGCAAATTCATCGTTCTTATCAAAAAATAAGTATTATATCCAAATCTCAATTTGGCTTTCAGCCTCGGTCTCTTATCTCGATTTACAGATTTCATTAACTCAGGCCTAAACTTCAGAAAACATGTCTTGGCTCTTTTTATTGACTTTTCGCGGGCATTTGACACATTAAATCATCTGAAACTAATTACAAAACTGGGAAATAGTGGTATACGTGGCCC
>LUGF01044693.1:24826-45193 GCA_001625245.1 Calycopis cecrops
CACAGACACATTCACAGATCACTACTGAAAAAGCTTATAGTCGTGACACTGGAATGTTACTAAAAGAGTTAAATAACACGAACTGTTCTATATAGCATGATATGCCCCGACGAAATATATAATTTTATCAAGCCTAATTTTGACAATGCGCTCAACAAATCACTCAAAACAAAAAATGACGTCCATAGGTGAAGACTTGCTTGGATGAACCAAAATATTCTAATTTAATTAATTTAAGGGTTAGATTATTTATGGAAACTTGACCTAATCAACAAATTTCTACGATTACAAAACAATCAGACGCGCAACAAAGCACATAAAGAAATAATTATTATGTCAGGCATATTAAAAATAATATTACAAATCCAAAAAACTATGGCAAATCATAAATTCGATATGCGGTAGAATGAACCAGTCAGTCGATCATCTTTTATCAAATGCGTTTAGGGATCAAATTTTTTGTTCTCTAGATATAGCAAACAAATTCGCTCACGAGTTCCAAAACTCATTAAAAACAATAATTCCTCGATGTGATGTTCCACTCCTTGATGTAAATAAATATTCATTATAATAACGCAGATGTTAGTATATTAGTTACAAAAGCTACTCCAGATATAAAATATAACGAACTATAATATGTAAAGATACCGGACCAGATAAAATTAAAGTTATAAAAGAATTAGCAATTTAATATCAATCGCTATTGCTAATCTTGTTAACCGAAGTTTCCGAAAGAGCTGAAACAGGGTTGCATACGTCTGGTCTATAAAAAGGGTGAACATAATGACGTAACCAATAATCTTCCTATTACCCTTTTATCATCCATTAATAAAATAATAGAAAAATATTTTAGTGAGCAAATTCATCGTTCTTATCAAAAAATAAGTATTATATCCAAATCTCAATTTGGCTTTCAGCCTCGTAAAAGCACAACTAGTCTCTTATCTCGATTTACAGATTTCATTAACTCAGGCCTAAACTCCAGAAAACATGTCTTGGCTCTTTTTATTGACTTTTCGCGGGCATTTGACACATTAAATCATCTGAAACTAATTACAAAACTGGGAAATAGTGGTATACGTGGTCCTGTATTGAAATTATTTGATAATTACCTAACAGACAGATCATACTACGTTTATGTTAACAACGTATCGCTCCATGCTAATGACATGAATAACGTCCTGTCACTGTAACTCGTACCATTACGTCGACGACCTGTTTACTACTTTGAAGATCGAGATGTTACAAAAGCTTTCATAAAAGTGCAACAGGATCTTAACAGTATTACCAAGTGGTGCCATGACAATGGATTAGCCCTTAATGCAAACAAAACCAAACTTCTTCATATTTGTTCTCCACATAACAAAACTCGACATTATGTAGGCGGGAGTCTAACGGCTCACGAACCTATGTGCTTGCATACGGATAATAGTGATAGCTTATGCAATTGTCCTACAATTGAAACTGTCGACAAACACACTTATCTAGGTCTAATAATCGATAGTAAATTTAACTGGTTACACGCACAAGTGATACACTTAAAGCATTTTTAGCTAACCTTTATGTAATTAAACATAGAATACCTTTCAAGATCAGGCTCCTGTTATATAATGCTCTTGTTGACTCTATTATTGGATATGGAAGCACAAGCTACGGGCGAACTTATAAAAGTCACATGGATTATAATTTATAAACTCCAAATTAGAATACTAAAAAAAATTTCGTCTAATTTTAAAATTATGAATGGTACAGATTTATTTAAACATTGTAGAGTACTACCAATATATTGCAAAGTTAAATACAGTCTTTTAAAAGCACATTTTTTAATATAAATACACAGATCGAAATATCACACAACATTCATACACGTCAAGTAACTAACAAAAAATTACAAATAACTAGGGCAACTAATGTTTATGGAGAAAGAACGATTTCATATATCATTACCCCTCGCTTATTTTATAAACTAGATCCATCTTTTGTAAAAAGTATAACAAGAAATAACATTAAACAGAAACTAAAAACACATTTCTTGAAAAATTTGTAATCATATCCTAACCTAAGCTTGTGAAATTCATTTCATTTCATTTTAATTTTTGAATTGTGTACCTAGATGTAGATACCAGTCTTATTTTTAAGTCGAAAATTATAGTAATATAAGTATAGCATTCCAGACAAACCAGTTGGTTTTTGGTCTGCTTATTAATTGTAATGTTTTAAATAAAATAAATAAATACATAAGTAAAAATAAAAAAATGAAAAGGCTTACCAACACCACATTCATCCATTCCATTCAAAAGTGTTTCCGTCTCCAGAGTATCAAAATCTTTTTTAAAGTCTTAAAAAATAGCTACTATAAACTTTTTCTCTTCTAAATGGGTGTTTATTTCATCTGTAAATATAGATAGTAACGTATTTGTACTTTTGCCTTTCTGAAAACCATGTTTACAATTACTTAATATGTTATTTTTTGTAGGTGATTTCCAAGTTGATTCCCAAGTTGATGTATAGTGTAATATTGTCTATTTCTTAAAAAAGTTATTAACGAAACAAACACAGATATCTTTTATTGTACTTTTTTTTCTACATGATTTTAATAATTTCGCTATCTAGGGAATATATTTCTTTACCCAATAAACTATTAATCTTGTACCAAATTTTTTATACTCTGTTTATCGTAGGCAGCGTTACATTTAAAAACTGCTTTACTACATTTTTTTCTGTATTTAGTGTACTTTAGTCTCCTAATCTTATTTTTTGGCTCATTGCACCATATTATACTAAATAACCTATCCCTTTCTTATATCATGTGCTTTATATTATGAAAAATCCAACTTTTATTATTTCTATTATGTTTATTTATTGTCACCGTTTGTTTTTTTATAACATTTTTAATAAATATTGGTAAAAATAGTAGTGAATGCTTCATATAATAATATAGAACATTCAATATTCAATAAGTCATCGAAATTTGTCCTTCATGTACTAAACGATTGTCAAGAACGCATCGGGTGATAGACACACCACATTGAGTGTCTTCTCTCGAGACCGGAGTACGTTTCCATATCGCAGCTGAACATAATATATACTAAGAAAGAATAAGAAAGTAAAGAATACAGTGTTTGTTTTTGGTCACCGGCCATATTTAAAAATAAGGAAATAAACGTCATTTCAAGGGTGTGGTTTAATTTTATTGTTTTATTGTAACATTTTGTTACATAAACACGATTTGAAACGGTCCGTAAATATACTTACGCGCATTAGTACTCGAAGAGTGTATTGACCTTAACAGCTGATTGTGTTTCGTATTCACTTTAATTATTATTGTAACTGTTTTTAATTAATGATATTTATTAAATGTTTAGATTATGTAATCATATCAATTGTTTTAAGAGCAATTGTCATTTTAATAAAAACCACGGATTTAATTTTTTTATTAATAGTTTGGCGAGCTTAAGTCTTATTAGATTATTTATATTTGTAGGTTACAATTTACAATAAAATAGACTTTCCTAAAGGGTATTCAAATATTTGATATTGATTTATTATTACAATAACTAAGCTAACTTCTTCTTCTATTGTAAGAGGCAGTGCCACACGACATGCCTGCATGCAGCCTAATTGGGCCGGCACCACTGGGGAGGTACCTCTCGCTTACACGAGACCGGTGTAAAGTGACTGTTGTGCTATCGCGTTTCGTGCGGTGTGTAAGTAGCCGGTGGCCTATTAAGTTGGGCGGAGAGAGAAGGGCAGCGCATCTGTATGGCGTATATGGGCTTCAGTAGTCATGAACATCTCCGACTCTCCGACTGCTTGTTTGCCTTCATGTTGTTACCATAAAAAAACTATCTAACCCACACTACTGTAGCATAGAGGAAACTCCATACTCATATCAAATGAAACCTCTATGTTTGATATGTTTCTTAATAAAAACATTAGTTTAAATTCGAATGAAAGAACGAGCATTTTCCTTCCTGACAGAATAAGTAGGCAGTAATAGTCTAGGGTCTTTTAGGGTTTTATAGGTTTTTAGGTAATAAATACCGCATACCCGACGTGCGACCCACCCCAAGCGCCCCACACCCTCCGGTTCAAGAGAAACAGATTAAGGTACGTAGCTTAGCGCCGATAATATCTGTAAATTTGCGTAATAGGGATATGAACGCCTTGCTGGACTCTGGCGCTACCATGTCTTGTATATCAAAAGAATTATATTGTAATTTAGGTATGTCAATAGAAAAGTCTGGACAATTCGCCGCTATGGCTATCAATGGTATTTTTTTTTAAATAAGCGGTCTAGCAATTATACGATTTTATATAAATAAGATAGGGTACGAGATGTTATTTTATGTCATTGAGGACTTGAATATGCATATTATATTCGGGCAAGATATGTTATGTAAATATAGAGCGGTTTTAGATTTTGGTAAATGTATGATTACGTTGTATACGGGAAATAAAATGAATACAATACAATTTAAGACGCAAACACAAAGTCAAAGTTTGACAACCCCTATTAAAAATGAAAAAAAAAATTACAACCGTAATAATTTTAAAATGATATCAAAACAGGATTACATGTATTTTGATAATATGTCCATTCAACAATCGAACTATTTATGTCAAACTGAGGCCATAAGCGCGTATCAAATAGATAACAATTTGGCATGTGACGAAGTAATGTTATTACAAAATTTACTAAGTGAATATAAAGATAGGTTCGCATTTAAGAATGATTAATTAGGTAGATGCGATCTAGTAAACATTAACATTAAGTTAAATGGAATACCAGTTCGATCTTTGCCATATCGTGTGTCGGCAAAACAGCATGAAATTATGCAAAGCCAAATCCAGGAGATGCTGGCGAATGACGTGATTAGGAATGTCGAATAGTGCTTTTTCCTCTCCAGTAGTTTTAGTCAGAAAGGGCGAAGGTCAATGGCGGTTTTGTATTGATTACCGCAAGTTGAATAAAAAGGTAGTAAACGACTCCTATCCCAAGGATTGAGGGCTTGTTAAATTACATGTCAGGGGCGGAATATTTCGCTGACGTCGATTTAAATTCTGGTTACTGGCAGTTGACCATTCCCGAAGACCATCGGCACAAGACAGCGTTCGTCACACCGTCGGGATTATATGAATTTAATGTATTACCTTTTGGGCTAAAGATTAGTCAATCGATTTCTCAACGCGCCATGGATTTAGTGCTAGCGGAATTGAAGTATAAGAACGCTGTTGCATACATAGACAACATCGTGGTGTGGGGTAAAACCTTCGATGAATTTCGTTATGCCCTTGAAGAGGTATTGTAAAGACTAAGAAGGGCAAATCTTACACTGAAGCCTAGTAAATGTCATTTTGGATATAGGGAAATTGCGGTTTCAGGGCACAAAATATCAGGCAATATTCCCTATATTGCCAGACCCCAAGAAAGTAGATAGTATTAATCAACTCGTTTCACCAAAATCAGTCAAGGAATTACGATCAGTGCTAGGATTATTTTCATATTATAGAAAGTTTATAGATAATTTCACATTTGAAGTAGCACCTCTTACCGCGCTGACGAAAAAGAATGTTAAATTTACCTGGTCGGAACGAGGGGAGGTAGCATTCAACACATTAAAGAGTAAGATGTGTAGTTTACCGATATTGATACATTTTAGTAATAATCCTTCAGTAGTGACCAGGAAGGCTGTATGTAGATGCCTCGAACGTAGCCCTAGGAGCGTGTTTAACCCAAAGACAAGGAGACGTTATGCTCCCGGTGACCTACGCGTCACGAAAATTGTCAGAGGCAGAAACAAGATATTCAACAACAGAGCGGGAATGTTTAGGCGTAGTCTGGGCTTTATATTACTTTAAACATTATTTGTGGGGTATGAGATTCCAGGTGGTAACCGATCATAAGGCTTAATGTTGGTTATTTGAGAAAAGAGATGCCAACGGTAGATTAGCACGATGGTCATTAAGTTTACAGGAGTGGGAATTCGATATAGTTCATTGCTCGGGGAAAATGAATATAATGGCTGACTTTTTAAGTAGAAATCCGTTATCTTTAGGTCAAGAGTAGGGCGAAGGTATTCAAGACGGGATGGAATTGTATAGGATTGAAAGGGTGGAAGTACATAATACTCAGATAGAATATGCATTCTGTAACAGGTGGTTACAAGCACTTAGGAATAGTGAACAGGATACCTACAAGGGCTTCTGCATACAAGGTGTTTTATATCGGAAGGTTGTTAAGGGGGGCGAATAAAATTTTTATTAGTATTGCCTAGGAGTCTTTTCAGTAAGGTTATGGAGGAACTGCACGATCAAGCGTGGACAGGTGGCCACGGGGGAATGAGTAAAACGATAGGGAAGTTTAGGGCACGATGCTTCATGGAAAATGCGGAAAGGTTAATAGAAAGTTATGTGAAAAGTTGTATACGATGCCAGGAACAAAAAAGAGAGTCGGAAGGAATGAACTACAGCCAGTTCGAATGACAGGGTTATTAGAAAAAGTAGGTATAGACATTTTGGGGCCATTAAAGAAATCCACTAGGGGAAATCGATATATTATTGTTTGTTTAGAATATATACCGAAATACGCGATGTGTAGGGCGGTGCCAAGGGTACGTGCAGAAGATATTAGAGATTTTTTAATCCAGGAAATATTTTGTAGATTAGGAGCGGTCAAGGAAATTATCTCAGACAGGGAGTCAGTCTTTAGGTCGGAGTTGGTGCGAGATACGATTATTAGTTTTGGGGCTAAGTCATGTCATTCGACAGCTTTTCATCCACAGACGTCAGGCTTAGTGGAAAGGTTTAACCGAACATTACAACAGACATTAGCCATGTATGCATCTAACACTCAAAGGGACTGGTGTTCATATTTACCATTAGCGGTACATGCATACAATACCGGTATACAAGCGACGACAAAATTCTCACCATATTATTTGATGTTTGGAAGGGACCCGAGTTGTCAATCGGACCTACTGGTCAATATAAATATTACTCACATAGCAGATGACTCGGACGAAAGAGCGTTAATCTACAGGAATGATGTGGTCAGGGCGGTGCAAAATATCCAAAACGCACAAAATAGGCAAAAAAGATCGTATGATAGGAAATCGAAAAATATTAGGTTCGAATCAGGGGAGTTGGTAATGGTGTATAAGCCGAGGAGGCCAACGGGAATGAACGTCAAATTGTCACGGATGTATAGGGGTCCATTTAGAGTAGTCAGACGTATTTCCGACGTAAATTATTCAATTAGAAAGTTGAATAGTAGATCTATGGATATAGTTCACGTAAATAGAAAGAAAAGATTTTTCACGAGAAGTTCGATATGTGAGAACTTAGTTATTATTTTAATGATAACATAACAGGAGTAGTAACGTGATAGTAATGATATAAAAATAATGTGATGTAGATATATATGTGTATATATGTTAGTAGAAATGTTCATAGAGGTAATTTCATATGTATATGTGGTAGTTAATAGTTAGATATATATAACAACATTTAAGATATAAGGGCGGATCTATAGCTGTGTTCCTTTTTCATGTACGGAGGAGAATCGCGCACGCTGCAACATGTACGTTTCATGCATGAGCTGCAACAAGATGCATGGAGGCATGCCAAGACGGACGATTGTGAGATGCCTGTAAGTGGGGTTAGTGATTGGATTCAGATTCTAATGAACTCAAGTTCTGAATGAGCGAGGAAAAGAAAACTATAAAACACACAAAGTGCGTAGCATAGTGTGGGCTGTACGTATGGTCAGTCTGGTTTGAATTTTCAAGCTTCTTCAGGTCATGGGGAAGTTAGTTGACGGTTCAATCTAGCCGTGAGAAGAATGCTGGAGGTTAATTAATTAAGTTTAGCTAGCAAATGAATGTCTGAGGAATGATGATTGATTTATTGATTTATGATGATGTTGGTTGAGTCGCAGAGTGAAGGCGGACGATACTTCAACTTGGTAGTAGCAGAAGAATGAATGGCTTTGACGGTGATATTATAACTGATTCATAACAGATCAGCATTACCCTCATTGAAATATGCATGTCGTAGTCAAAACTGGAATTTCTTTAAAATTATGAGAGGTTGTTTTTATTTTCCATATACTTGCCTTTGATTCTTCAATTGATGTAATCACGGTGGATACAACTTTGACTTTGTATTCAGCTTGAATTGAATTAATTGATTAATGATGATTATATGCCAGGTCAATTATAAATGTAATTCCATTTTTAA
Organism: Calycopis cecrops; assembly: GCA_001625245.1. NCBI lineage: Eukaryota > Metazoa > Arthropoda > Insecta > Lepidoptera > Lycaenidae > Calycopis > Calycopis cecrops. Next base: position 33,068 of record LUGF01044693.1, read on the forward strand.
TAATTAGTATTCCGAACGAGATGAAAGTTTCTGTAAAAATTGTAGGGACATATCTGGTTAAGGAGGTAGTTTTTTTTGAACAATGTATAACTTGTAGATATTTTATTATGCTAGAGAGGTAGACTAAATGTTTTTTTTTGAATTGTTTGAGTAAACAAATCACCATGGCTTTTACGGGTGTTTTGCTATGGGAAATCTGACCTTAGTGGAGTATGAAGATTTCCACTTTGAATCTTGGAACTAAATTTTATGGAATTGGTTGGCATTGGACACCAAGGTCAGGTTGTTTCACCTTAAGAAAGATTTGTGTTTCTGTCTACAGTAAGTTCCTCCTGTGAGGTAGGTGAATTTCGATGATTGGTTTGTATAATTTTGTCTAGGGTTATCCAAAATTTTTAGAGAGAGAGGGGATAATGTAGCAAGGAAACTTCATACTCATATCAAATGAAACCTCTATGTTTGATATGTTTCTTAATAAAAACATTAGTTTAAATTTTAATGAAAAAACGAGCATTTTCCTTCTTGACAGAATAAGTAGGCAGTAATAGTCTAGGGTTTTTTAGGGTTTTATAGGTTTTTAGGCAATACTGCTACAGAAGTGAACTACGCCCCGTGAATAATCTACAGCATACTGCAAGCAGTATTACACTACTTACCTAATATTTTTTCACAAATATTTTAATTAATGTTCAAAATGTAGCCCGTTTCTTCGATGCACAATGTAGCACGTTTTCTTAAACTATTTTATAATAAATTTTGCGTGTCTCTATCACTTTACATTGAAGGCACTAATTATTTTATTTTTAAGGTCTTGATAACTTTATGCCTCCTCAACATAAATGCATATTTTAATTTCGCTCCATAAATAGAAGTCCATGAATATTAGGTCTCTGCCAGTCCGTCTGTTGCCGTATGTACCTAATATTTAAATACGCACGCTCTGCACTTGCATAGCAGGGTGGGGCATCATCGTGTTGGAAGTAGTAGCTAATTAGGAACAGAGGTTTATCTTCTAGTTACTCGTCTATTGCGCTCCGTATCATCTCTAAGTAGGTACCACCCGTCAGCCGGCCTTCAATGAAGACAGGACCCACTATAACGTTGCCTATAATACCACCCCAAACATTTACGCTGAAGCGCACATGGTGATGACAGCTTTTAATAACATGAACGTTACTTAAAGCTCAAAAGTGTTCATTTCGGCTGTTAAAAATGCCCACTCACGTAAACTGGGACTCGTCGGTCCATAAAATATTGGTTGCGTCGATGTTTTGCAACAACCACTCACAAAACCCTGTTCGCGCTGATCCATCATTATCACGAAGAGCCTACACACGGTGATAATGATATGGGTGCGGGCCTGTTATGTGCAACAGTTTCCAAGATTAATGTTGGCTGACGTTGAATCGTCTATCGACCTCGTTTGTACTGGCACGTGGATTCGTCTTGAAAAAACCCAACACAGCGTTTTCGAACTCTGGTGTTATTGTGGTATTCTGGCCACGACTTGATGCATGTGAAGGTGTGACGAACTGTCCGTGATTGAGTAACCTCTAATTGGCGGCTAAAATTGTGCATCTATTAGGTACTCGCGAGTTTATCCCGCGTCTTATTAGCCTCGGTAAACTCGCGGTACTGTATAATCTATGGGCACCACGTAGACTTTCTCTGCTTAGAATATAACATGTTATCATTTCGTAATATTCATCATTTGAGAATTGATGCGGCATAATTGCAAAAGAGAGCGCGTGAAAATTACAATTAACAATTATTATTTAAATACGTATCGATCGCGTGGCGCTCTGCGTGGAACTGTTTGAATGTATTGAAAATTTGGCCGGTGATCAAAAACTAACCCTGTAATAGTGATGATAGTATGCTTGATTACAGCTGAATCAATTGATGCAAAAGATGCCCTGACATATACAAGGTTGCTAACAGCGAGAGGCATTAAATATATTTAGTGTATAATTTCCAGGCTACAACACCTATAAACAGGTCAGTCGGAGCAATAGTTTAGCCACAGGATTTTTTTAAAGTTTTTCTCACTTCGTACACGCTGTATCGCAGCTGATCGCTGATTATGGCCGGCCGGGGTTATTCGCCCCGTGCTCGCTGTAGCCGTCTAGTACAAAAAGTAATAATATTTTTTCGCTATTTCTTGTTTGAAAAAAGTATTTTCGTATACTTGTCATAAACTTTTTTTAATAGTTTCGAATTAACTGGGGCACTTACACTAACTTAGGCACTTATAGTATATGTGGTTTCATTTCTCGCTCTTATCAACCCTGTATACAAGGTTGATAAAAGCGAGAGGCATTAAATGACACCACATATTTAGTGTATCATTTCCAGGCTACACAAGAAAAATCAGATCAATCGAAGCAGTAGTTTAACCACAGGATTCACTCCGTGGGAGGCCGCGGTCATTCATTCCGTGCGAGGTTGTACGCGCCAGTACAAAGCATGAATACATTTTTTCGCTATTTAACTTGTTTGAAAAAAGTATTTTTGTATACTTGTCGTAAACTTTCTTTTAGTTTCGGTTTAACTGTAGGCACTTATAGTATATTATGAGGTTTAATTTAGTGCCTCTCGCTTCTATCAACCTTGTATGATCTATACACGATTCCACCAATTTACCCATTACAATTTCTCTTCTAGTTACAACAATAATACATTTAGTAAAACCGAATTCTACCATAGTATTTTCATACAAAATTACATGACTATCTCTGCCTATATATTTATGTCACCACAAAAAATTGCCTCAGAATGTTTTGGTACAGTTTGTAACAAGTTACGTATCTCGAGCATTCATTTATTCTATCATGATTATAAAACCTCGGTGGCCTATAAATACTTATTAAATAAATCAGCTCACGATTTATATCAAGCGTAATGGAAACACACTCGGCCGAACGCATGATGCTTGTACTTGCCGACGCAGCCGTCTCGCGCACACGCGCGGCTACTTCCGTCCGCGAGTACACCACCACTCCACCCCCTCTGCGTCCGTGACGAGTGAAAACATTAATATCGAAACCTGGAATTTTGTAAAGACAATAATGGATAGCTTATATTAGGTACCCTTAACACAATAACATCAATATTAATTAAATTGCTACCAAGAGTAGCTATAGTTCGTGTAAAAACGTGTAATAAACATAAATCTTTACGTTCAATATGAGGTATTTGTTTTAACCATATGTCTAAATTATTTGCACATATAGTTTACAGAACTATTGGAAATAGAATCAATGTCATTAAGTTGGTCTGCGAATTTCAAAAATAATAACATTTTTTTAAATAACAGTTTACGAATGTTTTACACAAAATTCACAAGTTCACTCTCAGCTCGTACACATATTGTTTTATCGCCTTCTGCTTTCTTAATTAAGATTTTACCATTTGCGTACGTATTTTTCGTATCCCATAGTAATGCTCGAGTGGACTTGGTGTGTTCCTCATTTACGTATATTTTATTCGTTGCTTGACCGTCAACAATTTTATCACTCGTAACATTCAATAGATTGCGACGTTGAGCCAGCCAGCTATCCCACGCACCAGATCCAGTAGTCTTGAAGGTTATTATGATCGGTGCCGGGTTTTCACGTACTTTTGATGATCGCGAGCGCCTGGCAGTCTACGTCCGAAGTATTTACGCTAATTACATCAGCAATTTTTTTCACAATTTCGTTGACATTCTCCGCAGGCAGCTGTTTGACACCCGCAATCTCGATGTTGGGTATGAGACGACTGCTCAAAATCGTGAATTTTTTGTTCGAGAGCGGTGTTTTGTTTCTCTAAATAGACACATTTATTGCTAAGATTAATAACAGTTTTCTCGAATTTGTATATTTTATCTTGATTGTTTGTGTTTTAATATCAGGGTGTCATACTTATCCGACAGTAAACTTAAGCTCCGAGTTGAATCCAGTTGCTTCTTGTCCCCAGGAATCGCAGTCTTTTTTCTGTATGTCCTTGAGAATTTTCGAATAATCTTGAATATCATCCTCCTCCTCGCAGCCTTCTTCACAATGGGCTATTTTCCAGTATTAAAAATAAAAGCTTATTAAATGAAATCTTTTATTAATATGATTTTTAAAGACAATTGTGAATAATATGTAGTGATTATTTCACTACATATTCACAAAAGTCTTTGTGAATAATCTTTTATATTAAAATCTATTTTTTTAAATATTTATTTTTATTTATAAGTCACGTGACAGGAAACGACTTGAAATTGACGATGACGTGCATGCATTCCCAAATCTACTGATAGTACCAGTTAATTACTATAAAATGTAACTTTTTTTCTGTATTCTGTAATATGGACAATAAAGTATATTTCATTCATTCAAAGTACTACCCACTTACACAAATACAAAGTACTAGCCACTTGTCCAATGTCCAGCTCATCTTATGGATTTGTCAACTGACAACAACAACAAGAAAGTTCTAAATAGCAGGTACTGGCAGTAATTTTCGGAACGCTAACAAAGCTAATACGTCCCAAGACGCCATTTTGCTTAAAGGAGCGTTTTCGCGGGTTTTTATAAATTATGAATCTTTCATTTAAAAATTTGAGATAAATACTTATCAGAAATAAAAACAAAAAAAAATTATAAGTTCCTTGATCACTGATAAACATTCTGGAGTGGTTTTTGAAAACTTAGAAAATAGCCCATTATTACAGCAGACCCGATTCTTTCCGTCCCCTATGAAAAGTCCCTTCACATGGTCCTTGACACAAGAAGCGCGATCCTTTTTAGCGAGGATCTTTTTACACTTTTGGCACTCCATTATTGATTAAATGAAATGATATACGAATTTTCGATTAGCCACACGGCGGCGCTCCACGAAACTACATCCGTATGCGTACACACTGATCGACGCACCGAACGGAACTGGGTTAAATAATTTAGTAATTGTTCTCTAGAGTAAATTCCACTAATTTCTGACCGTTTGGGCTTCTGTTTCCGTAAGCATACTTTCCCATGTTCTTTCCTTCGTTTATATGAGCTTTCCCTATTCTTGCGTTGAAATCACCCAGTAAGATAATATTTCTTGTATGGATGGAGTCTAAAGCAGATTTAATTTTCTGATAGAAATGGTCTACATCTTAGTTGAGGTGTCTCAATAGGGAATATGCATGTATTTTTTTTATATTTTTAAATTATAATTTACATCATTACATTAATGTAAAAAAAATATCAGCGCTGAAAAAACAAAATTAAGTTCAAAACAAATGTTTCAAATTAGTACGCCGATAACAGCTTTTTTAACGATCGCCATTTTGCCGCGCTGACATGACGTCACACATCATAACAACTACCAATGCCAATGCTCCAATGCTCTTTGACAATGACGTTATTATAATATTTGACGTCACAATTCATTCCGACCAATGGCGTTGTTTCACCTAATTCAATCTTCCCGCACAATTTTTGCACTTTTCAATAATTATTTTCTGATTGAAAAGAAAATGATACAAAAAAATATTAATACGTACGCACATATACAGGAAAAAACTTTGCATTTAAAAAAAATATTATTATTTGAATCATACGCATATTCCCTATAGGGGCGCTGAGGGATTGGGAGTTAGAAAATTTTGCGAAAATTTTGGATGTCCTGAAACCCACCATTTTTTTTCGCTCATCTTACAGAGGATTGAAATAGTTTTAGTATTTTTTTTCTAGGATGTTCCATTACAAACATATAGAACTCCAAAGTTTACGTGTTAATAACGCAGGGGAGTCATCTTTCGCGCCCTGGAATGGGCGGAAAGGAGTACGGGTCCTGAGGCGAACCTCATACCCGGGCCATATTGCGAGCATTCGCAAGGGGGAGCTGCCCCCTCGGTGGCGGGAGACGGCAGTATGAGTGAACTGCTTGGAGGAGTAACAGCGCGTTCACGACCACAGCGGTGCGAATTGCGGCGCGGTGAGCGGATCGTCTGTCTCTCTTTCACTCGATACTCGACGCGCGAGTGAGAGAGAGACTGACGATCCGCTCACCGCGCCGCAATTCGCACCGCTGTGGTCGTGAATGCGCTGTAAGGGCTTTATGCCCTAGCGGTAGCTAGTGCTACCAGGTATCTTACGGCTACTGGGTGTGGTGTGTAGTGAGTGTGGTGTGATTGGTGCTTGTGAACGTGTGTGATAATGGTATAGTCGCCGGTGTAATGCGAGCGCAGAGTTCACGCGGGTACGCCCGTCCGTCCGGAGGTCGCGCGTGGAGAGGGACGAAACCGCGTAGGTGAGCAAGTGGTCCATTGTCTGCCGTGTTGAACATGGCAGTGGACAAACGGGCCACAAACTCGTCTACCGACTCCATCCCCAGATCACGCTTAACTGGAATTGGCGAAATAAAAAAAATTCTTCCAACTTCGGGCGCGTGTAATTCCGCAGCGGAAGCCCGCTCGAGAAAACCTCACATGACCTGATTTACTCCCCGCCATGAACTCTACTGGATGCGTGCATACAAATAGGAAGTTTTGAGAAAAATATTTTTTTCACGAAAAATAAACTAAGTCCCCAGAGCCTGTTTCAAACATGTCCAACTCTGTAACGATAGCCCGCACGAAAAAACTTCAGATGACTTGTGTTACTCCCTATAATGTACCCTACAGTATAAGTGCATAAAAATGGGGGGGTCAATAGATGAAATTTTTTTTTGTGGTTACATGAAAAACTTTGGGAGTTCTGTATCTCTGTAATGGAACATGCTAGAAAAAAATTACTAATAAAAACTATTTCTATTTCAATCCTATGTAAGATGAGCGAAAAAAATGGGGGTTTGTCAGGACATCGAAAATTTTCGCAAAATTTTTTTAACTCCCAATCCCTCAGCGCGCCTATTGCGACACCCCAACCGAGTTCTTGACAAAAACCAGACACGAGACCTTGTAACAGCTAGAAAACACTTTGGTATGAAGAATTGTTGGATTACACATGGTAATTTCACATCTTGCTGCCTGATAAAAACCGAATAAGAATCTCCACAGTGCAGGAGCACAGTGTTATTGAGACCTGATCAGTGTTATTGAGAAGCATCTTTCCACGGCCCAGAATTCCAGAGGTATTAGAACCCGAAGGGCTAGAACAGTGAACAAGAAATAATTACTCTTGTATCACAATAATTCGTAGTCCATGCCGGTAGAATACATTTCTTCACTTTGTTTTTTTTACTTAAAGTACCGACAATAATTAGACGGTAAGATATAAAACATATTACTTTAATTTAAATTTAATAACAAACAGGTAAATAATAAACTCAATTTTTTCAAAATATTAAAATAGTAATGCTGTCATTAGTGTCAAATGTCAATCATTGTGATTTTCTTTTTTTTTTGTAGTTTGTTCATGGCAATGGCATAATATTTTTAACTCTGATTAAATATGAATTTTAATCGATTTGTTTGGATACGTGTATAAATCGGCATGGAGCTAATTTCTTTTTATTTTAAGTTAGACTTCATTTATATAATTACAATACACTTTTATTTTGTATACTCGTTATAATTTGTAATTTTACTAAAAACAATGTGCATGTTTGTAATATCTTTAGTCAAAACTTTTATTTGTTTTTTGATTTATATTTGAGTTCTTGCTTGTATTATCGTTTGCATATATTATTTTTCTTTTCTCTCTATATTTGTCTTTGTTGTCAGAGTGTTTTTGGATAATATTTGTGATATTTTTTTTTATTGTTGATAATTTATAAAATACTAGCTGCGCCCCGCGGTTTCACCCGCGTAAATTTCGATATCGTGGAATCCCATGGCATCTCGTAGGAACATTTTTGGGATGAAAACTATCCTATGTGTTAATCCAAGTTACTCTCTATGTGTATGCCAAATTTCATGAAAATCGGCTAAGCTGTTTTTGCGTGAAGGAGTAACAAACAAACAAACAAACATACATACAAACTTTCGCATTTATAATACTACTAGGATTATTTTTTTTATAAATACAATATTTATATAAATATATGTTTATATGAATTTTATGTAAGTTTAATAAAGTAATATTTAGATAAATTATGGACGTATAATAAGTTAGACTTATATCAAAGTTTTTTTTCATGCTCTTCATCTGTTGACTACTTTAGTGTTGCTAGTAATGAGTCAGACGAAAATATTAATGATTTCACATCCTTGAATTTGGAGTTAAATAATATATTACCAAAAAAGTGTCCTTATTTATTTTAATGTTTCACTTCCTTTAACGCTTTATCCTTTACATAATTTCACTCTAATACGTAATGATAGAACAGACGGCAGAGGTGGAGGGGCATGTATTTATTTCAGGAAGAATATTCCTTTTAGTCTATTATATCGATCTCATAATATTACTCGTGGCACTCTTGAATTTTTGTTAATAGAATTTTCTATATCTCTTAGTAACCTTTCTACTGTTAACTATGCAATACACTTGAGGATTTGTTAGATTCTAATTGTCCACGTTGTTGTCATGTTATATTATTTAAGGGAGATCTTAAAATTTGTTTACTAAAACAGGACCATAAATCGCGCAAGTTACAAAGTTTTATTTCTTCTTTTAACGTGCATATTCTACAAGTTCATCGACACAGTCTCCACCGCACTCCAATCACATCTAATCCAATCTTTTAGACGTATGTTTTGTATCGCAACCTGCTAAAGTAATTTCTCATGGTGAGCTTACAGCACCTTTTTCTTACCACGATGTTTTGTATCTTTCATACAGTCTTCGGTTACCTAAACGAAGAGGAAAGATGATTACGCAACATAGTTTTAGAATACTTAGGTTTAAATAGATTACGAAATGATTTTCACGACATAAATTGGAATCTACTGTACGACGCTACCGCTATTGACGCCAAAGTTGATATATTTAGCTCCATAGTAACTAATATCTACAAGAATCATGCTCCTATCAAACCAATACGTATAAAGCCTTTACCTGCCCCTTGGTTAACTCCTGATAATAAGAATTTAATGATAAAACACGACAAGGCTAAAACGAAATGTAAGCGAATTCCTTCTGAACCAAACATCACAGAGTACAAAAAGTTAGTACAAAAGGTTTGTAATAGACAGTGTAGCGACGGACGCTAAGAGACGATATGTTTATACATCTATTAAAAACCTGCTCAGACGTGGAAATTCCTAGGCTCATTGGGTGTCGGTAAATCGTCTACCTCTATTAGTAATCTCAGAGATATTGATTATCTAATTATACATTTTGCCACATCGCCGCTCACATTGTCTGACGCCAATAAATCAGCTTGCCTATACCTGCTCTCTCAATGTAACCTCTTTCGTACGATCCTTTTGTGCTGACTACCATCTCAGAGCATCAGGTATACTTAAGTCTCTTATCAATATCCACTAAAGCATTTGGCTGCGATGCTCTAAGTAGAGACATGCTACACCTACCTAAGTACTGATTTGTTGTCTCCCATTATTACCCACATTTTAAACTTCTCTCTCTCTACTAATACCTTTCCGACTGGGTGGAAGAAGGCTCATGTTATTCCGCTCCCTAAAAATTCTAATCCTACTCCTCCTTCTGATTTCCGACCTATTTCAATCTTGTCTATCCTTTTTAAAATTTTAGAACAAGCTGTTTCTAAACAACTTTCTTTATTTTTACACGTCAATGAGCTCTAAGTCCTAACCAGTCAGGATTTCGTCCAATTCATAGTACCACTACTATACTACTAAAGGTAACAGAGGATATACGATTTGCAATGGTTCACAGGATGCTCACAATCCTTGTTTTATTGGATTTCAGTTGTGATTTTAACTTGGTGGATTACGATGCGACTGGGGGTCCTTATTTCTATTGGCATATCAAAATCGGCTCTCGCTTGGCTTGGATCGTACCTTAGAGGCGTAAAATAGACTCTACATCTCTCAATAAAATTTTATACAACGGCAATATTATTGAGTTTGCTAATAGTGCTAAGATTTTAGGTCTGTTTATTAACTCTAATTTATCCTGGTCTGTGCACGTTAATAAAATCAGTAAGAGGATGCACTATTCCGTGCGCTCACTAAAGAGAACACAGCATTTTCTTCCTCTAACTACTAAAATCCTAATCGATCTAAAACAATCACTTTTGCTTCCTATTCTCGACCATGCGGACGCGTATTATTTGAATGTTACTGAGGAGTTTCAAAACAAGCTAGAACGGATTCAGAATTTATGCATTTGATATAATATATATGGACTGTATAAAATATATGACCGTGTATCTGAATTCCGTAACAAGCTGCATTCGCTTCCGATCCGCCAACGCAGGAATTTTCATATACTCACTTTACTGTAGGTACAAAATTCTCAAAACACACTCCCATTCTACTCCCACTCACTCCCATATCTATCAAAACGGGGTACAGTGTCGGGCTCGCAAACTGAGATGCACTATCGGATAAACCTCTGTGGGTACCTTCAGCCGCTTTTTTTGGAGGGTCCCGGATCTGCCAGGCTCTCTTTAAACAGTCCTTGCTACGATGTCGGAACCGTGCAATGAGATCTGGTTCCCATTCAGACCCCTGGGCTCAATACTCCAAAGGACGACGTCACGCCAGTCGTCCAAATCGACGCGGCTTTCTCCTGGTTCAGAGGGACGGGTGGAGGATCTCCCGGCTGAGCTGTTCTAGGCACCCTGTCCGGCATAGCCATGGAGATTACATAGGCATGCAAGCCCCCCCTCCCACGACAAGGTGGCAGCACTTCAAGGGGTTGATGGTATATCTACCATAATTATATATAGGTAATATTGTTGAATATTCATTAGGCTACTTAAATAAGTTTAATAAATAATGTACGCTGCACACTTTTTTCCGAAGCCTTGGCATGCAAGTCCGACTAGCACTTGACCAGTTTTTATTTACAATTTGTGCAAATTACTTATAGACTATCATATTATGTTAGATAGATGCGAGTTAAAAGATACGATAATTTATTAATTGATAATTTATTATACGAACATTGAAAAACAAAAGTATGTATCTCGTGGGGGATTAATAAAGGTTGATGATGATTGTCAAAATATACCTACCTATTCCTGTTTTATCAAGGATTTTTGAGAAAGAATTATGAAATCTTGATAATTGAATTCGAAACTATTAATGCTATACGTGAGTAACATTATTATAATACACTCATGGACATATTTAGGGGAACGCAAAAAAAAGGTCGAATAACGGAAAATATTTTCATATTTTCGTACTGCCCACTATACCAATATTATGTATTAAAAAAAAAGATGATTTTAAAAATAATTCTATTTTAAATTTCATTTGTTTTTTTTGTTTATCTGCTAATTACTGAGACACGTAGTGTATGGAATTTTCGTCGTCTTTTGTTGTTTTTAACAAAAACTTTATTTCTGTTGTTTTTTTGACGAAAAATTGTCATTATTGAGTGAAGTGAATTTAATTCGATAAATTTAGGCGATAATGCCGGATCTCAGCGTTGCTCTGGTTTCTAAAGCTGTAACTTTAATTGAAAATGGTTACACTTACAATGAAGTGGCTCAAACATTACATGTTTCCAAGTCTGTGATTTTCCGCAATGTTAAACGATACCGGCAGACTGGAGAGTATACCAGGCGTTAAGGGCAAGGTCGCAAAAGAGTAACAGGAGAGAGAGACGATAGATTTATTGTCAGCAGTGTTCTCAGAAACCGTACCTTGACTTCTTCTGAGGTACGAAACCAGCTGCAGGAAGTTCGACAAGTGATAATTAGTACCAAAACCGTCACAAGAAGACTGAAGGCAGCTGTTATAGGGGCGTTCTTGCCTGCCAGAGGTCCACAGCTCACCGCAGGTCATCGAGTGGCTCGGGCCAGCTTTGCTCGTTTCCACCTAAATTTGAATAATGACGCTTGGGGAAAAGTTCTTTTTAGTGATGAGTCCAGATTTTGTCTCAAACCAGATGATGGAAGGACCAAAGTATGGCGACGACCCGGAGAAAGATACGCTCAGTGTAACATTATTGGGAAAGAGCGGTACGGTGGAGGGTCAGTAATGGTATGGGGCGGTATTTGCTTAGGAGCACGCACGGAGCTACACATCGTAGAAAACGGCTCCCTTACTGCGGCAAGATACGTAACCGACATTTTAGA